>VYZV01014759.1:54188-132707 GCA_013401275.1 Pandion haliaetus | reverse complement strand
GGTGCGGCCAGCCTGTGTGGCAACTGTACCTACAGTCTTCCTGAGGGTTGCTGAAGTCCCCAGAGGAGTGATTTTGTTTAACCATTCGTTTAGCTGATGCATGCTTTTGATATTCTGACTTATAGACCTGGCTACACAAAGTTCTTGGACAGCTTCTTTGCCCTGTTCCTGCAGTGCCTTCACTCTAGGTGCTGCCCTATGGTGAAACCCCGAAGAGGGAAAAGAGTAAGCTGGAGGAAAAAATGTGAATTAAATTATTGTTGGGCTTCTTTGTGCATTTTAGTAACAGTGAAACCCCCTTAACTGTGCCAGTCTCCGGTCACCAGCCGTATATCCAGTTGTCATCTCATCCACAGTACAGCTTCTCTTGTTGATGCTGGCCACAGCTAGGTTACTTGGCATGTTTATTGACTTAACAGAATTGTTTTTTGGTTTTGGTTTTGTTTTTTAATGTATACGATGTTTAAATACACTTCACATTTTATATAATACTATCTGGCTATTAGTATTTTTCAGGAACCATAGTTCTTGGTGGCTATATATATTTTTGTGACTTTTTTTGTAAACTAAGTGCCGTTTCAACGTTACAATCATTTTTAGAGTTATTGTAATCAATGTGAATATCATGTTTTTTCAAATCTGTTCTGAGCCTGTAGTGTTTGCTTTGTGATCATATGTGTAATGTATATATTCTGTATAGTTACATTGTACTGAAATACTAGCTTGTTTGATATAAGAAAAGTATGTATTGGGTACCTTTTTGCTAGCCTGGTTGTTTAATCTTTAAAAAAAAAAGCTCTAAAATACAAAAAAAAAAAAATCTTCAAACTGGTCCCATTATAGGTCAAAATTAAGGGGGGAGAAAAACTAGTTTTGAGTGTCTTTGGATAGAAACATGAAGCTAAGATTTTTCATTAAAATATTAATGTTTTATGGAGTATATCTTTGCTTTGTGTCGTTATTTAACTATACCAGAGTTTGTCTTACAGTACAGAAGACTAGCTTGGACCTTGTGTAAGAAGGTGCAACTCTGTTGCTAGAGCTACATTCTCTTACAACTTTTGCTTATAATTAGTCTCAAAATAGTTGAGTGTGAGGAGAACTCACTGATGCTGAAGCCGTCATTGGGAGGAAGGTAGTTTAAAACAAAATAAGCATTAATAAATGGTTGCAGAAGTTACATGAGTAAAGAGTAGTGAGAATAAAGTACACATTTCTGTTTAATTTTCCATTGTATATTACATTTCCTTTTGTTAATGTTCTCTTTTAGGCTGTATTCTGCAAAAGCGGTGGGGCCATCTTTTGAACGGGGTGTATTGATGGAAAGCCAGCCAAGAATGAGCCTAATCAAATTAGTCAAAGCAGAAGATCTTTAAAAAGGACAGTAGACAGAGTCATCGTGATCGCAGCTGTGCACTTCAAAATAGTCATGAAACAGCCTAGAGTCATGGGACTTAAAATACACCTCTGCTGTTTCTGGCAACCCTTGCAATTCAATTAATTTGCCTCCTACAGACCCACCTGTCTGACCGAGCTGCAACGCTGGCTGGATCAACACATAGCTAGGGCACAGGTAGGAAAATGGAAGTTTTGTAACTGCTTGGCTGAAGTGATTATAACTCTGCCCAGTAGCCTATATGAATAACAAGCAGGCTGGCGTGATTAATACACTAGCAGTCCAGTTGTGTTCAGCCTCTGACACGGGAGCAAAAGCAAAAATGGAAAAGCATTCCATGGTGCAGAGTAAGCAGCCACAGTGAACCTTGGACTGGGGGGGTTCAGAGCTTCTAAATTCCGAGTTCTCATTTTCGTGAGGACCTTGTGTAGGGACAGAAGTATTTTATCAAAAGCATAATTGGAAGAGGGAAGATACGTGGTGAAGGCTTTAGAGAGAATGACGTTTGAGATGTAAAGGCTTTGACTCTGTTGGTCTCCCGTAAAAGCAGGAATTCTGCTGCTTTGAAGACAGACAGACCCACTTAGGAGTATGCAGTGATGCTTAGCAGACCGTTACAAATCTAAAGCCTGTATGACTGTATATGAACATATACTATCGTAAAGCTAAGGCAAGACTGCTAAAATGCATACCTTTGGTGGATATCGAGGTTCAGACTTGTGACTCGAGCAGATTTTTCCAAAGCACAACCATATGTTTAAGTTTAGTACGAAGCATCTTTTAGACATCCTTAACAAAGCATATGCACACTACTGAAGTTTTTCTGTGGCTTCCTTATAGCGTTTAAGCATTTTATTCCTGACAGTAATGAAGTACTATTTCTTTTGCACAGAGGAGAGCGGCTGAGATGAGATTGAACTCATAGCTACTGAGAATGTAGTAGAGCAGGGACCAGAGTTTTCCCAGGGCTTACTGCACCATTCCTACGTATGTGATATGCTGGTGAAAATGAAGCTGCTAAGAGAAACCTGGCTTGGATTATGTATAAAGCGCTTTTCACAAGCTGCTTGTGCGTGCTGCATCTCCAGAGTACTGAGCATAACTCTGTCATCACCATTCTTAGAGCAGAGATTGCTGTGAGACCATGAGCAAGCAGAGCAGGGGTAAGTGTGTACATGTTAGAGCCTCGGTTACAGCTCAGAGACATGTGGTTTTCAGTTATTCTGATTTTTGGGATCTGTTAACGCTTTTTTCAGAGGAGACATGCACTCTTGAATACCCGATTATTGACAGTAGCCCTGGTTTTCTCAGTTGCCTTTCACAAATCCTTTAGAAATAGTCCACAGACACCCAGAGTGAAAACCGTGTGTTTGAAAACCACTCTAAATGCTTGAGTTAATTGCCTTTGACCATGAGTTGCCTTTGTCTCAGTCACCAGGTCTCCCGGTGAAGATTAGAGAGCAACTCATGAGGCGTCTATTTCTGTATCTCGTTTGAACCTTTACCTCTAATTGCTGAAATCTGAACTCTTCTATCCAAATTTTGAAGTTAAGGACCTCAGGGTAAGAGAGGCGTTTTGCTCAACTCTATGTTCATTTGTGTGGCTGTGCCACTATCACCGACTCTTAGACACCCCCCCCACCCCACACCCATTTCGAATACAACTGATTGTATTTATGTGGGGGTATCTTTGAGAATATATCCACTGCATCTGGCTAAACTGCATTCCCAGTCTTCCATATGCCTGCATAAAGCTAGATGCTCAGGCCCTGTGTTTTGTAATACTCACATCATTTAGAAGGTAGCAGTTTTTTCTCACAAAGTACTGCTTGTTCCCCTGTACACGCAGGCGCGCGCGCACACACACAATCTGTATGTGCTCATTCAGAAGGAATTTTGAACAACGACCATAGAAAAACATTGATTGACCAACTCTTTCCTTGCTGCTTCCCGACAGAAACAGCTGGTGTTACTGTCTTTTTCTTGGTTAATGCTCATAAGATGAAACGGGTTACTAGCTTAAACCTCCAGCAAGAACCTTGCTTCGCTCTTCTGTTAGCCCTTACAAACTTCTCTCGAGTTTGGAGTGAAAAGGAGAGGCATGGTTTCCTCTATCCTGTGCTCATCTCTAAACAAGCTTCTCCTCCACAGGGAGGCAGGACTTATGGACAAGCTATTAATTGGAAGGAAGCAGATGTATCTTGTGGTCTTGAGAGAGGTTTTTCTGGAGCAGGGGAGTGCTGGTGGTACTTCATTATCTTTTTCTCTTTACTTTTTTTCTCCGCGTGGTCTCTGACATTTTCCAGACTATTTCCAAGAAAAAAAAGTCAGCTACAAACAGATTGCTGTTAAGTATGAAGGAGCATTGAGTAAGTATGGGCAGTACTCATTTACACCAAACCAAAGTACAGTCCTTAATTACTTGTTGGCTGAAGGCATTTATGTCTGCAGTGCAGTATAGCTGTCAAGCTACCTTGGGCCCAAGATAGCTTTGACTATGCCCCTGGCATTCATGCCTCTAGAAAGACGGAAAACGAATGGTAAAATGGATCATCTGAATTCTTTGGAGGCAGGGGAGAAGTCTCCCAGGTGAGTAGACCTCTGAGTCAAAGGGGAATAACCAGAAGTGTTGGGAGAGGAGCAAGGAAACCATGATGTGTTTGTGGGCTGGTGGAGGAGGTGACTCAATTCCAGGATCATTTTTGTGTGTGTAAGTGAAAAAGACATTTTGACGCACACACAAGGAAAAATGATCCTTCAGGGTTTGATACTACATCGCTGAAGGGTTAAGAGTCCACGGGCTTCAGAAGAGCAAGGTAAATTACAATCCCAGTCCACTTAAGCATTTAAATAGTCTGCCTTTCCAGAAATGTGTTTAAATCACTCCTTAAGAGGTTACCCATTTTGTGAACTTTACTTCTGCCAGTTGCTTCTCTGACTCAGCACAGTGTAGTTTATAGCCTGTGTATTAAAGGGGTGCACAGAACTGGTTTTGGAGAGTTATGTGCATAAACAGACCCTTGCACTGAGTAAAACAAAACTGGATAGAAAAGACACCAAAGTGTAGGACTAATAGGCAACAGAGCTCAGAAAACCAAAACGTCTCTCCAGGGTAGAACTTCATCTTCTCACAGTTTAAACAAGAAAAATAACAAAACCCTAACAAAACCTTTTATATAACTTCAGAGTTGCAGTGATCAGTTTCAGGGTTGACGTGACAGCAATTATAAACAACAGTTATGCAACTGCCTCCTTGATTGAATTGAAATTAACACAGAGAAAGAAAGAGCCAAGCAAAAAGAAATGGCTTTGGGTTGGCTTGTTTTAAGTAAATTAAAAAATGCTCAGGTCAGCCTCTTTTTCAAAAGTGAGCGTGAGCCCATGGTGAAAAATCTCCTTGAAGGACAGACAAAGTGAATTGGTCTTAAAAATTCTATTTGTGTTAGAGGCAGAATTTTATCTGCTAAGGCTTACAGCTCTTTTTTTTTTTTTTTGTCTTTATCTGACAGTGAGGTAATTCAGTATTTTAATTTTGCTCAAGTTCCTTTTACTTTAAAACTCTTTTTTAAAAACTACATGTTTTTAAATGTTAAAAACCCATTGTATCATTGGATTTTGTGATTCCGGTGTCACCGATTCACGCTGTCTGAGGAGAAGGCCCACGTACGCGTGTGTGCATACACATTATTTCCTCCGCTCACCATCTGGCAGGCATTCAGATGTTTTTGAGTGGAACTGAAGGCAACGTGGATGCCGCATATTGCACAGGCAGTGTCTGGCATCTCAGAGAGGAATGCTTCCTTAGAGTGAATACCATTTGGTAGCGCTTGAATTCACGTAAAGAAAACTCAGGGAAATTCTTAGTCTAGCTGGCGGTACTGGCAAAGCCTGAGTCCCGCCTGTGTTGTACAGGCGTTGTGCCCAACTCATTTTCAGTGATCTGTCTGATAGAGGCAGGATGCAATTACTGTTCAGTGCCATTAATGGTTTTGTGCGGACGTGAGCTAACCTCCTGGAATTAATTTGCCGTTGTGAGGTAGGTGTATAAAACAATGCCAGGGTGGATCTCTTACGAAAGAAGTACTGTGGCTTTTCTGTTTCTCCAGTATTTCTCCTGTTGATTCAGGGAGTAACGCATCCAGGAAGAGATGGGCAACGGGAATTAAACCTGTTGTTTCTTTGCTCCTCCTCACCTTTTCCAGCCAGAGTGGTAGGTGGCAGAGGAGCCTTGAGCTTGTTGCTTCCAGTGGGCAAGAAGGAAGCCGATTTTGGAGGCTCCTACACAAGATGGGTCTGCTACACGTCCCGCTGACATGTGTGCTAGTGTGAGTCATCCAGGGAATTCACTACCCTGTATGCCACAAAGTTCAGTGAGCAAAGTGCCAGAGAAAACCTGCAGACTATAGCACACTCACTATTTGTACACGTATGCTCAGCTGTGATGACCTCTTGTGGTAGATTCCCTGCCAGGTTTGCCACAAGCAGGCATTGGGCAAGTGGCTTCATCCCCAGTAGCCTTGTTGTTGAGGGAAAAAAAGCTGATCTCAAAGCTACCTACCTTAGCTGTTGAGTTTCCAAAGGCCAATTGCTTACACTTGTCTTCCCTGGGCCAGTAACTCCATGTTGCGTATTACCCCTGGCGTGCTGTTAGGTGACATGAAGAGTGCGGTCTGTGCAGCCATCTTGTTGTCCTTGCTTGCCTTTCCTGCTTCCTTCCTTCCGTCTGTTGCTGTGGATTCTAAGAGAGCAAGGAAAAAGTGAAACCTCGCATGGCCTCTGACATCTCTCCAAGCCCGAAATGAAGCACTGGGAGGTTAAATTTTATGTTTTGCTTAGCCTTCCCCTCTGGAGACATGAAAAGAATTACAGGAGCTTGATCTATAGTGTGGCTAGGCAGCTGTGATGGGTGCTTTATTAAAGTCTATAGCAATCAAGCTAACGCAAACCAGAACCTTTCCCTGTAGCTTCATGTAACCCTTTAAAAAGTGATGGATGTTTTGCAGCAGGAGTGGGGGGGGAGTCAGTAGATTAGGTCAAACTGCACAACACGATAACCAGAACAATTAATAGCACTTAATGTGAAATAGCAAGCTCTTGGCTCCTTGAATATTATATGGTTTATAATCAAGGACTGATTGCCTTTAAAGTATGGCTCTCATCAAAAGAGTGGCTATAGAGCTCTCGGTACAATAAAGCTGTTCCATGGAGATGATCAGTTTCTCTGTCTGTGATGTCTTAAGTAGGTCTTTTGCTACTGGTTTTGCCCCTCTTTGAGCGCTATAGGAGCAATGCAGCTTTGGGGGAGGGAACTGGATTCCTTTCTTTCAAGAACTGGCAGCTGAACTGTTAGCTGAACTCTGGTGGCAACAGTGCCTTTTCCCCATCAGTTGCCATTTGTGCAAATTCACTGAATCAGCTGCAGAGCTGTAACTGGGCACGATCTGTTTTTGTCTTTATTGCTAGTGATGATGCCAGAAAGCCTGCAGCTTGAATTCCCATCTCAAAGTGGGTTTGCAGGACCCGTGTTCTGAAAAAGCCTTTCTTTTGTTTGCTGTCCAACACAGAGACGCTGAGCTGGGTGTTGGGAGAGACAGAGAACCTAACAGCACAGAATGCAACTTGCTTGACACACTGGGGCACATTTTCCTCTCCTTCAGCACCTTGGCTATTTTGATCCCTTAATTAACTGGAGACATTCCATTTTCAAGGTGCCGGCTAGTAGACCAGGCAGCTACTTACCTGCTCTTTCCTAAAGCCAGAGAAGGAGGAATCAAACCTCAGCAGGAAGAGGGAAGAATCAAACCACAGCAGGAGGAGTCAAAGGAAAAGAGGCAATTCCTGCTGAACAAATGTCACTCTTACCAGGGTATAAAAAACCAGCCTCCTGGATCTCCTTGTCATCTCAATCTATGCAGGGGGGCTATAGGTGTAAGTCTACACTCCATCTCCTCGGGCAGTAACTTAGCGTTTTATGCAATGCTGTGTGCTATTATGGCTTTCTCTTACACAGGATGCAGCCACATCATTTCAGGGTTTCCTGGGTTTTGAGATTGGCAGAGAAATGTTCTAGTGCACTCAGAGACTGAAGTCCTCATGCCCATCATATTTTTCATACAACTGCATAAAATTCATTACTGTATGTTTTTTTCTTTTTTAATCAGGGATGTCAAGCACGTCGTCTTCTCTTATTAAAGCTAACTTTATTCTTAAAATCCTGAAGGGAGACAGGGGGAATGAAGAAGTGGAGCTTTGGTTTTCTAGAAGTGTCTTGGAAAGAAAATTACTGGCTTATTGTAATTATCCCCAAAGCAAGAATATAAAACCCACAAAATTGGAAACTAATTTTCACTGCAACTTTTTAATTTAGAAAGTAACTTTCATTCTGAGTTGGTGGTTCATTTTGAAAAGACAGACTTTTTTTTTTTTTTTTTTTTTTTTTGGACAAAATACCTCTATGTTTTTGAAATTGCCTCCTGAAAACGTCTCGGGAATTTTTTTTTCCATGGTATACCTTGCTATTAAACGTTTTCTTCCTGACTTGGAAGACAAGGTAATCTCAGATGATTACCATTTTTCACAAAGAGGATGCAGTTCCCTGCAGGACTCTGGCTTAGCCTTTTGGCAGACTCAGGAAGCCAGCACTCCCTTACTTGCATTCAAGTCATATTTGGTAGTTTGGCTTTGGGGCAGAGGGGGTTTTGTCATGGCTTTGAAGACTAGAAAACAAGCCCTTAATTCCCCTTACGGAAACAGAAAGGAACTGCACCGGAGGATGGCGGCCCACCGTGAAAGTGCATCGAGAAGGGCAGCTATTTGCAGTCCTCTTGCGACTAAGCCATGTGTGGTTCCATTGCCATAACCATGGAGCAAAATGCTTGCCCTCTCTCTTCTGTTTATAGAAAACAAATACAATATCATTAGAGCAGGAGAGAGGCTGGATATAGTACATTGCATTAGCATATTGGCAGAGTTTAGATTCCTGTCCTGGAAGAGTGTCTATAACAAAACAATCTGCTTAATTACCCCTAGGTCCAGCAGCCTTGAGTGAGAAAAAACAGATTTTGCAAAGTAAAACCAGTTCCGCTGTTACCTTTCCAGCCCACTGTCCTTAAACAAAGCAGTTACATCTCTGCATAACCTTGTGGTGAATGAACTTCAAGTCTCCAAGCCAAGTCTGAATTTAGCTCGTGTTTTTTTATCTCCAGAGGTGTTTCATTAGCTCAATTACAAGTGACATGTTCCACTATGCGCTGCTGACTGAAAGAACTCAGCCAACCTAAATCCCTCTCCAAATAGAATCCAATTAACCTCTTACTCCCCCTTCCTTTAATCCCCCATGCCTCATGACTTGTTCACAGCCACACCTTTTAAAGAAGACCAAGTAAACTACCTGAGATAACTATGTACTTAACAACTGAGGTGTTTGTACTTGATTTTTTGGTTCGATTGGGCTTGGGTGTATGCTGTTATTGTTCAAAAAGTACGAGCCTATGGTTTTTGTGATGGTGTCCAGTGACAGTTCTCTATCGCACAGCCCACCACTTGAGGGCTGTCCCCATCTGTAAAAGGCGGGCAGTGATCCTCAGTAACATGTAGAAAAGCTGTTGAAGGTGTTAGATGCAGACCTCTGTGTAACTGCAGAGACCACCCAGGGACATAACTGTTGTTGTGAACGTGCTTGCTAACGATTCGGTTTGCTTATATGAACTTCAAATCCCGGTTAAGCATTGTTTTGAAGGTGGTTAAGGTGCCTGGGTGTTACACAGGCTTCCTGCTTGGGGCTGAGTTTTGCCCTAGATCCATTAATGTTTTGGCAGCAGCGCTTCCTCACTGGTGTTGTCAAGACAGTTAGATGCTGAAGTCATCAGTAAGGCATATAACCCTAAATGGATGGGTTGGATCAGTGACCTACTTTAACATACGAGTCTTACACAAGTCTGACCTTCTCCCCACGATCCACCCTGAGACCTCAGCAGCACAAGCCATTTCAAAGCATCCCGTGCGCTGTTCTGGTCATGTGTTGAAGTCTTACTAGCAAGGCAGCGAGTCTGTCAGCTGGGGCCAGGAGCTGTGATTTGGAAACCCCGAGCGCTTGATTTGGCTACAGCCTTGCTTTGCAAATCCACACAAACATCTCATTTTCTCAATTTTTTCCATTGTATCCACAGCCCATGTCCCGAAGAACTTGTACGCCCTGTGAATTAGTCGTAGGATTATTGCTGGAATTTTGTCTGCTTGCATGCTCAAATAAGCTCTCAATCTGGGTTGAGATTTAGGCTGCAGCAGTTGTTGGGTTTTGTGTTGTTAGCAGAGAGTTATTTTTTAAAGTAGTTCCATTTTGGTCTTACAAGCATTTTCCTCCAAACATGACTACAACAAATAAGCAGTAAAACTCAAGAGAGTAGCATAAATGGGCTGTTGAGGACAAACCAGCCCTGGGGACTGATCAGAACAGGTTACAGCAGAGGTGTGGCGTGACACCCCATAAACTGAGGAATACAGTAAAAGCCACACAGAAAAACTCAATCTCTTCCAATAAGGATGCTCTGTGTATTTCGTGGGTCTTGGATCAGCACGATCCAGCTCTCTGCGTTCCAGCCAAAGCTAGTTTGGGAAGTTGTTGCTACAAACGGCACCATAAAATTTCATATCTTTGCTGGGTTTCACCTTTTATTCTTGCAGGTTTGAAGAGCCTGACAAGCACGTTTCCTAAAAACCTGGTGCGTGGACTGACACTGGGGGTGCCTTATTACTGCCCAAAATGGGCTAGAGCATTATGTGGGATAGACTAGAAAAACAGGCATCTCTCTTGGGAAGGCTGACAGGTTCTGGATGGGAGTCGGGATGAGTGCCGATGTGGTGTTTTGGTGGGGCAGTGTGGGCAGATCGTCCAGACTGGTGTGTGCCCGTATTTATATACGTGTGCGCATTTGTGCACCTGCTGAGTGATGAAACTAGGATGAATGCCCTGTGATGTGGGAAGGCAGCGATGAGGCTGTACTTAACTGCAAAGTCAATACAGAGAACTAGTCTGGTCAGGCTTTCCTCAGGCAATTATCTATTTATTCTTTTTGTATAACATCGCTAAATCCTTTTTTGGCCTTTCTGCTTTTAATTCTCCTTTCCTCCCCTAAGCTGAGCATCCATCCTTCCTATCTTTTGCCGTCTAAAGCCCATTCTCGCCAGTGGTCCCAGCAGCCTTCAGACAAAACGCACGTCTCCCCGCTTTGCTCATCATCAAAAACGACAGCCTTCTCCTCCCTTCGCCGCACCCCCGGGCAGCTCAGGACTGTTGGCTGCTAACTGAGCTTATGCAGTTTCTCTGCTCTGGGCCCAGCTAACGTGTCTGGGTTTTACGTAGCAGTGGGCCCAATCCCAACCCTGATCTAAGCCTGCCTAGAGGTGCTTTCCCCATCTCCTGAACCAGGCTGAGACGTTCACAGGTGTCCATCCAGTTTAAAGCATGAGTGAAGCACGTTCCTTGGTGCTTTGAGCTGTTTGAAATCCACAAAGCGTTTCTGTGGCTTTAGCCTATTTCTTCATTTAGTGTTCTCTGTTCTTGGAGATGTTTTGTTTCTGCCTATCCCCTTAAGAGGTCAAGTGCTTCCAGAGGGAGGTTAGCCTGTAGTTTTCCATGTACCCCAACCACTGCGCACGAGTGAATTCGTTCTGTGATAATACAGCCGAGCAGGCAAAACCACAAGTAAATCAGACTGGGGTTTTTTCCCACTTTTAATAACAGTTTACTATTCTGTAAGTGCATGTAAAGCACATGCCCTATTCCCCCAGCCAAGGAGCTTGACAGCTTGTCAGCAAGAACTACCATAGGTCTAGAGTGACTGATTTATACAAGTAAAAGCACACGTGCCAAGACCTGGCAGCAGCTTGCTCCTTTTTTTTTTTTTTTTTTTAACGTATGTAGCAGTTTCCCCTCCCATCTCTTTCAGCCATTTGCTCTCCTTATCTGAATTGGCCAAGGGACAGGAGATCTTGGCTTCACAACAAGCAGTTCTTGACTGAGTACACACAATCACAAACCCGACTGCACATGGACTCGTGTTTTTGTGCATGGGAACGGATGCATCAGGGCTTCATAACACTTTCTTACCTGTGCTCTGATATTCCCATGCTCGTGTGTTGTACATGCTTGTGCTAAAACTTACCTTCCTTTGAAGAAGCATATGCACATCCATGAGCTAATGCTGGTGCAACCAAGCTTTTATTAACACTGATTCTCACGTTCTCTGTGTAGAAGACTCATTTAAAGAATTACACAAATTTGTCTGCATATCCAACTGGGAATTCTTACACGGATGCATATACAAACAACTGTAAACCACACCGTATAATCATACAGCCTCCAACGTAGATTCAAACTTGATTATGTATGAGGGCTTATTGGTTCACCCTTTCTCACTCAAGCCTGTATTCAGGTACAGGCTCATACACAGCTGTGCAGCCACGCAGTTTCTCAGACACAGGCATTCTTGGGCACAGACAGTCTCTCACACATAAGCTTATAGATTTATGATTTGTTGTGAGAGTGGAAAACAGCTGCTGCAGGCTAATCAAATACAGCAGAAGATTTAATGCAAAATATTGAAAAACACTGTCTGGTAGGAGGGTGAAATTCTTAAAAACATGCTGGTCTCATGGCGCTAGGCCAGCGCAAGAAGATTTGCACCTGGCCATGATAAACGTCAGCAACGGGTCTGGAGGAGGCAGCTTCACCCTTAGAGGGCTGCCAGACACACGGGCTAAAATTCACATTGGGTTTGGCCTTGCGAGTAAGCTGGCGAGTAAGCTGCGTAAGTCTGAGGCTGTGGTTTTTCAGGGGCACGCAAGCAGAGCTGCTTAGCGTGGACTGGTAGGAAAGAAGAGTAGTCCAACTAGAGCACAAGCTTTGCAGCACATTGGCAGAGCAGGTTGAAGTTCTCGCTACTGGCTCACTTCTGCCTGTCTCTGTGGACAAATGGAAAGCCTATTTCTCTAGGGCTGTCAGTTCAGCACCTTTCACCAGTTCTGCTAAGGCTGCAAAGGCTTGGAAATAATTAACTGCAAAGGAAAGAATTTCATCTCAGGTTTCTGCTGACTGACGACACAGGCAATTTATGATGCCACAAGAAGCTCAGGGTGGGATTATTTCTATGTAACTCCCAACGCTGCTGCTTGGCAGCTTAGTGACTGTGTTGGAAGTGACTGAACTAGATTAATACCTTGTGGATTTGAACTATAAACTTCCACGAGTTTTGAGTTCAGCAGCTCGGCTTAGCTTGAGTGCAGGCTAGACCTGCGGCACTTGCAACATCCTCATCTCCCTTTCCCGGTGCCGGTAGGTGGGACTTGTCAGCACAGCTCTCCCCTTTCCCACCCGGCAGGTAAGATCTCACTCATCCATCTCCAAAGGTGAGACCGCAAAGGGCTGGGCTGTGAAAATAGTGCAGGATCAGTCTTCAAATTGTCCTTCCCGTGAAACCTTGGCTTGGCAGCCTCAGCGGGTCTGCGCTGCCACTCTCTGGAAAATGACGTGAGCGGCTCCTGCTTCCTTGGATGCTAGGAGGAGAAAATGTGATACCTGAGCAGGGCGCTCAGATGTCGCGGCTAAAGGACAGGTGTATTTTGTTCCTGTCTGCTCTTGGTCTGCAACAGGAGATGAGAGGCTCCTGCTCCAATAGTGGTTTTAGCTGCAAAAAGAGATCGCTCTTCTGCAGTTGATGGTTGTGGGTTTAGTCCCTGTTATTTACCTGCAAATGTGTATCAGTCTGTCTGACTGGAGACTCCACAGGCTGACCCAGCAAGCCAGTTTTCCTGTGCACCCCGCCGTGAGCTGAGAGATAAGATTTTCTGAAGAGAAGGGCCATGGGGCAGTCGGGCCAAGCCCGCTGATTTTGCACGTGCCTGTCTGCACAATCTTCCGCCAGCAGCTTACCCCCAGTTATTCCTGGTCTATCCTACGCACATGTGCTGTGAATACCTCCCTATCTTTGCTGTGCGTTATGAGATCATCAGGTGAACCATGCTGTTCAATCTGTTCGTTGCAGTGAGACACCAGCTGCACATCTACATACTGGTGAACCAACAGCTCTCTTGACTCATGGTCGATGGGCTCCACGCTGCCAAGGAGCCCATATTCCCTTTCTTCGTGGGTAGACAGCCCTGGGTGGCATAAAGTACACACTGAAACGCGCCGTCCAGGGATATGAGAAGCATCTGTTCCTTCCAGATGTTCAGTCATCTCATTGTTTGTTAGATTTGAGGACAGGAACCCCCTTCAGTTATGCGAGGCACTCGCTGTTCTCAGATGTCCGGGAGAGTGTGTGGGGTGGGGGGAGAATTGGCTTTGTGTGACGCCAGCAAGGAATAGAGGCAGAGGTTTCGTGCTTTTTGGAAAACACATGAAAGGCCTTTGAGCTCTGGCTAATCTCCATTGTTCGTGTGCTTTCCGGCAGCAGAACGAGAGAGGAAGAACGGAAAGAGGCAAGAGAGCAGAGCTGAGAATTAGAACTGGAAGCCTTTCCCGTGCTCAGGCGAGCTTGGCAGAATCCATCATGGCAAATGGAGCTGGATGCAACAGAATCCAGGCTTAAGCTTGGCTCAGATCTTAGACCCAGCAGAGCCTCCTTAGATCTGCAGGAGCTTTGTGAGTAGATGAATGCATTTCAGCCAGCCTCACTAACCAGACGCAAGTGCAGCTGTTGAATTCAGCTGTGGAACAGGGCAGAGGGTAGCATTGCCCAAATTTGAGGCCTTTTTGCCCACAGCCATTTTATGTCTTTGATTTTTCTACAGGCTTATTGTCTTCTGCCGCTGGAGATCACATAAGACTGTTAGAACTACACAGGCATTGCAAGCTTTGACTCATTAATATAGGTAAGCTGAGGCACAAAGCTGCAAAAGGACATGTGCAAAGTGGCCAGTAAACGTTTAGCAGAGCTGTGTATTGTACCTGAAATGCACTGAATTCCACATTAAACCTTCAATGCCCTCCTCTCCCAATGCACTGCATTTTAGCATCGTATGGGCCGTTTGCAGAGTGCAGTTTTGGTCTGTCTGTGTCATTATATCCTAGCTGACAGGTGGGTAGTTTGAGACACAGGGTTCCCATCTGAGTTTCATTTCTGATGGAGACATTTCTAAGTGCAGCGATACCAAAACCAGACATGACTTGAGGAATAGAGGTAGTGTGGATTTTCATTTTTCTGTCTGGGTTCAAGCAGGCACAGATGAGAGCAAGGCCAGAGTAGAAACCTGCCATCAGCTATAGCAGTGCCAGAAAGAGCTGTCCTTTCAGTCTATCCCTCCCACTTCTAGCCACTGAGGGAAAACACTGTGCAGCCCCCAAACTTTCCCACTCGATACTTGTTCCCTTTCCTCTGCACCAGCAGAAAAGCTTTGTTAAAAAAGAGTAATTTTCAATTCAAGATTTTAAATGTTTTGTTCCTGACAGTGAGTCAATGATTTTTCCAGTCCCTCCCCCACAATAAACAAGTGCAGGCTGAGTGTGGTCCAGAGGAAAATGTGAGTTACACATGTCCTGGCCACATGCTTCTCCGGTACCAATGATAACCATATGGTGGCTTTCAGACCCCAGCTCTCCAACGAGGGAAGTGTTAGCATGAATCAGTGCAAGCTCCCGCAGAGTAGATAAGTAACCCAGCCTTGCCTGTAGCTGCTTGCACGCGCCCAGCAAACACCTTCACAACCTAGTACGGTTGTAGTGCCTTGTTTTGTGGTTCAGCTTCACCTAAGCTGAGGAGGATTGGGCTAATGAGCTTGGCCGAGAAACTCCTGCAGTACAGGAACCCTCATGTAATGAACTCTTGTCACTGAGCCCACAGCTCCTATTGCAATTCTCTGCTCCAGCACTTTGCTGGGGAGAGGGAATCGTACTGCCCATCTCCGCTCCTTTCCGTGCGAGCACAGAAACTGTCTTTTCTGTTCTGGGAAAGGAAATTAGAGGGGCTGTGGAAGGGCACAGACAGGCCTTGGGCTAGCTTCCAGGTTTAGGGGCAAACCAAGGGCAATTGGTACCTTATAATTTTGACATCTCACTCATTTAGGATGCAAATACTACCTACCATCCCTAGCTAGTACAGCCCATCAATTGTTTGTCAAGTTTGAGGACTGTCATAGAAGCAACCCCGTCCCAAAACCAGTGCAGGAACCACAGCGTGCCACAGGCCCCCAGAGTGTGTCATACCGCTATGTCCTTGCATGATACTGCTTGCATACCATGCGTTCAGAGCTCTCAGCTCTCCGTAATTTAGCAGCATCATCACCATTTTCTGCAGGGTAATAGGAAAGCTGAAGCCCAGATACCCCTGAAGACGTTATTCCCATCATGACCCAAATACCTTGGAAGATTGGGTCATGGAAGAAGGTCTTCTCACTTTGAGGCTGGTGTCTTAGTTTCCCTTTCTCCAAGCTTGCCCTGGCCTTTGTTCGCACAGTGTGCGAGATTTCCCTATGCATGGTTTCCCCGTCCTCTTTGAAAACAGGTAGTCCCTGCAAGCACCCAGTATCTCATTTACCTGTGTTTCTACTTCCTTATTTTGAGCTACTAGGGGAGCAAACAGGAGGAGGTCCATTGATTATTTTTAGCCTAAAATCTCAGCTAGGTAACCTTTATTAAAGCTAAGCTAAATACCCAGCAAACATAAGCTTTACTCAGGCAGCAGTTCACAGGAACTTGGCAGAGGCCTGCCTGCGTTTCAGAATCCTTGTCCTTTTTTCTAGATGAAAGCCCTGCAGAAGGATTTGTTTTTCAGACAGAAGGCAAGCCAAGTTGGTGATTTCATCCCAAGGCAGGCTGTGTCAAGCTGGTCCTATTCAAACATGCAGGAAATCAAGCTTGGAGCTCGTTCAGAAATGAGGATGGAGAGTGGGGGTAGAGAGGGGGGCCCTGAGGAGGACAAGATCTTTGATTCTGAAACTGAGCTCCGAACAAGCAGAGCAGATACCTGCTGTCAGTGTAGTACTGTAGGGACCCGTCCTTCACCCTTTGAAGGGTTAACTGGCAAGGTTTCAAGTAGCATTTCTTAATTTCCAGCCCTTCCAAGAAGCTATCCCATCCCTGTCCTCGCGGAGTCCTGCGAGGGCCAGGCGCAGCATCGCTCTGATAAGAGGTCAGGTGGCTACCACAGGCGAAGGCAAATTTTCCCAGTCCCCTCATTTCAGTACATTTTTTTCTGTTTAAAGCAATTACTGTGCGATCAAAGCAGTTGCTTTCTGAGCGTAGATGTGGATTACTGAGGAGAGAAGGAGAGAGAGCTTGCTCTGAACATGGGAATGGGGAGAGGGAAGTGGAAAAGAGACTCTTGTGAAGTCGCTCTTTACAAGCTGTTATAATGATCTCCACTTAAGCATTTGTAGAGCAGCTATATAACACCAGTGGTAGAGGGGAGGCAACGGACGGCAGAATTCAGAACATTTGTTCTTGGGTCTGCTACAAAATCTCTGAGATCTTTGGACAGTCCCTTCCCAGGCAGCAAGGGAAGCACAGTGGAGAAAATCTTGGCGTAATTTTATCTGCTGCATTTCTGCAGCTGCAAACTTGCCTTTGATCGGCAAAGATATCCCTCCAAGAATCTCCATCGCTACGCAGCATTTCGAACACAGCTAATCACATGGGAAATTAGTGAGAGAGACCTGCTTGGGATGTATGTGTGAGTGCGTATGATTCTTCAGCCGTAAATAACATCTGCAGGAGCTTCTGAGTATGGCAGACAGAGTTTGCTGTCACTGTTAGAAAAAGCTCAGACCTGCCCCTTTGCACTTACCCTGTCTACAGAAGAACTTCAAGGACTCCGGTCCTTCCTTTCTAGCAATTGCTTTCATGGATCCAGATTTTAGTGGTTTGGTTTTTTTAAAATCAAGCACTTTCTGATGTGGATAATACCAACAAAATATTTGCAGGTTGGCCTGCAGGATGGGAAAAATGCAGACACCAAAAGCCAAGGCAGTTTCTTAACGTCGGTGCTCACTAGGTACTTTTTAATGTTAGTGGCTGGTGCTGGAATCTGCCCACGCAGGCTGGAGGCTGAGGAAATATTATTTGAACACATCTGCTCCAAGAGATACTGTCAGACTTGGGGAGCATCTTGTGGTAATTAGGGGAATTCATTTCCTTATTTAGTCCAGCAGAGTTTTTTTCCTGATTGTTTTTTTTTTGTTTGCTTGTGGGATCCTTTAAAATGTTGTTTTCTGCGTTTTGGTTTTTTTTCCAACAACTGAAGGTCTCCCAGGTAATATTAAGACCCTGTGTTCACATAGCACCTTCTTCCCTGTTGCAAAGCACCCAGCAAAGCTGGTGAGAAGTATTTCGGGAGTAAAGGAAGAGAAACTTTCAGCCACGGGCTTGAAATACAACACAGAGAGTTGTGCTCCATAATTGCCTTTCCCCTTTCCTGTCCCTGCCATGTCTCCTCCCTCCTCGTTTCCCAACCTACACGTGTGTATCTGCTCTCCAGATAGAAGACCCCTACAAGACCCCAGGGTTGGTGTTAAAGCAGACCAGTTGCCTGCCTTTGACTCTTCTGCCCAAAATGCTGCACTGAGCATTCCACCTGATAGCTGTTTGTTTGAGTGGTCTGCACTTAGTTGTGAAAGAAAGGGGTCGAACCGCATCAGACAGATGTTCTCCCAGGCCCCAAGTGTGTTCTTCCTCTCCTTTCCGCTGCTCTTGCCAAAGGCACGGTGGTACCTGTCTTCACCAACTCAGAACTCAATCCCCCAGCAACCTTCCTCTCCTCAAGAGAAGAACTACTTTACAAAATCTTTCAAAGAAGAGGACAGCTTTAAGCCCCTGACCTTTTTTCTGAAAAGGGGGCCTTTAATATGATTTAATTAAAAGCTCATTCTGCAGACCTCATTTGATGTCAGTTTTGAAATTCTGTGCATTTTGTTTCCATTCTTATTCTTTTTTGTGTTGAAATCAGTACGTTTCCAAATAAGGCTTTTGTGTGCTCACCATGGATCTCTGCACTCGCTCCTTGAACCTTAATGCTTTTTGTAGCGTTGAGCAGTGACAGGGTTATGTTAACCTCTTTGCTTCACTAGGCACATTTGTTCCCTCAAAATCAACACGGCAGCTGTAGACACTGACATCTGAAACAGTCCTGGCTCTCTTTACGGCACAGAGTTTCTCTTTGGGCTATGTGGACCGCACGGGGTGCCTTGCAGCGAACACAAGCCAGAAAAGCAAGTGCTCAAGGACAATGAACCATTAGCTAGGAAAATACAGGCTCTCAGGTTGTTTTCTTGTTGGCCGGTCTTCCCTTCCGAATAAGCACCTGCTGCCCTCTGAGACAGAGCTGCATGGGAAGGCAGGAGCTTGCCAGTGGCTGGGAAGCTGCCCTGCGTCCGCTTTTGGGTTAGCTTGGGAAGGGTGCACGTCCCGGTCCATAGCCACCCAAAGGTCCCCACGGAGCAGACGTCTAATCCTGGCATCAGAGCTTTAGCACAGGGAAATGGCGTGACTTGCACAGAGTCAGGAGCCAAACACAGGTAACGTGACACGCAGTTTGGCTGGCTAACTGGTCATCTGGGAGCCAGGCCATGGGGCAGTTTTACTTGGCACGGAGGAAGCCACTTGGGCAGCCGGCTAGATTGGGTGGACATTGAGGTATGTATGTCTGTGGTGGGGACAAGGTGGGTTCAATTCAGGCCAGGCTTGCGTTGGGGCCAGGTGTAGCTTGACCCAAATCTGCCAATTAAGCTACACATGAGCACCTGGCTGGGCTTAAATGCTGCTTCTCGTGGGGAGGAGAGCTGGCTGGCTTTACCTTCTGCATGGTGAGCTTCTGTAGTCCTTCCTGAGGAACTGGGAGCTTGAAGGAGAGGGACTCTAAATGGGAATGTGGTTTTGCAGGAGATGAATGTTGGAGACCCTGGCTGAAACTCCTCTGTGTTGGATCCAGGAGACTGAGCTGTGCTGCTTTCAGGATCCTGTGGTTAGCAACACGCAGGAAAACCAAGGTGGAATGTGAGTAGTACAGCATAATGCTGAAGTACAAATGCTATTTGAACTGGGGTGGGGGGATAAAGCTGTGCAGTGACTGCAGTTCTCTCTAATCACGCTCTGGGGAGCGGAGAGCTAGGGAATGCTGCTGGGAGAGGAGGCAAGGGTACATGTGTTTTAGTTTTTGAAAAAAAACCCTCAACTTTGAGAAAGCAAAGGTCATCTAGAAAAAGCCTGAATTGAGGCCAAGAGCTAAGAAACTCGCAGAAGTAATGCAGGGTTTCCCCCCCCACTGCTTATTTTCCATTTCTAGCTTGACCAGCTGCTAGAGTCCTTCCTCAGCTGGCCGGGGATCTAGAAGTCCTTTCCTCTCCCTGAAACAGGGGCAACAAATGGCTGTCTTGAAGAACTGAAGCTTTTATTGGAGCAACTCTCTGTTTTGTGTCCGGATGAACGTGCTGAGGGGACAACATGATCAAAAGGTGCCCTAAGTGCTGGGAAGATGCAGCTGATGTGAAGGCAGTGAAAAGGCAGGGGGAAGGACTTACTTCTGCGTGAGCTGTTTAAGATGCCTGGGAGGTGGGCTGGGAGGGCAAGGGTGCTGCTTTGTTCAGTGCCTTTTGTCTGTGCCACGATCCTCATAGTGCTGAGATGTGAATAGTTTTAATTATATTCCCAATTTTATGCGCTGTGCACAGATCATAAAAATCAGTGATATGATTGCCCAGTGGAGATGAAACCTGATGTGTACGGTGAATAACAACAAGATTTAAGTTGCACGTTTCAGAATTGTTTCTGCTCTTCTAGCTAGATGAAGCTCTGCCATGAAATGGTGGATTTCCTTAAGCTTTGTCTGTTTCTTAGCGCCCATGTTGTTAATTTTCCTACGACTTTCCCATTTGTTTTTCTCAGCCTTTGGAAGCCAAGTGCTCAGAGGTGACTGCCTGGCATCTGTCTGTATTAGTTGTGAAATGGGGAAGACTGTGACCCAGAAGTACGAAACCTGTCAGCTTCCTATGAGTGTGCCGAGAGGAGGTACGGTTATCGGGGGGGGTCTCTCAGTTAAGGGGGAGCCTGTGTTACATTCCTGGGTGTAGTTCTGTGCATGGTATGACTAACGGAGAGCCCTCCCGGGACAGGGAAAATGGAGGCGGTGGTCATGGGGCCTGTGTCTTCAGGAGTCATTTTTGTTGCCTGATACTAAGAAATGAGTGGTTGCCATGGTTACCGGCCTCCCTTTCCTGGTCTTGCCAAATGTCTTCTCCGGAGCCTCGGGCTTGGAGCAGGATTCAGTGTTTCTTTCCTGTTGAGATCGCACTCTGATCCAAGCACCTTGAATGTCAAACGTGGCTACTTTGGCATGCTGGTGTGATGCTTGTGTGTGCTTGGGTATCTCAAGAGCCTTTGGTGCTCCTGTCTTCTTACTGATTGTTAAGGACAGGAGAGAAGTAAATGAAATAAAAATCACCTATGAGTATACTTAGGGATGCAGCCCTGTGTTTGCAACTTTGGCAGAGGTGTAGGGTGTCCGGGTGGGCCTGTGGGCTCTCGGTTTGCTGTACTATGCATGGGCTCAGGGGCTCAGTACAGGCAGTGCCTCCCATGGAAAAACTGTAAGGGATCGGCAAAGCTCTATCTTCTCTCTCATTCCTGTCTTCTATGTTCAAACCACAGCATGTCTAATTCTGAAGTGACCTGAACCACAGAGGTCAGTCCTTGCAAACCTTTTGGCTTGTACCTGATTTTTATCTCCCCCTTCCCCCCCCCTTTTTTTTTCTTTCCCTTTTTCCCTTCAATGCCAGTAGAGGAAGCTTGAGAGAGAGGTGAACAGGTTAACAAGGAGTCTGTGTGGGTTGTTTTTTTGAGCTGAGTTTGGCATTGCTTTAGAGAGTGAACCGAGCTCTGGAAAAGAGCTCGTGCGAGTTGTGCTGGAGTCCTCTGCAGCAAGGGGATGGCAGGGATCACAGCAAGCCATGCTGTAGAAAAATTCTTGGAGCAGGAGGAAGGTGAAGAGTCTCAGAGGAAACATGAGGTCATTTCCCTTTTAACATAGTACATTTCAGAGATACTTTAACAATTAATCAATATCTAAGTCTGCAGCCTATTATAGGGCTTGGCAATGTGTTATTTTATAGTCTAACAAATGGGAGCCTGCCTGTGCTAATAGGTTGAATCCCCGAGCTGCAATAAAGGTTACTATCACAGGGTGAGTGATAACTTGCTCCTCCCTGCCCCTTTTGAGATGAGGTCAATTACGTTTACCACTTATGGAAGATATTCTTCCAATTAAAATGACGAGGATGCAAGGAATCCACTTTTGCTTTCTGTATTTTAAACTTTTAAAGTCATAAGCATTACCAAAAATCTGGGAATGAGGGGCAGGGGAATCTCTCCGCATAGGCAGCCAAGTGTTACAACATAGCTTTGGCTTCAGACGCCAAGGCTGCTGCTAAGCCCCTTCGTAGCCCATGCTGGAACATCTGGTCCATCTCACGATGGAAGGTCAGCCTGAACAGCAGGGCAACCAAGTCTGGTCTTGACTACTGCATGAGTGCCTAGACTGTGGGGGCTGAACAGCTGTGTCTGGTGTACTGAGCGCAGAGCTGGGAGTCTGCAGAGCTTGAGATGCTCCCAGGGAAAGAGCTCAGCTTGCGAGGTTGCGCTGGGGGGTGCGGGCTGCAAATCGGCATCCTCCATTCCCCTCCTGGCTCCTGGATGGCTTGAGTGCCTCGGAGCAGAGTGCTGGACTTGCAGGTTACCTGGGCTTCCCCAGGTCCTCCGAACTGGGTCCCAGTGGGGTGTTCCTGGGCATGATGTGTGCACGCAAGGAGGCCTTGTGGTTAGGGCAGTGATCCCTTTCTAATTTGCTAGCTCTATAGCTGGTGTTGTTGGCCAGTAGTTACTGCTCTGCTTTGCTTACCTGCTTAAAAACAAGCTTGGGTCTCATCCTTTGGATTAACTAACCTGCCCATAATTTTTTAGGAAGATGTTAATTTTTTGTTTTGCGCGCACCTTCTTTCTCCAAAAAAAACGATCACGCTTCCCTAACTTCTGACTGGAAGCTTACATGGAGTAGCGGATGGTGAGCAACTCTTGGCTCTCCTGTTAACTAACCTCAGCCCCTCCAGAGATGGAGAGGGAATTGACTGCTGCATCTGCTTTAGGGGTTATCGGTGAACAGCGCCACAGGAGTGTAAAGGTATTAGTCATTTAATTAGCATTAATAGGGCAATTATTGTCTTAATAAAATGACTGATTATGACATTGAAGTTGTATTTAAGGTTTAACAGCTGCAGCAGCCTGACTGAATTGTATGTTTGTTAATCCTCAATGAGGGTGTTCTATTTCACCGAGTGATGTTTATTTAACGTGCAATAAGTGTCTTAGTGAATCTCTATTAAAGGCATATGTGGAAACCTTCATTTGAAGCATTGCAGAAGAGAGTGAGACTGCTCAATTCATAAAATCCTATTTAAACGCTGTGAGCTCCAAAACCCAGCCAGTGCCAAAGCAAACTGTATCCTGTAAGCTCTGTGCCAGATGTCTCATGTGGGGTATACTTAAGGTCCAAAGAAAATAAGGTCTGAAGGGAATAGTTTGGCCATTGAATCTCCAATCCAGCCTATATAAAGGGGTTTCGTTTCCATTCAGGAAATACAAGCCTCTTCTGTATGGATCCTGTTCAAAGTGTGTTTGCTGAACAATTCTTCCCAGCAGCAGCGATTCTCAGCAACACCTATGCCTGTGAGCAGAAACTAGATCTGGTGGGAAGGTTTGGGAAATATCTTAAACCCCTCTCGGTCTCTGAGAAAGAAGAGACAGTGGATCAGTTAGAAGTGTCTCTGGGTGTTAGGCGCCCTACCTATTCTGATGGTGTTCTGGGTCAGATGCGAGATGAAGCCTTAGCCAACCTGAGTTTCTCTTTCTTGCGTGTCCTGTTGCTTTAGGTAACTTGCTACCGTAGTTCGTTGTGCTCTGGGCAGGGCGCTCCAGGATGTTGGGGGATTAACCTTCAGGAAACTGAGATGGCGTCCCGGAGAGCCCGACTTCGCTCTGAACCTGGCGTGTTTCTTTCTGGGTGCCTCTCTGTGGTATTTTGCAGGTAGATGCGTGCTCGTTTTGCCTGCATTCAGAGACATTTGGACGCGAACAAGGTCTGAACTGGCACCCTGTAGCGGTGGTGAACTCAGTTAAGAGGTGGGATCCTTTAGTGCTGATTTGGCACTGAGTTAATGCAGCCACAGGACTTCCAGTTGGCTCAGATGTGGGCATAGCACATGTATAGACGTGACACAGGATGTATCTTGAGCTTCTCTGAGTTTCGTGGCAATTCAGCTCCAAATCCAAATGTATGAACCCTGGTGCCAACCTTCTGGGCCAGGACCAGGACGTGTGCTCAGCTTTCCTTCCACTTATTGGTGAACCCTTACTGCTGGGCGAGGGAGGGATGGGCAGCCCCAGCAGCCTTCACAGCGTGAGCTGTGTTCGCTTTGGGTGAAATGCAGTAATTAGAGAGGGACCAACGCTTAAGGCTCCTGGGAGCTATTGCCAGCCCTGCGCTGTTTCCTCAGGTGAGGAAACGTCATCTCTGTGAAACGTATTTGCTGGGGTGAAGCCTTCTACATGTCTGTATGAGGTCATCTGCTGTAATAGTAATGCCTTGTGTGCTTTCTCGTTACAGAGGTGGTTCTGAAGTATTGTCCTGCCTTGGAGAAGGAAACGGAGGGGCTGAGAGGATTGCCTGAGGCTATTTGACAAGGCAGCGGCAGGCTGGCATAGAAGCTGTGTCTTCTGCAAGAGAGGGCTCCTCAGATCTTGCATGGACAAGACAGTCTTCTCCCTCATCCGTGGCTCCTGTTGTCTCTTACTCATGCTTTCCTTCAGTTGTGGTGTAAGGTACGGTTGAAAAGCTTTCCAGCTTGCTGAGATCTCCTTGCTGCCCTGACCGTGTACCTGGCCTACGTGCCAGCAAGCGCAGCAGCAAATGGCAGGGCATGCTGCTCCTTTGCTTAGGGTGGGAGTCTTGCTGAACACATCCTAGCCATTGGGGCAGCGGGAGGGCAGAGGTCTTGCTGCTCTTGGCTAGCAATTTACCTTTCCTTGCTCGTAATCTCTTCAGGGCGGCAAGCCAAGCAGGCCCATAGGCATGACCGAAACATGGGATAAATATTCCGAGTGGGCTTGATCTATAGGAACAAGCGCATCGGGGAGGGAATGAGTTCATCTCCTCCGTGCTCTTGGCCGCGACAGGGCTATTCCTATATTCCCCTGCGTGCCGCAGTGGGGTGATAAGCTGGTTGCAGGGAGAATGCTCTGTCCCTTCCCTGGAAGAAGAGATTCATCTGAACCTTCCTCCTGGGAGCAGTCCTTGGTAGGCAGCTGAAATTTTCCTTTTCCTCTCGTCCCATGACTGCTAGGGAATATCCAGTCCCTTGCATTGTCCAGAATAATTCCACTGTCCAGAGGATTAGTGTGTTTCTGTATCTGTAGGCTGGCTGTTTCCTTTCTTGCACTTCTTAGCGCTTTCTCCCAGGTTGGTGCCTTCAGCCCTTAATAATTTCTCTTGTTCCTGGCGTAGCAGGTTATCGTAGCTTGCCCGCAGGAAGACATCTAAAATGAGGCAAAGGACACCCCTGCTCCTTCCCTGCCTCTGCCCCAGTCCCGACAACCATGGCTGTAGTCGTGCTGTGGAACATGCAGCCCCTCTAAAACACCTCTGGTAACATAACAGAAATGAAGAGGATCCTCATGACCCTGGTTTCAAAGGTACCTTAATTTGGTGTCTAAACCAGTCTGCAGGCTTTCCAGTCCTATCAATCCCACTTAAAAAAAAAAAAAAAAAAACCAAACCACACAACCCAAAATACACGAAAAAGTACAAAAGCTTAACGATAGCAAAACTTATAACTGCAATGTTTACTGTATACAGTTGCCCAAACGGGTGGGGTGAAATTGGTGTGAACTCATGTGCAGCAAGTTGGATGGAGCAGTGTAAAAGGCACGTGGTGAAAGGTATCTTGTCATATTAAAGGTATCTTGGATTTCTGGCGCCGAGATGCGGGTAGAAGGGTGAATGAGAACTATGTTTGGGAGAGTGGGGTGAGGTGTTATTTTTGAGAGGGGAAGAATTTAATTTCTGATGGGAAGTGTTTTGAGTTTCACTTGCTTTCCTCTGCTATCTGTTCCCAGCTCAGACCGCTCCTCTGTTCTTCAGTGGGCTTGCCCAGGGCTACTGTATATGACTGTTTAAACAGCCATAAGCCTGTTTATTTACTAAGGCTATAAATTATCTTGAAATCCAAATTCATCACCCTGCAAATACCTTGTTTTAACAGGCAGGCTGGCTCTCTGCTAGAACGATAATAGTAGTAGATCTCCTAGCTGATCTGCCAAGTCTCTGTCAAGGGCAAGGGTCCTTGCATGGGCAATTGCTGCCTCCCAGAGATCCAGGCAGGCTGAGGGTTGATTTCTCTTTGTGGGTTTATCTGCTAGTGTATTGGAGAACGCGGCAGCCAGTGCAGGCCTCTGATGAATGGACCGTGTATTCGTGTTATCTTATGCTTGCTGGGATTTGCTAGGAAAGTAATGATCTGTCTAGTCCAGTATCTTCCAGCCGTTAGCCGCAGCTATCTGCAAAAGAAAGCACGAGAGGCTGATGCTAATCAAGGAATGGACTTCTCCAGGCTTTTCTTCCTCACTCCAGCTAGTAAATAGGTAAGTCTGTTTTTGAACCCTGTAGCTCTTCAACAACAAGGAAAGTGGCGGTATCCTGTTCAGTGTTACTGGCGGCGTTTCCCTGACCATTAGTTTTTCTGAGGTCTCTGACTTAGTAAGTAACTGGAAGAATTTTGTTTGAAAACACGTAAACATTGCAATTCCGCTATGCGAAGTGTAAATTCCTTGTCGGGTAACTTCTGTCTCAAATGTTTGACCCTGGGGATTTAACCGGTCATGACGAAAAGCCGCCAAGGTGGCTGTTGTGAACTCGTGGTCCTGTGTTGTCCTGGCTGTTGCATAGGTTGTGGGTTTTCCTGCAGATGCTAATGTTTCTTCTCTGGCTAGAAGCCACTCCTTGCCTCGAGCTGAGTGTGGCCGTAGCAGAGCAGGGCCCAAATGCTCTTGTATGAGCTGTGCTGATTGGGTTGACTCACTCTGGCAGGTTTGTTAGCAACCGTTAATCATCTGACTTACCTGTTCTGCGCTGCGTAAGCTATCGCCTCTGCAAGCTTCTGGAATCACAAAAACTGGAGATGGGAAAGATCTGAGGTCATCCAAGTTCTCCATTTTCCCCCTATGGGGGAAGACTTGTTCCCTACACTAGATTTTCCTGTACTGGGTCCAGTTTTAAGTGACTCAAGCAGCAGGGCTTTCATTGTTTCCCTTGGGAGCCTGGCAGATTTCTCACCATGAGAGATGTTTTCCTAATCCTCCACCTGATCTGTTCCCCTCCTTGATTCCAGCCCTGCACTGGAAGAGTGTCCAGTAAAAAGCTACGGTGGGTTAATGCTCATCAAATTACTTGAGTACTGGTTAACTCTTTCTGGGTCACTTCAATACATGTCCTGAATAAAAAGGCTTTTGAAAGGAGCATGTTATGGTGCCACTTGTCTGGAAGACTGACAAGCACTGATAGTGTAGGTAGTATGAGTACCGAAAGCCGTAGTCCTTAAGAGAAATTGCAGGTTTGTGGAAGGCTTTCTTCTATACGGTATAAGCGTACGTGCAACTGGTGGGAACCAGAAAGATCGCCCCTGAAATGTTGAACTACACGGCAAACTGAACACGTGGCAACTGCTGTTTTTATTTTAGGCTTTGCTTGTGCCTAGCACCTAGTCAAGAAGCTTGATTTTTCTTAACAAGCTGATGATTTTCCCATGGATCGCTTTCTTTGCTTAGCCTGTCTGTGCTGCCAATGCTGTGTAACCAGTAGCCTGACTGTAATGCTGAAGTAATTCTTAAAATATCGTCTGCTAAATAGATCGGTCATGACAGCATAAAGCCATTTTCCATGAAAGATGAGTGGGATCGGGCCTTGGATATGCTGTCGAATGGGAGCCCACACAAGAAGGGGGAAATAAATTTTTAAAGTGTGGCTGTGCAAGGGATGAAACTAGAAGCAAGTCCAATGGTCCACCACGAAGATAATTCCAGAAATATTTAGGGCAGGGCGGAAAGTCGGTAGTGGCTAAGAGGTCTGTGGTAGCGTAACATATCGTGCGATGGGAAGGTTTATATCTTGTCGAGGATCGCTTGGGAAGCCGTTTCACGGTTTCTCTGAAATGAGCAGTGGGGTCTTCAGCCCTTGTTCTCCACCCTGGTTTGACCAGGCACAGGGAGCAATGCTGCGTTCGCACCTCTGCCAGGGAAACAGAGGGCGGTTAGTGGGTCTGCGCTCCCCCCACGGCCCTGTGCCGCACACGGGTCCCGCTAACCTCTGCGTGCAATGGGAGGAAGTGCTGCTTTCTTGGGGAAGAGAGGTTTCTGTGCTCTGAGAACTGTGGCCATGCTGGGGACGGGGGCAAAGCCAAAGACCATGACTAATGGCAAGATAAAGAACCACCTTCTGCGTGGCCTGATTCACCCGATCCTTGCACAGATTCAGTCTTTCCTCCAGGAATGTTTGATAATGCAGTGCACACCGCTGAGATCACCCTTCTGGCAAGTGCCTGCTGTGTGGTATGAGACCCAGTCATCTGGCAGCACGTTGCTTACTGCAATCTCCAAGGCAACCCTCCATGCTGTTCTTCTTTGGAAGGTCTGCGTAAAGAAGCTGTCATCCTTCTTACTGTAAGTGCAGCAGATGTGAAGGATTTTACCTGTGCCAAAGAACTCTAGACCAGGACGCTGTTGTTCTGAGGAACAATGCTGCCTTGGGTATAGCGTTTACTGCTGAAAGATGCTGTCTGTCCATTCGCTGTGTCACAAAATGTCTTTCTCTCCTGCTAGTTGCCCCCTCTGCGTGCTCTCCAAGCGTGTTGCTGTGTCTGTAGCCAGGCGTGCTTGCATGAAGAGTCTGGTCTGCCGTGATGATTGCTGGAGATACCTGCTGAGGCAAGGCCTCACAGCACTGGCGTGTGCTGCAGAAAGAATTGAATCCAGCTGAGGGGTCCCCAGGTGGATTTACCAGTCCTGCAGTTGTTTGCTCCTGACTGAAATGTGAGTGCTCCTGGCAGGGAAACAACTGAGCTGCAGCTGAGACTGTCATGTCCCATAGTGGCTTCTCTAGAGCAGAAGCTGCTGGTTATGTTGCTCTGGAGGAACAGCCACAGCTCTCTGCTGTAGATGTTTAACCTGGCAGTTCAGAGGGGCAATTGGCTGCCTCCAGTGTCTCATAAAGAAGCCCTCTGGGCTGCTCTAAGAGAGGCTGTAAATCAGGTAGGGTGGGTGCTTTGTCTCCTGACTAAGCCTAATCGATGCTCAATGCTAGGTAGAAAGGAGCTCCATCAGTGCGATGCTGACCACTGCTAAAGCTCAGTCTGGAATTGCAAGGCTTGAGGCTTGTGTTCTGTCTCCTGCAGCTTGAGAGGCTGCTCTTCTGTTTCCCTTCCAGGTTCATCTATTGCTAATATGGAAATAGGGGTCTGGCGTTTTTCTTCTTGCTGAGGGGATCAGACTTTGGCGTGAGCAAGGTAGGGGAAAAACTCCATGTGCTGTTCGTGGGGAATGAACCTGCTTGCTAGATTGTATGTGGACCTGAGACCAGAGGACTCTGTCCAGCTTTGTCTGCTTAAAAATGGGCATTTAGTGTATGTTCTTGATCTGAGGGTCATCACAGTGTGTAGTGAGGGACTCCCATCTCTTTGGAGAAAGCCAAAGCCACTGTCTCAGTAGCTGAACCGTCCGACAGCTGCAGTTAAACGAGATGATGGTAAGAGCTGGCTTAGCCAAAGCCTCTCGTGTTCCCCATGGGTGACGGTGTGCTCCTGGATTACAAAAGCTGCTGTCATTCTTGCCCCCCTGCTCTGAGCCCTGGGAGGGAGACTGCTGGGTTAGGTGCAAGCTCTGGTTGATTGCGCAGGTGGTTTGCTTGTCTGCTCTGTGTCGAGCAGCAGCTGCTGGCAACCGAGAGCTTTCCTTCTGCCTTTCTGTCAAAGTCTGTGCTCCCAAATCTGGGCAGACCCTCCACCCAGCACACCTTGGTCCCCGCTTTGCTCTCTCAGCCCTGGGTTTCTCCCGAGATGTCTGCCGACTGCACTGGACAGCCGGGGTGCCGGCGTGTGTTCAGTCAGGCGCTTTCCAGGAACTCTGCGGTGGCTGCTGTGTCTGTAAATAGTGTCACTTGATGTTTCCCAAGGGGTGGAGGGGAGAAAAGGTATTTCCCTCTCACTGTCAGGGTGATGCTGCGATGCTCAGTAGACAGGAGCTGGTTCGCCCAGTGCATCCAGAATCTGGGCCTAGGGAAGGAGGGGGCAACCTGCCCTTCCAGGCTGCAGAGCTCCAGTTCAGCAGTACGATCTAGACAGGAGTCACTGGGCAGAGAAACCAAGCGGGGCTGAGGCATTTGGTACTTAGAAGTGAGCCTTCAGCTGTGATAAGATAAGAGTTTAAGTAACTGTGAGGTAGAAAGTCTGCCTAGTGGATTGAGATCATTGTTGTTGAAGGATGTTGTGGAGACAGTCCACTTAGAATCTTGGCTGCTGTGCTGGATTTAATTTTTTTTTTTTTTCCTCTCTTTCCCTGTTCATCCCCCCCATCAGCAAGCTGGGAAATACGTGTGGGAAACAAATCAGCAGACAGACAGTGGCATGTGAAGTGATTCTCCCTGCTGGCACAGATGTGATTGCAAAGCAATAATACAAGTGGTGATTTGAAGGCCAAAGATAACTTGCTGCTTTTGTGCTTGCAAGCCCTAAAATGGTTTGGAACAAGGAGGCGAGAACCTGAGCCTACTAGTTTGTGAGGGTTGTTGGATGCTGCGCAGCTGCTTTTTTATCTAATTGCTTTCTCCAAAGCTCGTAAGTAGTAGGGACAGGCTAGCATTACAGCACGTGGTAGTGCAAACTGATGCCTTGCTGGTGGGCAGGTACACGTGCTTGTGTGAAAGGCTGTTGTCTCGCAGATGAGACAAGCCCTAAAACATTTGTAGAGGTTTCTCCCCTTCAGCTCTGCTTGGGCAACATGCAGGCTCTCCATCCCCACTGGGTTTGCTGTGCGCATGCTGGCCAAGAAGGAAGCAAGGTCTCCCCTAAACCTTGCCGTGCTCGGTTGTAGGAGTGAGCAAGCACTTGGTATAACGGATGCAAAGAAGGACACGATCCAGTGTGGTAGTGGGGCTGGCCTTTATGAGCACAAAGGAGATCTGCTGGCAGAAGGGCCAGCCAAGAGGGAGTGAGGGAGCCAGGGACTCGTGGTGTGCATCGACGCCTGGGGCCAGCCAAGCAGAAGGACAGGAGGCAGGGGAGTCGGGGTTGGCCAAGCAGAAGGAGAGCTGGCATGCGATCCGGGAGGGTGGCAGGAGCTGTGCTGCCTGTCATCAAGTGAATCGCAGCCTGGGCATGGAGCAGAGCGGGGTGCAGCCGCTGTGCCCGTCGGTGGTGGCCGGACCACGGTGGCGGGTGCGGGGGAGAGGCACAAAGAGAGCATTTTTGTACAGCCTGCCCTCTGTGGTGTGACAGCCTGGTGCCCTGCAGGCTGCCTGTGCTGGTGTTTCTTGGAGCAAGACTGAGCCTTAATGCCTCATCTGGAGAAAACTGCAACCTTTCAGGTGAAAAAGAGTAGGAGAAAGTGCTTCATGTGCCCTGGGTCAAATCCTCTTTGACCCCAAGAGGGATTTTGAAGCACCCAAGACCGCTGTGGGTGTGAAACTGCCTGGAATAGCACGTGGCATCCGAAAGAGAAGGGTGTGGAGCAGGATGGTCTGTGTAGCTCAGGGTGCAGAGGCAGACCCCCAGCCTGGTCCTCTGGCTGTGCATGTCCATGGGAGCAGCTGAGCTGCCCCAGCCAGGCTGTGTGAGAAGGCTTTCCAACCAATTGTGTGGGATGTTTTCCTTTGATTCATCAGCTGTAATTCCTCCCGAAGACCTGGCATGCTTTCTTGGTGGCTTGCCTCCTGCAAGTCATCTGTTCCCGTTTGGGACTGGCCGCTCTGGGTGCTGACCTCCAGGCAGACTCGCCTGGGTTCACTTCCAGGGGATGCAGCCTTTCCTTTTTTTCTGCCCCCTTCTCCCCATAGATATCCCAATAGCTCCCAGCAGCAGGAAATCCTCTCGGCTCCCTGTTCCCTGAGCCTGTTGTTTGCATTGATTTCCTGGGGTGAGAGGTTGCCCCCAATGATAGCATTGGGTTCCCTGATCTCTTTACTTTTCTCACAGTTTCTAAGACGACCGGTGCCACGAGACGCAAATGTCAGACCTTCTTCTTATTTTGTGTGCCTGTGGACAAGTCTCACTCTGCTCCACCTCCAGGCTGCTGATGGATTATACAAACCCCCTGTGTTTACGCCGTGAAGCGGCACTGCGAATGGCTCCCATCCCCAGTTCAGCAGCGTTTCACCCCTACCAGCTCTGAGTACAAACTAGGGCTGGGTTTGTTTTGCCGAAATCCTGTGGTATCAGAATGCACTGCATCAAACTGAAGCACGGCATCTGGAGTCTGATAACTGGTTTCTTTCAACATGGAACGAGTGGAGGACTGTTTCTTCTGGCACCTTCGAGTGCTGAGGCAGAGGGGGAATAGTTTGGGAACTGCTGGTGGACTGGGGTGGGGGGGGGGGGAAGAAAGAAATAAGCAAGCGGGCCGCTGGCCATCAGTGAACTCTTAGACTTGGACCTTTAACCTGAGGGATGGGACTTTCCAGGCTGAGTCAGAGCTCCTTTTTCCCCCCAAAGTACCTCGTTTAGGCACCTCACAGGCAAGGCCAGCTGCTGCGAGCTGCCTAGCTCAGTTCTCCATCCGGTGCTGCCTACACTTGTTTCCCTTCCCTGCCCACTCATTCTTTCTTTCTCCTCTTGGCTCCCTCCCCTCTGGCCTTTGGGAGAGGGGTCCGGGGCTTGCAGCCTGCAGACCTGCCCCTTCACTGCTTCCCTGGACCTCCTTCCTGGTGATGCTTCAGGAGCTCTTGTGCCTTGGCCGAGAGAGACATCTAGTGGGGTCAGAACTCAGGGACCTGGGGTTTTGGGGTTTTTTTTTTCTTCTTTTTTTCTTTTTTTTTTTTTTTTTTTTCTTTTTTTCTTTTTTTCATTTATTTTTAATCCTTAGAAGGGCTGGTTTCTGGAGGAGCAGGAGCTGAGGTTTCTGAGTAGTCCTTCTGTACTGATTGCCTCGGGGCAAAGTGGACCTTTTGGTGGGCCAGTTTCTCTCTCACCCGGTGCTGTGTGAATCTTGGTTGGGGCTTTTGGTTCCCCTGACGTCTCTGGAGGTGCCTCTCCTCCAACGAGGTGGTGTTTTCTGTCCTGATCTTGTGTGGGGACAAAGTGTGTTGGGCCCTTTGGAGACTAACTGGTCGTCACCTGGGTGCTGAGGGAAGGAGTCTACCTCCACAGAGAGGAGCACGGGAGAGGAACATGCCTGTGAAATGGCTGTGCAATAGCAAAAGGGCCTGTTCTGGATAGATTCAGGCTTCGGAGAGCCCCCCCTGCCCCTTGCACGTCTCCCAGCTTTCCCAAGGCAGGGCTAATCTTTAACTTAGTGTTTTGTCTCTTGCTGAAATCCTGCTCTTGGCACTCTTCCTCCTCCTCTTCTCGCTCTAATAGGCTGCAATAAGGCAGCAGTAGCAGCAGGGAGGAAAGCGTGCGAGGGGAAAGATTTCTGTGCCCTTGTGCGAGGCTGGGGAACGGCGGGGTCTGTCTGGGGGAGAAATCGCATCTGCCTCGCCAGCGGAGCCCAGAGCCTGCAGGTCTCTGGTCCTACGAGGTGCCTCCTAGAAGGAAGCGGAGATGTCTTGTTGTTATCTTTTCCTTTCTGTATGACAGCGGAGGGTTGCTCCAGCCAGGTCGAGGGAAGCTGCGTTGGGTGCCAGGGAAAGGCTCGGCAGGTGCAGCCATGCCTGTACTGTGGAGCTTGAGTAGAGAGGGAGAAACATGGGATGAGGACGGGGGCTTGCAGAGAGGGGCAGCTGCCAGGAAGAAGGAAATGGAATCCTCTTAGGAAAGTACCTTTCCCTTCAGTCTCTATGCACCCTTCCTGGGGCTCCTGCGTATCAGCTGCCAGCACCCAAGATGAGAACTGGCCACTGCTAGCAAACCAGAGTGCTCTGCTGCTTCGTTAGTTCTCTCCTGACCCCTGTACAAGCCAGGGGGTACTGGCTGGAGGTTTTAGACATCCCTAAAACTAGCTTGCTCTAGACAGGAGTGAGACGTGGCTCTGTGTTGGTACCTACCAGTCCCTGGGAGATGGTGAGCACAAAAGCTGGTCAAGGAGGGATCCGAAACAGTTATTGCACTGCTTTAAAGCAGTGAGTCCTTGCAAAGCTTTGGGGTAGGGTGGTCGTTGTAATGCCGGATTCCTCCCTCTTCCAGAGGGAATCGCACTCGCTCCTTTCTCTGTACAACAGAAATACTCCAGACTGTGTTATCAAACCCCGGAGGTGGATTTAAAGGCACTGGCCTTTCTCTAACAAGGGGAAAGTGACACTGGAGTCATAGCTGAGCCATCCGTTAATGTTCTCGGCTCTTCTACCAACCGCTTCTTCGATATCCCTGTTGCCAAACCGGAGCCCTCAAGACCGCAATCCAAACACAACTTGTCTTGAGTTACAGGCGCAGTAAACACATGTCCAAAGCGATGCCAAGAGCGAACATGGTGTTTTCGCCTCTGCTCGCCTCCCTTGTGCATCGGATGATGTTACACAAGGCTTGCAATCGTCCCCGTCTAGCTGGATTGACGTGGTGAGCCCACAGCAGTGGGAGGAAGGAGCCCTTCATCGTGGGTTTGCCAAGAGGTTGCTTGGAGCAGAAGCAAATGCAGTTTTCCCAGGCCATCGGATCCCAGTTGTGTGTGTGTGTGTGTTTGGGGCATGAAGGAAATAAGCTGGCAGAAGCAAGGATGAATTTGATGCCTGAGCCAAAAAGGCTTTTAAGAAATCTCCCTACCCCAATAATTCAGGGCAGATGATAGCGTAGAGCCTAGAGCCTATCTTGAGTGATGATCTGAGAAGGACTGCAGATCTGCGTGCTCCAGTGTGTGTGCCTCAAGGAAAGGCTGCGAGGCTGAGCCATCCTCTCGGAGACTGCCCTGCTGCCGTGGATACACACGGCCTGGGACTGAGCTGGATTCCTCGAAGCCCCTTGTGTGCTTACTGCCAGCCTGTCATCGGGGCTTTTTGAGGGGGGGTGGAAAAGAGGGGCTGTGTTGAACCTCGCTGTGGTGGGCAGTGCTGCAGTCGGTAAAACGAAACCAGTCTGAACACACTTCTCTTTTGGGTTTGCTTGCACAGGATTCACACTTTGGTTTTTGGAAAAGCATCTCCTGCTCTCTTCTTGCTCGGCCCAGGTATCCTACTGGCTGAGGCAGGATCCCAAAGCTGTGTGCATGGGTGTAACGAGGAGCGAGTAGACGTTGCATCTTGTGCTCAGCAGGTGATGAAACAGCCTGCTGCGATTCCCCTGTGTGCAGGTGCCAGGGAGCCAGCCATCAGGCTTCGATGCTTCCAGGTGAGCTGGTTTAATCCTCTTGTGCCCAGTCCAGGCAGGGCTGTTCTGTAACTGATCTGACGAAATGCCCCATGGCATGGCGGGGAGCAGGCACAGCTGTAGGAAATTCAGGGATGAGCGTGACGCTGGGACCTTTGCGAGTAAGACAACGTGAAGAGAAGACGGGACAGACCTCCTGTGTGGTTGGCTCAGGGAGGACCTTAGATCCCCACGAGGAGAGCTGGACGTGGCTGGCTGTGCTATTTTGCTAGCGATGCTGGGCAGGGTGCGCAGGTCCTGGAGTCATATATGGAGGAACTGGTGTTCCTAAATCTGCCGCAAGATGGGGCAGCTGGCGTGGCAGCCTGCAGTCCCCTTTGCTCCAGGCTGAGGCTGTGGGTTTGGGCTGAATTCAGGAGGCCAGGGCAGGGGTGTGGGACTTGACAGCGTCTGGGATTTCGGACTGTAGTGCCATGGATGGCAGTGCCTCAGGCACCTCCTGGATATCATCTATAAGCTCTCAAGTTTAGGGAAATCTTTTGTGGGAAATGTGAGTCCGGGGAGGCTAACTGCAAACAGGGACCCTGTGGAATCAAACCATTTGTGCTTTCATTTGCTTAGATCGCTCAGGGCTGCAGACTGCTCCTTATCTTCTCCGTGTGAGAGGGATGCCCTGCACGAACCCTGGCTCTGGACAACGCGTGGCTGGTGAGTCCCAGTCAGTGTCCAGCACTACCTGCCTGTGGGAATGCAGGGATGAACTCGCCTCTGTGGCAAACTACTAGTCCACGCAGTGTGCCCGATTGTCTTGCCGCTGGCATGCACGATCTGCAGCGTGCCTTAGCCAGTTGTCTTCCTTCAGCGCTGGAAGTGCCCAACCTGTGGGGCGGGGAGCAGATTCGGTGCCCCCCAGGCTGCAGCCAGCCAGCTCCTAGCACTGAAGTGCTTTGAGGCAGAAGTGCCCTTTACCGGGCCGTCCTGCAAATGGTTTCAGGGAGACTGTACCGAAATGAGCGTTTCTCTCCCCAGTGCAGGGCCGAGAACTCTGCCAGAGGGGAAAGCTGCGGCTGCTGTGGGTCCGTCCACCCGCATACCAGTGTCGTGTCAGAGACCGGGGGCAGCGAGTGACTGCGGTTAACGCTTCTTTTTGTGTTGCTGCAGCCTCGGGTAAGCACAGGTATAAGGAACATTTTTATCTCTCTCTCTCTGTAGAGAGATCAGAGGCATAGTCTACCCTCTTGTGAGCCCTTGCAGCCCGGCTTCTGGTGTGCCATGCCAGTTTGCCAGCCATCCCTGCCTCTGAAGCTCAGAGGTGAGATTGCAAAGCAATTAAAATCCTGCTGTCTCCAGCACAAAGAAGCTGGCAGGAACAGAGCAGCTGTGTGCTGCACAAAACCACCCGTGCCACCTGTCCAGGCTGGACTTTGTTTGGATGCTGGGAACTATTTGGATTTCTTTTTTTTTCTGCTTTTATTTTTTATTTGTTTTTTTCCTCCTCCCCTAGGGCCTGTTTGCCTGCCCTTGGAGGGAATCCGTGCACACAGAAAGCTGAGCAGCGTGGCGGCCCACACCAGCTTCTCCTCTCCTGCCAAGGTAGGGAGTGAGTCTGCTGGGCTGTGGGGATGACTCCTGCAGGTCTCCAGGTGGGAAGCTGCCTCAAGAACTTCCTAGTGTGACGTTCAGCTTCTGTCCTGGAGCTCCCTGGACTCTGGAAACACCGCAGCCTCGCTGTTTTCTTAAGGGTGCCCCCAACAGCATGGTGGAGCTGCTGAGGATTTGAGTGTTTTACTCGGTGAAGCTCAGCTCCCCGCTTAGCCCTGGGGATCTGTGCCGCAGGTTTCCTGGGAACAGAAGCTGATGAAGAACCACGTAGCCAGAGTATTAGAAAATATCCCAGTTTATTAGAGCATCTCTACTTCATATAGAGTTTTACAAAACAATGTATTTACAGGTAAGAAGCGAGCTAACTATAACTCGGTTGGAGTGTGCTCTTCTAGGGCAGGAAACAGGCTACACACCAAAAAGAAATCAAATCGGCACCTTCACATGGCCCATCGTTACGTTTTTCCTTTACACAATTAAGATGGGTCTAAGCGTCTGGTGTCTGGCACAGCTAAGCTGTGTGGTCGGTGCAGGGGACAAGCTCTGGGAATGCGTTCAGCGCAGCCCTTCTGCTCATCGCAGCGAGGAAGGGGAAGGCGCCGAGCGCGGCACAACTCCGCCAAAGCCGTGTCAGCTAAACCGCAGCGTAGTGTTTGTTAAGGCACGGTGCGGTGATGCCAACGGGCCCAGGTCTCTCGGGCGGACGATGGTCACTGCCAGCAGCCCCGGGGTGAGTGACAGCGTGTTTCAGCTGAACTTCTCTCTTTCAGTCCCACAGCTCTGGGCTCGGCGTGAGCAGAGGATGGAAGGAGGAGACCGCGGTATGGGACAGCACCAAGGGAGGGATCCTGAAGGGGCTATCCCCCCCAAAACCAGGGTAAGAACTTCTTCCCCCTGCCCCACCCCTCCCTCGGCTGAGGACCAGAGAAAGGGGTGCGGATGGCTGTTTGAAAACAAACGAAGGCGATAAGCTTTCAGAATATAGTCTGGTTTTGAACCTGTCCCAGTAAAGTTTGCCTCTAAATGCACAAAGTGTTTGTCTTTTTTCTTTTTCTTTTTTTTTAATTTAATTTTTTTTATTATTGTTTATTTTTGTATGTATCTTGAATGGGAGCTGTGCTAACTTACCCCCCAAGGGAAATTTCTTACTCCACCCCTTGATTTCTGAGGTGGGAATAGAAAGGGCTGACTGGAAGTACCAGCTCTGGCTGTTTGGTACGCACACGGAGTCCCAGGCGCTTGCAGCGAGGTAGAGGGAGGGTTGAAGTTCACAGTAGAGGCTGTGCCCTGCTGGCAGGAGAGGACAATACCAAGTGTCTCCAGCCAGCGATGTCCGTCTCTGCACAGGGATGAGCGTGTCCCTAAAGGCCCGTCTGCTGTTTGATCCAGTCTCGCAGGCTGGTGAGGCGGCTGTAGACTCCAGGCTTGTTTCTCTGCGCGCAGCCGTCGCCCCAGCTTACTACACCGGCCAGGAACATCCGATTGCTGGGCTCCACGCTGACCAGGGGACCCCCGGAGTCTCCCTGCACAGAAACAAACAGCAGCATAAGCACCCACCCGGTACCTTGTACTAATGCAAAGCGTTACAGTAAATCACAAAAACTGAGCAAGAACCAACCAGTGGAGTTACTGTCTCACAAACCCTTCTAAGTCAGTCAGCTGTCTGGGCAAGTTCCCGGCCCTCCCCCCAATCCAGAAAACAATTGTACATGTATCTGAAACTAAACATTTTAAAGGATGGCAATAAGAGTTGCAGTGCCAGAATAAAGAGCTAAACCAGGAGCCTGTCTTGCTAACTAAGGCTCTCTGTAATAAACGAGAGCGCGGTCACACTGTTCTACCTGGTGAGACTTTTTTTTTGAGACTAAAAGTCATGTGTCGACACAATTTGCTGCTCGTGCCCTCTCCAATTTGTCCGTTGTCCGAATCAAGGAGGATCTACATAGCTTTGTTGTATATTAAGTGGGGAAGTGCCAGAATAAAAAAAGGGCTGAGCAAATGGCCTGTCTGCCTAACGAACTAAGGCTCTTCCTCACAGCAACAAACCCAAGTGCTGCTGGCCTACCTGGCAGGCGTCCACGCCGCCCGTCAGGATCCCCACGCACATCATGCGCGGCGTCAGCTGGTCGGTCAGCAGCTTGTTGCACACTGTCTGGTTGATAAGCCGGATTTCTGCTTTCTGCAAGATGGAGGCTCCGCTGCCTGCGAGGAGGGAAGGACAGCGTAAGTGAAAACATGCAGCATTTCCCTTCGTGCAGGCTCTGAATGACTGACTGATTGCCAGCTCGGTCCCCATCGCAACAACCACCCGCTTTTTCCTAATACCCCTTTTCCAGCAGGACCCAGACACTAATTTTGTGCGCTCGTTTGATTCCAGTCTCGAGGCAACCTAATAAATTTAAATTGCGCCCAGGCAGCCCCCCCTTTTGCCTAAAGCCGCGCATGAAAATACGTCAACGTGGCCCCCAAATTGGCGAGGTGACGCCGGCGCTCACCTCCTTCCATGGTCGCTCCCCATCCGGTGACCCACAGGTCCTTGCCCACAGGGAAGTTGTGGGTGGCGTCGGGCAGGCAGATGGGCTGGACGACGGAGGAGAAGGTGACGGGGGTCTGCAGCTCCATCACAGCGATGTCGTAGTCGTAGGTGTAGTCGTTGAAGAAGGGGTGGGAGATGATGCGCTTGATTTTCCGTGTTTGCACGTTGGCTCCGTTGCGGTTGCCTTGGTTGGTCAGGCCCAGGTAGGCTGTCCACAGGCTGGGGTCCGAGTACCTGCACGAGTCACGAAACACAGGGCAGGGTAAGGCCCTGTGTCTCACGGATGTCGTATCCCACTATCTTAAACCGTTTCCTTGAGAAATCCCTGCAAAAGTTGGTTTTTCAGATTCAGACAAACACCTGAAAATGGAAGTGCGACCATCGGGGTGTCCTGCCTACGGCAGGCGCTCCCCGATCCGGCTCCCACCTACCTGATGCCCTGCAGCTGCAGGAAGCAATGCGCGGCCGACACCAGCCAGCTCTCCGAGACCAGCGAGGCCCCGCAGATGTGGCCCTGGCCCTTGACGTGGAGGCTGACCTGCCACGGCCATTCTCCCACATCCGAGTTCTGCCCACCGACGATCCGCGACTTCCTCACGTAGAAGCGGATCCCACAGTCTGGGCGTGGGGAAGGAGAAGGGGCACTTGGTTACTCCTCTTCCCATTCAGCACCTCCCCCTTGTTGCTCCAGGATATCTCCTACAGTGCAAGTGCCCCGTCACCCACGGCAGGGATGGCTGACACCATCGGCACGGGAGCACAAATGCTAAACTTGCCAAAATATTTACCGGCCAAGCCCGTAAATGCGCAGACAAACCCCTGTATTATCTGTGTGAGCCCTCTTGAACGACACAGAGATTCCGCAAACTGCTAAAGAAGACGGCTTGGCTATTTTCAGATCAAGCTGTCGCACAGAAATACCCAGGGGCTCGCTCTGCCAAACTTCAGCGTTTCTTTAAGGGGCCCAGCCTGGAAACCCGTGTCCCACTTCCCCAGGGTACTCACTGCAGTTCTCCTCGTCAGAATTGTCTTCGCAGTCCTGCTCCCCGTCGCACTCGGGGTTCTGTTTGCTGATGCAGCGCCCGCTGCGGCACTTGTACGTGTATTCCTTGCAGGGGACTGCTGTGTGGACCGCTGCGGGCAGGACGAAGGGAGAGAGGTTAGCCTCAGTTCTGGGGGAGGTCCCATCGTTCAGGAGCCCTTCACCTCTTCTGCCTGTCCCCAGGACATTGCCACCCCCCGACAAAAGGGACGCCCGGCCATGAGGAAATCCGGTAAGAGGCTGCGCTTGAGGGGGGGGTCCCCCCTGCAGCCCACCCTCACCATTGCTGCAGCTGCCCTCGTCGCTCCCGTCCCCGCAGTCATCCTTGCCATCACACTTGCGTGTGTTGGGGATGCATTTCCCGTTGTTGCACTTGAAGCTGTCAGCTGCACAGCCTGGGGAAAGAGCAGCTCCTGAGAGACGGCAGGGCACAAATCCTACAGTAACCCCCCCGAGACACGTACAGCCTCTGCAGCTACAACACACAAACGTCTGTTTCCTGCGTCCCCAGTCTCTTCTTCTCTAAACTGCACACCACCACCGATGGATGCAGCCCTTTCTTTCCCAAAAGCTGGCGTTTCCTACTCCTCTGCTCGTCCTCGTTGCTCTCGCTCAGGGCTGCTGCGTGGCCTCGAGGAAGCCGTGCCCTGCGGCAGGCTGGCATTTGGGCTTTCTCGCCTGCTCGTTTCCAGCACGGCACTTGCCTTCCTTCACACCGTAAATCTCCATCGCCCTCCTTGCCTTCCCCAAGCCCTCAGCCCTTTCTGCCCGCCGGGTGAGTTACTTACTGCACTGCAGCTCGTCGCTGTTGTCGCCGCAGTCGTTCACGTTGTCGCAGACCCAGAACTTGGGCTTGCACCAGCCGTTCTGGCACCTGAACTGCTGGTCGGTACAGGCTGAAAAGGGAGCGCGAGAAATCAGGGGAGAGACCTGCAAAGGCACCCATGGAGTCACCAGCAACTCATCCACCGCAGCATCACAGCAAAACCCAGGCGGCTCTCCCAGTGGGTGCACAAGCACACGGGGACAAGCGCACCAGAAAACGCCGCGACAGCTTCGGGCCACGCGCACGTACATAAACACGTAACGCGCTTAGGCTATAGCACAGTATTTCCACTCTTACGGAGAACAAAACTATTTGGAGAGCTGTATCATCTCAGGCAGTTAAAGCTGAAGCTGACGTTACAGCAGCAGGACAGCCAGAGGCAACAATGCAAGCAAAGCAATTGCTACAACCAGTGGGAAAGCACCGGAGATACCTGGATCACGAGGCCAGCAGCACGCTCTGCCTGGGAACCTGGGAACGAGATCCCAAACCAGGGGATCCCGTCCTCTCTAATTAACTGCAGACCCCGGACAGCAACGTTATCTATGGGGGAGCTCTGCTAATCCAAGAGGAAAACTTCTTGCACGAAGAAACAACTCCCGTGTATCACACGGGTTTTCCAGATGTGCTCTGCAACAGCTGCCCGGTTCGGTTACAAAATACCTGCCTTTATACCACCCGGCTCGGCCAAACCCGCAATGGCCAAGAGGATTAAATAGAAAAACACATTCCCAGCTGGGAGGGACTAGAAAGGGAGGGAGATCCCACTGGCAGAGACCTAGATTAGCAGGAACCTACGGCTCCTACGCTGGGAAAGGACCCCAAATCGATCCCTTCACCGAGTGCCTCTCACTCCAGCCCAGAGAAGTGAGGCAGCGCTGGTGCTGGCGAGCGGGGAGACCGGCGGCTGATCTGCAAAGCCTCAGCGCTGAGGCGTGTTACCCAGAACAAGCCCAGAACAAATACCCGCAGCCACCCCGGGGCGGCGTGGCCCTTCCAGTGACAAGCTAAAAGAAGCGAAGGACCGACTCACTGCAGGATCTCTCGTCGCTGCCGTCTACGCAGTCCAGCCACCCGTCGCAGCGCATGCTTCTGTCAATGCAGCGGCCAGTGTTGCAGGTAAACTTGCCAGGGCAGGCTGAGAGGGGAGAAAGGGATAAAACGACGTTGTGAGCCTTGCAGCCATCCCCTCTATGCCCCTTCCCCAAAGCACGCCACGGTCCCTGTGCCGGCTTACAGCATCACAGCCTTAAAAACACCTTTTTCTCAGAACGGAGCGGGAATACAAGAAGGTTTGCGGGAAATTCAGACGCGCTCCTATCCCCCTGGAAAAGTACGCTTCCCGATTTACAGGGCAGAGTGGAGGGACAGCCTCCAGACCTCAGGCAGAGCAGTTCCCCCCCACCACCACCAGCCTCAGGGCTTCAACTCACGATCGCTGGAGTCGTAGGACAGGTACTCGGCAGAGAAGCCAGTGTCCGTGTAGGACTGGTCTGAGTGGAACCGGACCTCTATTTTGTTGGTAGTACTGGCCACCACAAACTGGGAACGCTCCCCACAGTACCTGCAGGGAGAGAGAGCAAAGGCGAATCCTTTTTCTTCCATCCCCGAACTCCCCATCAGCACAAAGGGTCACTTCACACACCCGGAGAGCTGAAGGGGCAGGAGAACAGAGAGCAGGTCTGATTCCAGCAGGAGCTGCTGGACCCCAGGGTCCGCACGCAGGAGCCGAACGTTGCTGCCGCCGGCAGAAGGTTTGGGCCCGTTGCGAACACCGAGTTGTGACCTTGGAAAGGACTGGGAGCGAGTTCAGCCAAATCCCTGCCTGACACAGCGATGTCTCCAATTTCGGATTCCCCGTGCCTCTGGATCTGCGGAGCCTCTAAAGCCGCAGGATCCCGTCCCAGCACAGGTTGGTAGGAATCACTTACACAAGCACTGCTGCGGGAACTAGCCAGGGCCACGGATGCAGGTGCTGACGTTGAAACCCTCTCTCCTTGAGGAAGGGTCAGCTCCCTTGCCCAAAATGTTGCGAAACAACACTGCTCACTTCCCCTGTGCAGTACCAAGTTGTCTCTTTGGCCCAGCTTACATTAGGTTGTGTAATAGCAAACAGTAAAATGTAACAGTAAATGCATCACAGAACACAACGCAATTACCCTCACAATGGAGATTTGCTCATTCAAGCAAAACCGCGCCAGATGTTTCTGCCTTTCTGCACGCGAGGCATGTGACGCGATGTTCCGCAGCGTTTGGGGGGGAATCAGCTGCAGCACGCAACAAACCCAGGGTCTAATCCCCAGAACCAAGCGTGCAGCTCCCCTCTCACCACGGGGCATCGAGCTACGAGAGCGGGTCAAACCCAAGCACCCTCCTGCCTCATCGTACCCCAAAAAGCACCAGCACACCTGTTCCCACAGCAACTTTAAGGAAAGCACAAGGTGCCACGTAACTAAATGCAGCCCCTTCGCTTGAAGGAACGAAGCCGGTGGGTCAGAGAGCGCCTGACACCTACTTCGTGCTGTTGATCTGCACGTAGTCCTTGGTGCAGGAGCTGACAGGGATCCCGGGCTCCAGCACGAAGAACATGTTGAAACGCACCTTCACGTTCTTCTTAGAGGGAACCTGCCAAGGGAAGCAGAGTCAGCGGCACGTTGTTTTCTGGAGCACAGAAAATGGGAATAAGTTTAATGGGAAAAGGGTTTAGGGGGCAGGAGAGAAGGTAATTGAAAAAGGAAGAAGTAGTCCAGCAGAAAAAGAAACACCTTCCTGAAAAGCCACTTTGGCTCACGCCATCGGTTAGACAGTTGCTCAGCTTGCTGACCCCAGAATCCCAGATCAAACAAGCACACAGAGCGGGGGTTGAAGCCAGACCACTGTCAACGCTGCCAGTTTTCCCAGGGCAGAAGGTTTCCCCCACCGGCGGTTTTGCAAGCAAGCGACTGGCCTGTCCCAAAGCCCAGGTGCTCCAGTGCTTTTTCTGTAAAGCTACAGTTATTGGAGGCTACGGTAAGCGTCGTGCAGGGTTGAGGCCTCTCGCAGCCTCTCCTGCCTTTGGCACCAGCTCCCAAAGCCTCCCTCCAGTCACGGCAGACTCTAAGTCTCCGGGCAGCATCTGCTGTGAGCTCGCTTGCGCGGTGTCCCGTATAACCAAGTTCATTTGACAGACTAATTGAGGCAAAGAGAGGGCCCCGTCTTACCTCTATGTTCCAGACGCAGTCCATGGCTGGGGGGTAGTGTGCAGGGTAATAGGGAGTCGTGAAGGTGCCGCTCTCTCCTTTCAGAGTCCCGCCACAGACTAGACGATAAGCAGGAAGATGAAACAGGTTAGAGGTTCAAAGAGAGGTGGTTTTCCCAAGCCTTAGCTGGCTATCGCCCGAGGCAGGAAGGGAGGCAGATGCAACAGCCCTTAACAAGGTTAAGTCGATCTCTGGAGGGAGCAGCTCTGCTCCAAGGCTTGGAGAGAACCCAGGAGATCAATTATGTGCTTCCTGCATACACCAATCTGCATGTCTAATCCAACATAATTCTTATTTTGCCCTCCTCGGGGGACATCATTACAGCAGCCGAGAGCACCGTGGGCAAGGCAAGCTCCAAGAGCCACGATGTGACCTGCTTCCAGGTCTCCCGGCCCTGGCAACATCCCTGGCAAACTGACCGCAGCCACAGCTGTGCCTCCCAATTCAGTTGCCCGCGGCGGGGAGAGGTGTTGGGGGAACTGGGCCAAGGCTTCTGCTCACCTTTCATCTTTGGGAGCTGGAAGAACTCAGCCTTAAAGCCAGGGAATCTCCCCTCCTTGTTGGTAACCAACGTGACGAGCATGACGTTCTGGGAGGACAGGAAGGTCAGGTTGTAGGATGGGGCATAATTCCCACAGAGCCTAGGAGGCAAAGGACAAAATCCGGTAGACACAGCTGCACAGAGAGCCTCAAGCAGCACAGATCACCTCTGAGCAGGGACAGGAGCCCTGCAGGTTCCAGCAGGACTTCTCAGTGTCACCCTGCCACCTCAGTGCTGTACGGACACCTAACGGGGACGCTCACCTGACCAAAGCGTGGGGCTCCACAGGGCTCAGGGAGTTATACACCTTGATGTAGTCACTGTCATCCGTGCACTGCTCCAGCTCCAGCGTCTTGAAGGTCAGGCTGATGATGGAGTTGGCGTCCGCCCTCAGTGCCCAGTAGCACAGCGCGTTGTTGGGGTACGGGCTGTTGGGGAAGCCCGGCGTGGTGAAACTGGTGATCTCCCCTTCCTTGGCGTGAAGGGCAAACATGCAGCTCTCTGCCCGGGAGAGCAGGGAAGAGTTAACAAGGCAAACGAGGAGGTTCTGCCCTGCCTTTCCCCGAGACGCAGAATGCAGCACTGCAGGTTGTCCCCGGGCAGGTGCCTCTTGCAGGGAGCACCCTTGCTGATCAACATCCACCTGCAAAGTGAGGTACTGGGGAAGGAGACCCAGGGCCACCCACTGCCGCTAAAGAACGGCAAAGCCTGTGCCTCAGTCTGGCCGACCCCAAACCAGCTCCAAGCAGCATGCGGAGGTCCGCTTTGCACGCAGAGCACCTCTCTTCAGGCCCTTCCCCATCCCGTGAGGGAAATCACCACCCCAGAGAGGCCATTACGAGACGGAAGAAGAACTGTACTTACTGTCCCGAGCGGAGTAAGCTATGCTGGGGTCAACAGCTGCAGGAAAAAACAGAGGCGGTGTTATCCTTCAGGCTGTGGAAAGTCCCTGAAGAGGTCCCTGGGACCTGCATTGATTTGGCCTCGCTGGTGGGGTCTCTCCCTGCAGGCTGGCCCGGGGGGAGGCTGCTCCTGCCTGGGCTCTGGGGAGCCGAGCGATCAAGTTTTTCCTCCCCAGGAGGGAGGATTCCTCCCTGTCCCCCTCCAGATGGGCTCAGAGGAGAACACAGAGCGTCCGAGCAAAGGGGAGCGGGTCCATGCAGCTTCCCCCAGTCTGCACAGCTCATCAAAGCAACACTGTGAAAGCCGGGTCCTTATGCTCACCCTTAGAGCAGTCCCCACCACCAAAGGCACCCAAGGGACCGGCGGCTTACCCCTCCAGTGAAATGTGGCCCCCCCCATCCCACCCCGGTCCCACGCAGAGGCCCAGGGACGGCAGAGCCAGCACTCACGGAAAGCGACGACCGACTCCACCTTCAGCATAGGGTTTCGCAGGCGGGGGTTCCACTTCTGGACCAGGCTCTGCTTGTCCGCCATCGCCCTGTCCAGACTCTCCTCCCGGTACTTGGGGACATGGAACTCTGACCAGTAGTAGGCAATGACGCTGCCTTCGCTGCAGGGGAAGGGCGATTGTGGGGTGAGAGCAAGGACAGACGCAGGAGGGCTCAATTATCAGTAGAAGGGGCCAGGCTACTTGAGGAGCCATTTTTGGAGGATGGTCACAGGGAAGGGAGAGCCTCAATGGTAAGTTGAGCAAGCTGTGCCCAGCAAAGGCCCCTGCCAGCCCGGGGAGTCCCTTTCAAAGCTGCCAGGCACCACCCACTGCCGTTCGTAGGGCTCTGCTGCACCATACCTTGATTTTCCCAAGACATCTCCCTCAGCACACAGTGATGAGGACTGGCAGAAAACAATACACATTTTCAGGTGGCTTTTCACTGCCCGCCCTTTCCTGTGTCACTCGGGGTGACTTCTGAGGTGCCTCCGTCCCCAGCATCCTGGGAACGCGGGTGTATGGCTGCATGACATCCCAGTATCGCCCTCCTCCACTCCCAGACAGGGCTCAGAGAGCACCTAACGCTCACCTGAATGCAGTTATCACTGTCTCTTTGTGGTAAGGGCCAATATCTGCATGATTCCTGTAGATCTCCTCCACCTGGAAGGTTTAAAGAAGGGCGTTCAGTACGTCTAGATGTGAGGAGAGGGGAAAGGCTAAAGACAGACAGAGCTTCAAGCCTGCTATGGAAAATCAGGGCACATACACGGCATCCCTGGCTGCAGGAATCTGCAGGGGCCAAAGAGAGGAAGAGGGAGAGTTGAGAGTCCCAGAAGTGCCCAGACCTGCACACCACAGCCTGCTCCGACTCAGCTTGCCCAGCTCTTCCCCGGGGGAAGCACAACAAATACCCGAGTCTGAGGGGAGAGGCAAGACCAGCCATGGCTTCAGCACGGAGGGCAGACTCCCTCCTGCCTCAGCTCCCAGCCCTGACGCATCCACCGACCCTGTGATTTGCCCAGGCAGCCTCCTACAGCACACGCTGGGTTGCAGAGGCAGGGAGACGCCGTGGCACTGGGCTGGAGCTGGGATGCCAAGACCCAGCTTAAAGGCGGGCTCCTCGCACCCACCCCAGTGCGTCACAGCGAGCAGGGAGAGCCGAGACGAACGAGAAAGCTCCAAGCAGCCTTACACGCAGGATCCCCACGGCCACGGGGCAAGAGGAAAAAGTCCTGCTCGCAGGAGGAGGGATGCAAGAAACCCCTTACCGTGCTCTTCACCTTCTTGGCCAGCATGATGAACTCCGGCGAGCTGGAGTTCTCATAAGCGTCAAGGAAGTCCCAGTTCAGAACCCGCAGGTGGCCATTGAAAACCTTCTGGACGGCCACGTTCCTATCTGGAAGGCAACAGTTCGGAGTCAGAAAGGGCAGTCAAGGCTGGGACAGCGGCACAGCAGGTCCCCAGTGACAGCAGGCCGGGCAGGGGATTGGAAATGGTGTCCCCCCACTTCCTGCAGCCTTCCCAGAGCTAGAGAGGGCACAAGTGGACAGTGCCGGATAACTAAGCTTTTCCATGTGCGTATTCCCCCAGGGTATCACCCTACATGCCACCACCCGCCGCCAGATGTCATGCTCACATTTGAAGTGCCAAACCAGGAGGCCGGTGATGAGGGAGATGAGCAGGAAAACAATGATTGCTACGGTGACCACCACCCGCCGCTTTGGGCCGCGCTTCTCCATCTTCTTGGAGTTCATGGCAGGGAGGAACTCCACGCCTTCCTCCAGGTTGTTCATGTCCTGGGAGAGGAGAGAAGGCAGGAGGGTGGAAAGGCTGTTCCCAAAGCCTGGTCTGGAGAGGTCCAACTGCAAAGTGGTCTAGAGCAGAGCTACCTGTCCACGGCAGCTCCCCAACACCGGGAGCACAAGGCATGCCTCCGCGTCGGCGGCTCCGCAGCCACCCCACGGCAGGGCAAACCGTGAAGGCTTTTGCTTTGCTTTTCGGCACACACCTAATTCCTTTTTGGGCCTAATACGAGGTTATGAGCTCAAGCAAGCTCAGGGGCAAGTCCACACCCCCACCCCATAACCATGGCAGGTCACAAGCCCACAACCTCCAAGATCTCTGCCTGCTGGCAGATGAAACTGCAGACAAAAATTCACCCCCACAATGCGCTCGCGATGTGGCAGGTGTGTCACCCGCAGCTCGTGGGGCACAGCATACTATAAATAGCATTCCTGTAGAAGAAGAAACCGAGCTACTTCCTCCCTTTACATTCGCAGAGCTCTCTGTACGTCTCCTGGGCCCACACTCCTGTGTTTCTGCTTACGATTTCCCATTCAGCACAAATACAGATTAAAAGAAATAAACCAAAAAACTAAGATGAGCACACAAGACATCCCCCACAGCCCACGACCAGCCAGGCTCTCGGGACAAGACGTGGTGGCTAATGAAGAGCAGGCCCTAACGGCGGCCGCCCAGGAACGAGGAATGACACCAGTAGCACACAGCTCTCACTGCTATCACCGCCCCACGCTGGGCCGGGTGACGAAGAGGAAGGTCTCCGTCGCAGCGCAAAGCCCTCGGTGCCCCGCGATTTCACTCCCTCGCGCCTTTGGCTTATCTGCCTTCCATCCTTGCCGTGCTCACGTACCTGCGCCTTCAGCCTTGGGGGGAAATCAGAACAGCTGCAGACCCAGATCTTTTCAGAGGATGCCACGCAGCCCCCGAGCATCCTTGGTACAGGCAGACATCGGGGACCCAGAGCTGCACCCACTACCTTAGCACTTCTCCTCCCCAGAGCTGGCTGACCCACGCTGGGAGAGCAGACCGCATCTTCTGCTTTCTTCTTGTGCCTCCCTCAGGTAGGAAGGGCTCTCTGCCTGCTGCAAACTGCCCAAACCATGAGGATGCCTCACCTTTCTGGTTACCGCTTTCCCATTTTCCCCTCTCCCGAGCCTTACCGGGCATCCGGCAGCTTCCCGGGCAGCGGTGAGGGGCTCCGGACGACAGCAGGGATGCCAAAACGCAACGTGCCGACTAGCACAAATTTGCTGCATTCAAATGCATTCCTGCACTCTGGAAGGGGTAACGTCGTCCCCGCAAACGTGATGCCGGCTGGGTCAGACGCTCCTGTCCTCCCTCAGCCCGGGGCTGACACAAACATGCACTAACAGCTCGGGTTAATTTGATGCAAATGTCACAAGCCCCTAAAAGTCAGGAAAAACAACCAGCAAAGGGGATTCTGTCGACAGAGGGGCCTCTGAGCCCTCTGCGCTCTCCTGCAGACGCAGGCGACGAGCCACCCTCGCTGTGCTTCCCTTCGGTGCAATGGCTTCACCGCCTTATCTTTCCCAAGCCTCACTTTGCGGGAAAGCCCAGCTCCCACTTGCACCATTCCTCCACTCCTTTTGCCCTTTTCTTCACCCAGTCTCTGCCCTCTCCTCCCACCCTCCACACCTCACCAAAGCCTCTCCTCCCTGCGGTATTCACCTGGGGCCCTTTACAAAAGAAAGAGACGCGACAGGCACCTTACCCTACATTTTTTGCAAAGGACTCTCTAAGTGTAAACCTCTGCAAACTCTTACTAGAAGGCCACCAAGACCAGAGCAACCTACCAGTTTTCGCACCATCTTCTCTCCGAATAATCCGAGTTTATCGTTTGACAGCTCCCCGGTACAGGGTGGGCAAGGAAGCCTTCGTTCCTTTGTGAGATTTACTACCCAAGGCTGGGCAGACAGAAACCAGCGTGAAGCACACCATCTCTGAGGTGCTGGGCTGTTTCTACCACCAACATCCAGCCGCTGCCAGAAGAAACAAAAGACCTAGCAGGGCCACAGAGGACAACCACAGGGGAGATGCTCCGATTCCTCTTTCGCTTCCGTGATCGTACAGGAAAAACTTGAAAACGTAACCCAAAGAAACTTCAAAACAGAAGACGCGCAAAATAAAGCTTAAATACATGCAGACATCCTAAACCAAGAAACCCTTCAATCAAAACCAGAATTGCCTGGAGTTTGACACACCACCTTCGAAACAGCCATCTGGCTCCCATCAGTTTCCAAATCATGCAAGAAATCCCCCCAAACCAGGTAAAGGGAAGAAAACGGCCGCAAATCTCGCAAGCACCTCCCTTCTCCCACCGCGGGGCTGCTTGCAGCGCCAAGCTTTCCCAGGACTCCCAATACGTTGCTGCTGTTAGCGGAAAGAAAAGTATTTAATTCTCTTCTAACATCAGCAGGAGCCTGCAGCAAGAAAACAACCTCAGGGGTTTAAATTATGCATCTGTTCGCCCAGCAGCAGCTTTCCCAGACTTCTTGCGGTCAGCAAGGAAGAACCTCCTGCCCACAGCTCACAGGGAGAAGACAGCGTCTCTGTGTGTTCCAAGTAACAATTTTGGGGCACAAGCTGTTAAATCTTGGCCTTAATAACACACTCCCCTGGCAGGCTGAATTCAACCAGATACTATTTCTTCCCTGAAAGAGGGATCGCACACTTCTTGCACGAGAAGCAAAACGTTACAGGGTAGCAGCAGCTGCAAAACGGCACGATGAAATCGGGCCTCCTCTGGCTACCGGGAGAGTAAAGAAAACCCTATTTTCCAACAGTATATCCTTCAGCTGAGGGCACCTTTAGCCCTCTGCAAAATTCCCCAAAATTCAGCTTCATCAAACTGCCAGAAAAAAGCGAGGCTCCGCTGCAAGCAGGAGATACTGCTGTACAAGGCCTGACTGCACAACGCCGTGGCTGATGCATTTTAACATCCTCTTCCAGCTAAAGGTCGCGTCTTTGCAGAGAGAAAACTCTTAGATGGGAGCAACTTGTCAGCGTGCTTAAATCAGAAGGAAAGCACAGCTCCCCTCCACTGCCAGCACGTACAAACACATGCACCGCTCCTGCGGCTGCAGCGTGACCAAAGGAAGTTAGGCAAGAAAACTCACCACCTGGTATTTCTTTAGACCATTTCTCTGCTCTTCTTGGGAAAAAAGATGGAAGGTCTTAAACCTTCGAGAGTTTACAGCACGCCCTTGTCAGCTTGTTCTTGCTCCAAAGCTAAGACGGCCGTGACACCCACAGCACCAAGAGTAATTAAAGCAGTGTGGGGACTCCTAGGAGGCTATTTTTATTATTACTCCTTGTTATGGGTTTGTGTGGCGTGGGGTTTTTTGGTAGTGGGGGAGGGGGCTGCAGAGGTGGCTCCTGTAAGAAGCTGCTAGAAGCTCCCCTGGCTCCAAAGAGTCAGACCCGCCTCTGTCCCAGGCCAAGCCCATCTGTGACGGTGGGAGCACCTCCGGGAGAACAGACTGAAGAAGGAGAACGTGAGAGGAACCCCTCTGCCGATACTGAGGTCAGTGAAGAAGGAGGCAGAGGAGGGGTGCCTGAGGAGGCTGATGGCCCTGCAGCCTGTGGTGAGACGGCAGGCTGTCCCCCTGCAGCCCAGGGAGGTCCATGGTGGAGCGGAGGCTCCCGAAGATGGCCGTGCCTCCATGGTAAAGACTGCGCTGGAGCAGTGTGAGACTGGAGAGCAGCCCGCGGAAAGGACCCGCACCAGGGAAGTTCGGGAAGAACTGAAGCCCGCGGAAAGGACCCGCGCCAGGGAAGTTTGTGAGGAACTGCAGCCCGCGGAAAGGAACCACGTTGGAGAAGTTGGTGAAGGACTGTCTCCCGTGGGAGGGACCCCATGGTGGAGCAGGGGACGAGTGAGGAGTCCTCCCCCTGAGGAAAGGAGCGGCAGAGACAAGGTGTGGCGAGCTGATTCAACCCCCATCCCCTGTTCCCCTGCGCCGCCAGGGCGAGGAGGTAGAAAGAACCGGGAATGGAGCTGAGCCAGGAAGGAGGGAGGGGTGGGGGGAAGGCCTTCTGAGGTTTGGTTTTCCTTCCTGATATCCTTGTTTTGATTTGATTTGTAGTAAATTAAATTGATTTTGTTTCTTCCCCGAGTTGAGCCTGTCTTTTGCCCGTGACCATAAGTGGGGAGTGATCCCTCCCAGTCCTTGTCTCGACCCACAAGCCTGCCTTTGGATTTTCTCCTCATCCCAACGTGGCCAGGGGAGGGGGTGGGGGGTGAGCGAGAGGCTTCGTGGTGCTTTGTTACCGGCTGAGCTGAAACCAAAACCACGACACTCCTGCACAAGGTGCACAAGCGGCCACCGACACTGTTACTTGCCAGAAGCTACCCGGTGATTAGAGGCAGACATGAGACTGGATCCAAAGAGGTTTGCCTCCCTGCCCTCTGCTTTATATTCCAGATCCCGTCCTCCCCCACCCTCATACCTTGTGCACACCTTTATATTCCCCAGCCAACTCTGACGCTCGTGCAAAGCTGCTTTGAAGAGCTGTCGCGCATCGCGGCCTGGGTAAGCAACAGCGATTCCTGCAAACTCTCTTCTCAACACAAGGCAAAGGATCTGAAGCATCCCCCAAGCACTACAGGAATGCCGCATCAGGTCACGCCGGGATGGTTTCAGACAAGGCCCCGCGTCCCGACCTCTGAGTAAGAGGATGAATCTTCCTTGCCCACACTCAGCACAAAAAGCACCCGTCGGACCTTAGTACCAGACTTGTCTGTGCCCAAACGGCGCAGCTCAGCCACCGCTCCGCTTGCTTGCTGTGCTGCACAGCCCCTTCCCCGCTGCCACTCCTGCCCGTCAGGGGAAAAGACCTCCTCTGAGGTGCTGGTCACCATCCCCTAAGCTAGGCAGAAACCAGACGGAATCAAAAGCAAGACGGACTCGGAAGATGATCGTTAAATCAAGCGAAAGACGACTACGATTTTGATCTCCTTTAGCTAACGGTTGCTGCACATTTCCCTCGCGTGTACTGAACAGTCCATCGCGACAGCAGATGTAAACCAGAGAGGACCTGAACGCACGTCCTGCTCTCACCTTGTCCATGATTCCCCGAGAAACCGTCTCTAGCCCAAAGTGACTCAAGGTCTGACTCTCTCGCCCTTCTCGAGGAAACTACTCCAATATACGTTAGTAAGAGAAAACCTTCCCTGATATTCTCTCCGCCTTAGTCACAGGTTCAGTTACTTCCTCTTGCTCCTCCTCGCTCAGCCCTCATCGTCACCATGGGGCTCCCCACGGCAGGATCGGAGGTTTCTGGTCGCAGCGTCAGCCCGGCTGGCGTGGGTGCTGCAGCCACGCAGTGCCCTGGTAGGAAAGCCACATGCCAATCAAGTGAAAGGGTCAGAAAGACATTGCCCCATTTCTTCCACTCCTCAGTTTCCCTGGGAGTACCGACTCCATGAGGGAACTCGGAACAGGAACGCACACAGACAGATTTATGTAGCGCTTGGAGGTTCCTGCATGCAACTCCTCCGTGCAGAGGGCTCGGAGAGAAGTCCTGTGCGTAAGCAAACCTTCTCGCTCCTCCTCCGTAAGCCAGCCTCATGGTGTATTTTTAGACAGCAACCGTACTCTGCCAGACTGGACAAACCAGATGCAGAAGTGACTAATTCTGTCAGCAGGAAATTCAGCAGGCATATGGGGCTAGTGGGAACTGCAACAGTCGACTCTGGACTGGAGATGCTTACCAGAAAGCAGAGATATCCTCCTGCAAAGGGGGATCTCAGAAAGGCTAGGACGTGCCACAGAGTACGGCTCTCCAGCAAGAAGATTTCTGAGATGCGTACAAAGCGGGGTCCGCCTGGGATCAACGTATCCCACACAGGCTGATTTCTGGCTTGCTTGGTGGTTCCAGCAAGAGAGTGTGATGTGTCCCGGGCACCAAAAGCCCCTACTGCTCCCCTCTCCTCCAAAATAGGTGCTCCATCTCTCACTCAGTGTCTGCGTCTGGTTCACTGGACCCTGACCCACAGAAGGACTGGGCTCCTGGCCATTAGTTTCACCCGTCCCTTATTGCCGCTGGTTAATGTGTTTGTCCAGCACAAGGCAACTATGAGATGCAGCTGCTTCCCTTGATGTTTGTCACATTCCAGACTCGGCTCATGTGCCACAGAGCTGCTCAGGGCTAAAATTGTCCAGATCACAGATGGTAAGAGTGAGTGTGCAACCAAGGCAGTCTCACTGCAAAAGACCTACCGTCTAGCACGGCTGAGAAAAGGAACCCGTAAAGTGCAAAGTTGGAGGTGGCCTGGGGAGGTCTCAGATGAAGCAGAGTCATCGGACGACGCAGTTAGACTCTTGCTAAGGGTAATTACACCCTGCAGATGCCAGCCTGTGTATCCAAGAGGCAATTCCCACCTCCCCTCTTCCAGCCACACCTGCCTCAGGTGGTGTTCAATAAAAACTAAAACAAATATGACATGAGAAATGAGAGGAATGACACCCATCGACTCATCAACCGGCTCAGCACACGGCCAGCAAGCCGGGCTCAGAGCTTGTGACACCCCAGCCATTGAGATCAACAGGGTGAGCTTGTGTAGTGCAGAAAGAGCCAAGAAAGTTATATTTTCAAAACCGGAGGTTTCCCAGATCAAGCTGAAAGCTAACACCAGCTTTGCGGTGCTGGCATAAGGGGGAAACAGCCCGTTTCCCGTAAGAAAAAAACCCAAAAGATCTAAAAAGCTGCTGACAGACAGTGCGCGCAGCGTGCAACTCGCTTCACCCAAGTAGCGCAAGTACAGCTACACAAGTCTTGAGATGAGCTCCTGCATCGACTCTTGCTGCAAACCCCGATACTCCTCCCAGAAGAGATCTCGTAAGAATAATCTTTTCACTTCTCGTTCTTGAGAAGAAATACGTGGAAATAGCACGCCTAAGAGCTATGTTTCCATAAGGCATATTTGTGCTGTGTTGCCCCAATATGGGCAGTAAAGCCCTGAAGAAACTTTACCAGCATATTATTTTTCATCTTCAGTTCCTTATTAAGGGCAATGACACTATAAAATGACGACATCAGAACTGACGAGGGAATGTGGAGCAGGAAATAAAGGACACAGAGTCCTCCAGACTGTCTACCTTCCAGGCACAGAGGGCAAGTGCAACAGTGAAAGATACAAGTCACACACCCCTATTTCACACACCAATTTCGAGCTCAATCCTCTACAGCATTCAATCGTCTTGTGACCATCCTGAGTCACACGAGAAACCAAATTCCTTTAGCTTTATTACAGAAGAAACTAAAGTTAATGATTGCACAGGACAGCACAGGCTCAGCTTGCTGCCCCGCACCAGGCTTATCAGTGCAGCTGCGTCATGCAAAACAGCAGCTCAAAAAAAGCGACCGTGATTCTAATTGTGTTTCCGTTGTAGCAGAGACTTTTACATGCAAGACTCGGCAATTCCTGGGCAGAAGTCGGAAGTAAAGCTACCTTACAGGCCTGATACACGTAGCTATGAGCCATAAAATTCCTCCCTACAACACATTTCCGTCCCAAGACCAGAAGAGAAACATGCCACGGATGCAAATAGCTTTTTTAAAACACCCTTACGTCTTTCCCGGTACAGAAAGTACTGTCTGAACAACAAAAACACCCTCCAGCAGCCTAACAAAACCAGCTGCGCTCCAGACCTCGATGAAACACTCCACGCTCATCATTACATTTGGCCCACACTCTTCGCCGACTCTTAAGAGTTTTGAGGTGGACCTGGCCCACGACATTTGCATGTTTGGAGCCAACAGCAGGGGAAACACCAGCAGCTCCGAGCGGGTAAAGCCTTTGTCTGGCAAACCCATCCCTACCAGCTGCTCCCTCCTCCGCCCCAGCCTATCACCCGGATATCACAGTGTGTTATTTGCAAGGCTAGCCCCGGCGGCCTTTGGATGGAAATGGCATATTTTACCCCGGGCAAGGCGAGAACCTTTGGTCCGATACCTTCCCCACAGCCAGGCCCTTAAAAACTCTCGCTGCTCCCTCAATGGTTTTACAAAGTGATCTTTTGTTTGCTGAGCAAAGGTCTGGCACGCTTTCGATCGGCCGTAGCCTTTTTCTCATCGTGCCCTCCTTATCCCTGTTTGCCTTTGGCAGCAACAGCAGCCAAACTGGCCTGAGCGGCAGCTCACCCACCAGCCACCACCCGAGAGAAAAGCTCTGCACCTTTCCAAGGAAGAGGAGTAGCTTCTCCTCGCTGTGCCCAAGAGCTGCCGCAGCTCCTTCGCCACTGCAGGAGGAGATGCAGTCATTGCAAAACAACTCACATTTGCTCCGCTGTCATATTTATAGGGAGCCAAGTCCAACGACAGTCGGTCCACGAGGGACAAATTCCTTGGGCTGTTTACTGCCGGGAAGGAAGGTAGCGTCTTCAGGGAAGTCCTCCCGGATCAGATCAGCTCCTCTTGAACTGATGCAGGGGGAAAACCGATCCAGGACCAGGGGAAAGGACCTGGCACACCAGGGACTCACTTGAGCACTCAGCCCTGCCGTAAAGACACCAGCGCACAAACCAACCCTTTGCCAAGAGAACAAGCCGGGCAGGGAAGATCACGCTGCACACGACAGTGTCACCCCGACCCGGCCAGGGAACAAGGAGCTCGAGCTGAATGGTATCAGCAAGAGCATCTCCTTCCCACTCCTGGCAGTCACGGCGGCCCTGACACCCGCAGGACAGCGGGGCGGGAGGCAAGGGACACTTTTTCTTGCTGTAGGCCAGCTTTCCGATCGGTGCTAAAACTGCTAGCTCCTTTGCCGCTGCCAGATAACAACCGCTAAGGCTGAGCCTCAGAGGCCGACACCAGACAGCCTGCAGGTAAGCTGGAAAGCGCTGCTGTCGTGCTTTAACCGAGAAGCCCAATTTTGAAACAGCTCTGGGGCACAGAACAGGCTCCGGGGGTGCAACCCAAAAACACCAGTCCCTGCCCGACCCTCAGCCAGGAAGACCTACAGGGAAAGCCGAGACCGCGGCTTAAGCTCGCTCAAGTTTCAAAGCACACTGGTAACGCATCGGTTAATTAATGAAGCCACAAAGCCCTCGGTTAAAGTCAGACCTTCTGACGGCTTGAACAGGTTTAGTTAGCTCTGTTGCTAAACAACCCGGACCCACGCGCTGCAAACAGTTCACCTCCACGTAGTTTATCTTTACTCACATCCCCAGAGCCTAGCTTAAGCCGAAATCAAAACCATCAGAGCGATGGTAGCGCTGACACCGAGGCGGTCGACACCGGCACAGACCGCTGCATCGCGACAGGCAAGGATTTCCACTTTCCCAAAGCTGGTTTTTCTTTTCCTGCTCCGCTGGGCTCAGCGGCATCCCCCAAACGGATTCTCCAGACCTTACCCGACAGCAAAGCAGGAGCAGGAGCTCCCCTGCTTCCCAAGGGATCTGGAGCCACCCCCATCGGTCCCGACTGGTGAGGCGCAAAGAAACCGGAGCGAGCGGAGGACGAGGCAGCTCGGCGAAAAGGCTGACCATTTTTTTGGGAGAGCCCTCCCGGCCCCGTGTGCCGCTCTCACCTGCGGTTGGGCGCTGTACCTCATGCCGGCACCGGCGGCCGCGGGGCCCCGCTCCATGGCGAGGGCGGCTGCCACGCCGGCTCAGGCCGCCATGGCGCGGTCGCTCTTGGCCTCGCCACGGTAAGGCATGGCTCGGCACGGTGCCCGGCCCCTCCTCTCCGCACTCCCAGCAGGTGCGGTAAGCCGGAAAAACCCTGGGGGTCCCCCGACGCTCCCGTCTCCGGCTCCCGCCTCTCCCGTTTCACAGGCATCCGCAGGGAAGTTAAGGAAAACCTTGTGCCCGAAAAGCCATGCCCAAAAGCCCCGCGCAAGCTCTGCATGATGCGAAGAGACCCTTTCGCCGCCTGCTTCGCTTTAGTAAATGAAATTAGAAAAATCTGTCTCTCACCAACACGAGCCACCCCGCAGCCAGCAGGAGGGCTTGCTAGCACCCGTGTACCCAGCGGTTTCTAGGACAAAGCTTTACATACCCAAGGTCTTATCCCTTCTCGGGTGACAACAACTATCATGCTACAAAGCCCCTGGCTGCAAAGAGCACGCTCTCCAGCATGCACAGGCTCTTCAGCCCCCGGGACAAGCCTGCTGTTCCCCAAAATATCTGGTACTCTGAAGGCTGCCAAAGCAAAATGTTCCCTTTATCCCAGCCCGAAACCTGCTCTCGGCTAGGCTACAGCACTTCAGGAACAAGCCACCTCTCACTCGGGAATGAGACCAGTTGCCAAACGACGAGCCACACAGCAGTACAGCAGAAATTGCACGTGTATCCAAATTTGGCTGGCACTCAACGCGTGTCGCTCGCATATCAGCAACAGCTTCCTGGTGACGGTATGGTCTGATATTAAACGGTGCCCCCAGAGAAGTAAAGGAGGGATCGGAGGCAAAGCCCTGGGTTCTGAGAATGCTCTAATGCAGGTTTGAAAGAGGGCTTTTACCACTGACATCTGCATTCCTGACATAGTCTTCCTCCATCATTTTCCCCTTCTCAGAAAGACGACTCCCCCTCCCCCCGCCGTATTTAGATTTCTTACATTCAAGAGTAAGTCAAGATTAAAGATAGCTGGACCAACATCATTTTTCTTGGAAAGGTTCTTCCTTCCTCTGTCTTCCATCTGACAGTCTGTACCACCATGTGATATGCCTGCCAATCAGTCTGGAGGCTGAACTGGGCACCCCACCACTGCTCTGAACTCCTTTCCACCAATTGCATCCAGCCCTGAAACGGCCTTTTTCCACATCTGAACATTTAAATTTCCCAGAAAGCTGGTTTTGGCGTGTAAACAGGAGTTGCCCACTCATTCACATGCCGCAGGGAGATGCTTGCTGGGTTACCTTTGTTCCTCCCTTGCTCTAAAATGTCTCCTGCAGAGCGCAAGTCTTGCGTCCCTTTTGCAGGTGCCTCTTTCGGGGAGAAAAAAAGGAAAAAAAAAAAAAAAAAAGAGATGGTGTCAGGTCTCCGATCCTGCCGTTTTCTCTTCAGGTGAAAAATAAAATGTAACTTCTGTGCTTTTACAGAAATACTTCTGGAATCGCTTTCCCTGCTCCCTCACCAGCTACCAGAATCCCACCCACTGGCTGATGTCAGGAGCTGCTCTCAGCTCTCCAGGTGATGCCCAACCCTGCCCAGTGCTCTAGTTTTACAGCCACTCCCTACCTGGCTGACTGTAGGTGCTCCAGCCTGACTTAATACCCCCATGAAACAGCAGATTTTAGGTACGGAGCAGCTAGTCCGAGCTGAACCACTGCTCTTTGTTTCTGCAAGTTTCTCCTCTTCAGCGTACCAACTAACCTCCTCCAGGCAGGTGCCAGGCGAACACCCCTGCTCCGGGATGTGGCTAATGAGGGCAAACGCAGACTCACTCTTTGAGGCCTAAGGTGTCTCTTGCAAAGATCCACAACTCTCGGTTTCACGGAGAGCTGAGAACGGCCAGTGTTTCCTGTCCTTCGAGCCACGGACATTCTACAAACTAACTCATTAGCCCAGCTGGCTCTTTGAACAAGGGGATGCAATCACCCTGGGGGGGCGGGGGAAGAAAGCAATACGCGTGCTAAATATAAAATATTATCTAGCTGGGGGGCGGCTGGTTTAGAGCCCTAAACGACAGGATTCCCACTTCTTTGCTGCTGAAGCACAGCGATCTCTTCCGCGGCTCTGTTGCAGTGATGGTTAAGCCACCACGGTAGGGGCGAGCCCCGTCCTTCTGGACGCTGTACAGTCCCAAAACATCAAAGCAGCGGTCCTCAATACGCAGCCCACCTCATGCTTTTGCGGCAAGACACTTCCACGTGTGTCTCTCTAGTCTGACGGAAGGGTGCTGAGCCCAGCCAGGTCACTACGAAGAAAGACGGAACCGAAGCGGAGATCGAGCCACTTACCCACACGCGAAAGCAGCAGCCGGCAACGAAGCCTGTCTCTTCCCCCTTCTATCAGTTCGCTTGCTAAAGGCCGTCACCTCCTCCTCCTCCTCCTCCTCACGCTGTCTCTTCGCACCAGTGCGGCCACAGCAGCATCGTGAGGGCAGCGAGCAGAGGTTGAAGACGCCTTTGGGAGGAAGGAGAGGCCTTTGCTTCAGGCACCGCTGAACTCTTCGCCAGGAGCCCATGCACCACCTCCCAGGCCTGGGAATGCCATCCACGTGAAAGAAGGGAAAACCGTAGCCGCTTACATAAGGAACGAAGGCAGGCTGCCTGCCGAGGAAAAGCTTTCTGGCAGAGGCAGTTCCCAGTTAATCCCAGTCCTGCGGAGGAGCGCCGGCCATCCCCACGGCCGCAGCGGCCAAGGGCCGGATTCAAACGGTCGGTGACAAAGGGTTCTCCTCCCTGCAGTGCTTCCCAAGGATCCTGCTCTCAGCCTGACTCCTAAATTCAAATTTCACGCCCGGTGCCCTCCCACCCAGATTCCTGCCAGACAACCCCGAAACCACCCCGTCTCTGTCTGCGGTCTGAAACGCTCAAAATCCGGTCCTGCAACTTCAGCAGCCACACAAAAGATGGGGAGAGAGATAAAAGTCACCGGGCGTCCTGTTACTTTGCATTCCAAAAGAGTAAATAAAAGGCTGATTCAGTGGGAGGAGAGGAAAACGTCATCGAGAAGCCCTGCGGTTTCCAGCTGAACCGGCAGCCCCCGGAGAGCGAAGGTGAAACCTGGGTACCGCTCCGCTGAGCATCTGCACAGGGATCCTGCTTTCGGGCCTGCGGCAAGTCGTCTTGGCATGATTCAGCCTCTCCACCTGTAAAGCAGGGAGAATAATTACTGACTTTGGAGAATGGGACCCGTGGAAGTGCAGCGAGTGGCCCTCAGTTGGCCACACGCTGCTTTGGGGCAGAGCCGAGAGGTGGTGCTGCTTTTCATGAAGCTGTCCAAGGATGACTGTGTCAGTTGAATGGGAGCTTACCCTTTGATCTCAAATGCTTCTCCGAAGAGCTCTGGAGTGAGAGTCCTGCGTCCAAAACGTGACTTGGGCGGAGAACACAAGTAGCTGTGCCCTCCTGAGAGCTGGCCAGAACAAAGGGCACCAGCCACCAGCTCCGTCCTGCGGAAGGTACGGGCAGGAGAGGCAAGCAAAGGCTGTGACAGCGTGCAACAAGCGTGCAATGAGAAAAGCCCACCCTCAGCCCTCCAACGCCTCCCAGACAGCTCTGAGACACGCTTTCAAAATTAAGGGGCATCGTGCCTCTGGTGCCAACGGTGCCAGCCACCTGATAGCCATGAGACTCCAGCACTAGGAAACACACCACAGGATTTAAGTTTGCTCCCGGGACTATACGATTAGCTGGGTCTCTTTCTTGAGCTCTTCGGCGGCTCATGAAAGCAGAGAGCTCCTTTTTGTGAGCTCTGAATCAGCAACAGCAGCGCTCGGCAGGCAAACTCTAAGTGCAACAGAGTGGACAGGCTCGACTGCCTGGTTTCTGGCACTGTGTGTTTTGAAACCTGGCTGCACGCTCAGGCACACCCAAGATTCAAAGTCAGTTAAGGTCCTGTCTGCCTAAGAAGCTGCAAACGCCTAAGCTGAGGCCATGGCTTAGCTGGGGAGAGAGACGCAGACAATGCGTCGGAATTGCCCATTTTATTACAGACAAGTAGAGCTGACCCATGCTCACCTGCCTTGCCGCCTTATTTTCCACAGAAAACAGAAGTTCAGACTTTGTGCTGGTGTTACCTCAGCTGTTTACAACCCAAACAAAAAAGCACGCAGCTATGACTTTTCACTTACTCCTCTTATTTCCCTCGTTTTGTCAGCGCAGAGGCCAAAGGGATGTGGCATGGGGTTTTTTGCTGGTTTATGGTCCAGCTCCTGCTGTCTTTCAGACAACTAATTGCCTGACGTTCTTCCAGCTGTCCCTCTAGTGGGGTATGGTGAGACTGCACACGCTGTTGACATGCCCACCCTAAAGCAGGAAAACTGGCGGCGAAGTCTCCCACGGAGCTGAGTCTATCAGAGGTGAGAAGCAATACGTGCTCTCCTAGATGATGCTAGTCCTCTCCGGGATGAGGTGGCAGGCTGGATGAAACATCCTGCTGGCTAGGATTAGGCTTGCAGACCTGCTCTAGCCCATTCTCCACCCCACAAGCAGGATCACTACGTACAATATTTGCCTGGAAACTCCCCTCCTCTCCAGACAATCTGTTCTAGCATTAAGGTGTCCTTACCTTCTGTGAGCTTTCCTAACATCCAACCCAGATCTCCCTCGCTGCATGAAAAATTGGTAAACTCTGACTTACTTTCCCGTGGCTCTCCTACCAATTCTCTGAAGCTCAGGCATTTGCTGCTGGCTCACAAGTACTTGTGGGTAAGGGTTGTCCATGGGCTGGAGGAAAGCCCTCAGATTCCTTCTACCAGATGGCAGGGAGACGTTGGGAAACCTGCCTCACGTCGCAACCCATCCCAACTACTGAGAGAAGAAAGTACTTCTCTTGAAGAATCAGTGAAGAAGAATCTCAAAAAATCTCGAAGAATGAATGAGCTGGGAATGGTGGTTCCCAGCCGGTTAGTTGTCACTCTCTGTGATGCTTGACTTACATGATAAAAAAAGCAGGAAAAACATAAGCAGGGATTAAATCCAGCCCTAATGCAAACCCTGATCCTTCTTGCTGAAATTGTTAAAATCTGGGCACGTGGGCACGGTCAATGAAAGCTGTCTTCCTACTGGAAGGAGCTCCTGGGTTTGCTAACTCTGAACGGATACAGTACCCTTTCAGCATGCCCATGTCACTTTGGCTCACCTCCACAACACAAGTTGAAAAGTAAAAATGGAATAAAACCTATCAACCAGACGCAAACCCGGCTTTCTAATTACAAACAACTCTCCTCCCTCTGACTGGGGGCTCTCTCTCTTGGTCACAGCTATCTGAACACACAGACTAAGCTCTCCTGTTGCCTTTCAAAGGAATAGGGTGCTATTTTTGTGCCAATGAAGCACTTTGGCCTTTGGGGGAAATCCTCAGCTTTGCACATTAACACCTTCCCGCCTGCCCAGCTGTCCCAGCGCATGTTTCGGAGCAACAAGGCAGTTAAGTTTATGATTTTTGGTAAGCTACCAGCTCCCTAGGGAGACTGCAACTATAAACCCGACAGGAAAGATAACGGCCTCCATCTCGGCTTTGCACCAGCACCTTCATAGCCATTTCAGGGGCCAAGCGAAGTTGGAAGTGCACTTTCAGTACAGGAACACTGTTAAAAGCAAACCTTGATACAATGGCTTACCAAGTCATTGCTTACCATTTCAGCTAGCTGGGCCACTCCAGCTATGAAACAGAACTTACAACCTTCCACGAGCAAAGCGGTGCAAAGGGAGATCGGTAATTCGTAAAGTTGCAGTGACTCAAGGGCTTTTGACTGCCTATACCCATAATCTCACTGTATAACCCAGAACACAGGCACAGCTCTCACCATAGGCTGACTTTCAAGCCACTTGCTTAAGCAGCTGAAAAGTCCTCACAGTGCAAATACTTTTTTTGAGTAATCAAGCCCTATTTTTCTATGTATAGAAGCATATTTTTGTACGTATGTGTCGTCAATACCAAGTAGCCGTTGCTTCCCCAAGCACAAACTGAAAATTTTTCCCTTGTGGCCAAAAATTCATTCGTTCAGAATGACACATCAACTCATTAAAGTCACTTACCAAGTTTTAAACAATGCCAGCACCTTTGCAGGTCCTCGCTTCCCAGGTCCTTGTTACCTCTTCAAGCAGCATCAGCACAACAGGTAAAATAGCATGACCCTTGGCAGGTTTGCTCTTGTATTTTCCGGGCCGTGACGGCCTTGCTCTGGGTCAGCACATCCACTTATTGATGCTCCCTTATGTATTTGATTGGTGCCTTCTGCTCTTTAAGTGTTGTTGCGAAACAGCCTTATCCTGGAGCTCTGAAAGGCCAGCACGTTTCTGCTTCAGGGATCTTGCAGGGGAATGATTTTGCTCCAGGTCTTGCAAACTGGAGGAGAGTGAGAAAATGTAATGTTACAAGATAAGGACGTAAGGCTTACCAAAATGGTTTGGTGATTTCTTCCAGACAGAGGGAAACAAATTGGTTCTGGAAATATTTACCTCTGATTTAGCAGGTTTTAGGCCTCAACACAGGATGCCATTGATCCGTGCTCAAACGTATTAATCCACATTGAATGGGTCACTCTACATAAGATCTATCATCCCTAAATTAAATCATTAAAAGCCCAAATTAGAGCTACTCATCCAGAAGTCTTTTTGTAGTCCACAGGAAGAAATGGTTATATCCAGAGACTGATTCATGCTACAAGAACCACCTGAGGGAGGCCCAATGAATTGTGCTCTGGAGGTATTGGTGGCTGCAAACACAGCCTAGGGTGAGCGATTCAGATTTCTCCATCTGGAAGTTCAACGCACAAATTAAGAAAGATGAATCTGGCCTGCCGTCTCTGGGTGCCATAATTCCCCTTTTGCAAACTATGTGGTCATTCTACTCCTTGTTATCCTCAGCTACCCCATCACTTACTGGTATGGAGCAGGGTTGGACAGCGAGAGGCAGGGTGGGAGAAACAGTATCTGTGGTTTGCAAAATGATCCCATTTCGATACACATTCACAGAAGTCCCAGTAAATGATCATGCTAAGTTTGTATTCAAAAAGCTTCATCAGCTAGAGAAATGCCACCCTGAAGCTTTTACCAAACAAGTGACCGATGTATTAGGCTACTGTTGAATGATCCAGCGGAGCCCTGAGGATTCCCTCTGACATACATCTGATCTACCCACATCACTATGATTCGAGTAGACCTCAGACTGAGATAAATTGGTTGCTAGGGGACAACTACGGTATTAAACCACGTTTCTGCTCGAGCTAGTTGCGCCCTAGGACACGGCAGCGCATTCTCCTTTCCCCACAGCTCTCCCCAGTCTGCAACAAGTCGGCGTGTTTAAGGTTGCGGGGCAAAATTTTAAATTTCAGACTGCCAACCTATAGTGCTATGTGAATGGTACTCGGCCAGGAGGGTCCCGAGGTCAGGCACCACGTACAAAACTCACGTCAGGCGGGACTGAGTACGAGAGCTGAGTCTATTGCGTCTTTGTTCTAGTTTCTGTGGCTCGGGTTTGCCACGTGGAAAACAAGTAAGAAGGGGTTTTGTATTTACCTGAAAACTATGCCAGTGACTGCAAGACATTTGGAAAAGGAAGACAGTAGGCAGGTTGGTGTCCAATTGACTATTGCCTTTGAAAAGGAACGCTTGGAGTAACCTCAAGGTGAGTTCATTGGGTTATGAGGGCATCCTACTGAGGTATATAAATAAGAGATTTCCCCCATGATTTAAACAAAACAGAGCAGTTAAAATAAAGGTTAGAAAGGCTTTAAATGGCCTTTGGCAGTTGGCATACCACACTCAGTTCTTGTAAACAATGATTACACGATATTCTCTTGGTGGAAATAAACATCTAACCCACAGTTCTTAAGAAATAATCGAGGCTGTTGGAAAACTCCAGTACGTGTCTCACTGTGACAAAACTAGGCTGTACTTCCATTTTTAATTAAAAAAGTAATGGCAAAGATGCATCAACTGAAAGCCCCTTTAGTTTCAGGCAAGACGAGCAGATGGAAAATGGGTAATGTCAGTACACTACTTTCTCTCAGCCTTCTTCCTCTGCATGTGCGCTCCCCTACCCAGCTCTTACTGCAGTACTCATCCGGCACAGCTTTCAGTCTCCAGAGCAAGAGGCCATGGGAGCAACCACCACCGGGAAACACAGTCTAGCTTAAATATAGCTTCACCCAGTCCCAGCACACACCAAAAAAACCCCCAGCCTCTAGCCCCTCTCTGCCCTTCAGCCTACTGTGCAGAAGTTAAAGGTTACTTATTAAAAACAAGGGCTCTTTACTTGCAGTAGCTTAAGGGTTATTTTTCAACCAGAGTGGAAGCAATGTATCAGAGGGGTGGCAGCTGAACCGTGGAACAGGCTGAACTTTGTTCTTGAAAGTTGGGAGTAAACATACACTATCTAAACCAGCATGTGGTCTTTCAAAATAAGAAGCCCACCTGGTGACTGACACCCTTTCCCCAGGGATTCACGGACTTCAAAAGCAAAGAGAGAGGGCCTTAAGTGAAGCAGCAATGAATGCAAAGGTTGCTCACATGTTAGGAACCAGTTTAGCAAAAACAGGATGGTGACGACCTGAACAGAGAGCGTCTTAAAAGCAGCAGCAACAATCTGAGACGCACTCAACTCATGGGATTAGATGCAGGTTTCTTCTTTTGTTAAACTTAATACTGCCAAAGCCTCTTGTGTCCAGTGATAAATTCACCGAGTTACTTGCAAGAGGATTCACAGAAATGAAAGGGGCTTCACGCTGTAACCATCTTCCAGCACTTGATTGTAGGTTTTGACACTGAAGAACTTTATTAATTATGAACAGAACTCACACAGCAGGATTATCTTGATTATGTTTTGGATTGAGAGGCTCTTTCACATCACATAAGCAACACCAGGAAGTTGCCATTTCCTTCATTTCTTATTTTAACTTCACAACTAAATGTTATGTCTTCGCCTCCCTCCCAAACCACAGCCCTTCTGCTGTCTCCTTAGTCGATTGTACCTTTTTTGTACATTTAACCAAAATTGACAAAGTAAGACAGGTGCTCAGAAAACCTGTCACTGCAAATTCTGTTCCCAAGGCATATAAACCATAATTCAATTTAAAATGGTGTACTGATCTGCCCTGCTTATTCAATACTTGCAGCCAGCCACTTCTTTGTTTACTGAAACACCCAATTTCCTCCAACCCACCCCGCAGTAGGTTAGCGGTTGCACAGGAAGACCCATGCACCCAGCCTGAAGCCCAGCGAAACTGCCTGCTCCGTTCAGGTGCAGTGGTTCTGAACAGCAACGCACACAGCTCCAGCCACGCAGCTCAGCCAGCACTGGAGAGCGCTGAAATGCAAGACTCGCTTCTTTAAATAGATTCTATTCGATAATGTGTAACTCGGAGCAAACCACGTATTTAAAAAAAAAGAAGACTACAAGAGAAACCAGGTTGAAAAGAACCATCTTACAAAGAAGATGGACAATCTATTAGCCCTTGGCAAGCTAGACAATCATTGTACACAAAACGAGCTGTACAAAACTGAAAGGAGATGGCAGAGAGATTTGTAAGGCTTTCTGCACTTTTATTCTTCTCCCAGTCCAACACGTCTTCTGATCTCATTCCGAGAAAGCTTCAAGGTCATGTCAGAACAGCCACGAATCCACCTCCGATATGTGCAAAATTCAAACCAACTTACACAGAGAGATAAAATTGCAAAGGTAAAAACAAAACTAAAGGCCAGGACCATGGGTTACAATATTTCTTCTGAGTCCGAGAGACTACAGTTTGGGTGTATTTGAAAACATATTCCAAACTTTTAAAACAAGCTACAGTCCTTTTCGACTGATGAAAAGGCTTATTTGTTGAGGAAAACTAGAGGATCCTTCTGGTGAACACTTTCTTTCTGCTTTCCAGTATGTTCCTATTTGCTGACTGACTTGTTCACACGATGACTTCCTGTATCTCCTCCACTTCTCACTCTTCCCCGTGGCTACTAGCTTTTTTACAGCAAAATCCGTCTTGACTCTCATCCTGCCTTTGACAGAAATTTGACATGGAAGTGGTATCTGTTCAAAAGAAGTTTGAGCTCAGAGATAGGGGAGAGGTATTTAAAAAGTCTATAAATAGTACACCGAATGTGTTAGGGATCTACTTCAAGGCTATGTTACAAACCCTGGTGTCCAAGCCACCATCCTAAGTCGCCTATGTAAAAGTAGTGACAGCTACACTCCAGCCAAAGGAGGCATCTTCTTCATGACCTTGCAAAAAGTCTGAACTACCCCTTCCAAGCAAGTTTCCCCAGCTAAGGAAGACCCACGGTCAACTGCTTTGTCTACAACCCAAAATGCACAGAAATGATATTAAAAAGCCCTTCGGATGGGAGGAGAACAAAGAAAAGGAAGACCTTTCGTAAGTGATCAATGCCACGGAACTTGGCTTTACACATCTGGACTGAAACATTTTGTTTTGTAGGTACAGCATCTTTTGCTGCGGAATTTCTACCTAGACATCACAGTGCTGACTCCAGACAAGCAACATGACAGAATCGAGTCCAGTCCCTAGCCACGACTGCGGTCAGGTAGTCGTGGGTGGTTGGAGGGAGGATGACCACGGACTCAGGGAAGGTCTTGGAAAGCGATCCATTTTCAAACCAGTGTTCATAGCTGATCTTGGGTCTGTTTTGGAGATGGAGCTGTTGTCACCACCACAGTGGAAACTGCCTTAGTAGAGCCAGACACTGTTCCTTGCTGGAGATGGGAGGCTGGTACTGTTTGAATTCGCACCTGTTTGAAATGGAAAGAAAAACAACCCATGTCAAAAACAACCTGGTGACACGTTGCACTTGCATCGCATTCTGAAGCGCTGCTAAATTATCTGCTTCTGCCGCCAACAAAAATTCAGTTGTATGAACAAGACCAAGCACCAAAACACATCAAAACCAGAATCTGTCACAAGAAGATCACTCTGCCCACTGTTCACGTGGGATACATAAAAACTAGTTTGAATAAAAACCTACGCATCAGCCACTTTTACAAGTTTTCAGAAGAAGGACTTGGATCCGTTGGGTACTTCACTCCTACAGGCTTGTTACTAGCAGCTCTCAAGGCATATTAATTCTCTGGAATTATGGAACACTGAGTTTCCAGACAGAAAGATGGATATGCAAAGAAGCCACGTGACTTCTTCAAGAAAAGGTGATGTGCAGAAGCCAAAGTACAAAGCACTACAAAAAAAAGCCATGTATATAGAAACAATACTTCAAGCAGTTGGGAACATTTCCTGATGGGATTTTTGGGTTTACACTCATTATACTGTCGGTGCTTCAAAAATATCTAAAAAAACGTACCTGGAGGGAGGGAAGGTAAAGGAGATGAGGCACTGCACACACTTAATGCAGACGCTACAGCCAAGCTGTGTACATGTACTTTTTAGGGAACCCCACATATCAAGTGTAAAGTCCTCACGGAGATGTCAAGTCATAAAAAAGCAAATAATATTATCATTCTGGGTGCCGTTACCTGCGTGGCCTGGCCTTGCTGCTGCAGCTGCTGGAGTTGCTGTGCTGTCAGAAAACTCACTGGCTTGTTCCCAGCGATCAGTTTTGTCCCTGCTGGCATCGTAGTCAGGATGATATTTCTACCTAATCCACTGATGCTAAGGAAAGAGAATTGTTGAAAGGTTAGTAAACAGCGCAGCAGGCTAGGTCTTTCAGACTCACAAGTTGTTCTCCCATTGCTCGGAGATTAAAAGTTACTCACCTAATTTACTAATGATTTTAAGTAGCGTTTTTTTTTCCCCCCACAAAACTGGCAAATACACAAGTTACAAGTTTATGTCAACATTTATCACTAGGATAGAGAATTACTTTATCACACAAATTAAACCCTCTAATTCTGGACCGTGCACATCACTGGGTTAGTCTGATCAGACCTGAACGCTTCTCAAGGAATGCAGAAAATAGCTGAGCACACAGCGTTCTGCCTTGAGATATTAACCAAGGGAGACACTACCAGAATGCATGGAAGGGTAAACAAAAAGACTTCAATATCTGAATGCCAGAGGAATTTTCACTGAGGCAGTTAACACTCTCCTAGTTTCTTTAATGGAGAGATGGCTTCAGATTACATACGTTTTTAGGTACGTCCCCAGGTTAATTCTTGCTCAAAGACACAGAACTAACCTAATAGCTGGTTTCAAGGCAAAGAACGTTTTTTCTTCAGTGTATTTGCTAGAACCTACATCTCAGGGCACCTAAACAAAGACTATATTCTCATTGCCAGACACCATATTCGTTCAGTTTCTTGCAGCTAATGGACCTATTAACGGACTGCAGGTCTATTCCACCCTCTGCTTGCTAGCTCCCCAGCAGCCTATTGAACACGGACCTTCCTCAGCCTATTTCTCAAGCAAAACTACCAGACACAAAGTACTCACTTTGCCCCGAGGTTGCCCTTGATGATGGGGGCTGTCACCACACTCTTGCCTTTCACTGGCTGGCTGATCACCGACAGAGGCACTGTTATTCGTGCTGGTAGCTTACCCTAGAGAAGTTGAAGAACACATGAGGAGCCGCGGGGAGTTCAGCAGAGAAACTGCTCAACAACACGCAATTACCACTCAGCTTGCTTTTTAGGAGTCCTGGGAGTAGAAACCAACAGCAGCTTTGCTGATGAAATCTGTGCGCTATTTCAGGCTCATTTCACCTCCAACTCGTTCACTTCACAGCTGCCTGAGCCCCCCAAACCCGCATCATCTTTGCACCCCAGTATTTCTCTGGGAAGGATCATTGTATCCGTCCACGATTTTTATCCTTAAGAAACTATCGTAATGTCAACTAGCTTATGCAACTCTCACAATACAGTTTATGGTGCCTTCAACTTTGGGCATTAAAATTGCATTAAACGGGGAAATCGGTAAAAAAGTTAATACAAGTAACAAGCACTTCTAGCTCCGACACCATTCCAAGGGAAATTATTTCAGAGGTGCAGGGCAAGATGCTGAGCTGCACGAGGTGGGACTTTAGATAAGCAAAGTTTATTTCATTCACTCGCAAGAGGAGGTCAGGGCAGACATATCTGACTGTCTCTGGTCATTCAGCATTTAGCTACGATTCCAACACAATGAAATTACTTGCAGACCCGCATGCTACAGTACTTAATTTGAGCCCTTGTGGGTGTAAAGAGAAGTTTTCAGACATAAACCATCAGTGTATTTCAGCATTCCCCTTCCTCACCCACCTCCAGAAAAAGGTTAGCATTACTTACTGCCTGGGATGTAGATACCACTGTGGTGCTGACGGGTACCTGCCGCACAGCAGTGGCTCCTGTGCCTATAGTTATGGGAGTCCCAGCAGCTCCCGAAGCCACAGCGACTGCTTTCGACACTGTGGCACTCATGGTTGGTAAAGAGACAGCTGAGGTATGGACTGTGCCGGGCACGCTCACTGCTGAGGAAGAGGGCGCTTGCTTAGCATGAGTAGCTACCGTAATAGTCTGCCCAGCTTTGGGCGGCATCACCCCCAGCCCCTGCACGATTCTTATAGTAGCAGCCGGCTTGGCCTCCGTGGATGCCACCGTAGTTATGGCTTTGCTCTTCTGATCTGCCACAGTCATGCCCAGAGCAGGCATCAGTCGGAAAGCAGAGCTTGTTGGCTCTGCAGTCTTTAAGTCAGGAGTCACTTTAACCACCGTGCCTCCAGCTGGGCTGGAAGAAGCAGAAGTGGCCGTGCTAGTCTTGGCTGGAGAATCGCCAGTCTGGACAGGATTGGATGTCACGTGCAAAGTTGCAGAGATGCCTTTCCCACTAGTGCTGCTTCCCGCAGCTGCTGTGAAGAGGTCCTGAGTTAGTTTAACAGTAGTGACTTGAGATTTGGCCAGGGTGGCCATCATGTCCGGGGTGATACGCAGCACAGTCTGTCCCTTTGCATCTGTGGTGATAGAGGAGGGGGGTAGGCGCAACACATCCTTCCCTTGGATGCGAAAATTGGTCGCGGTGAGTGGGATGCCACTTCCAGGCTGGGTCTTCATGCCAAGTTGGCCTGTAATAGCCACCTGGAAGAGAGCAGAGAAACAGCTGCATCAAACCAGGACATGGTCCAAGGCATGGTCAAAGTAAAACTTCCCAACAGGATGTTTGCTCCCATCAGAACTGAAGCGGCATGATGCCAGCACTCAGTATTACACTCCTGAAAAGAGCTTTGGTCGCATACCAGATGGCATTCCCAAAACGATACAAAAATATGAAACACTGTGGAGCTGCTTTTTCAAACAAGATGAACGAAAACAAGATCAACACCTGAAGACGGTTAATCTTGGACTAATGCATCATTTACCTGTACGTGAAAATGGGGCTTAAACACACCAAACCAGCAACTGCCTGACTCTGCATGGGCAATAACTCCTACAGCATTATGAGCATCACTACAGTTTTCAGGATTTTTTCCCATCCGTGTATCACGTCTGTCACAACAAACAGGAAACGACTGGGTTGTGGAGCCCAATTCCTTGTCTCTCTCTCTCTCTCTCTTACCTGCTTGATGATATTCTGGCCAGCTACATTCTGGATGACAGCGGTGGAGGAAGTGTTTGTAGCAGAACTGCCCGGAGAGCTGGTTACTGGCTTTACAGCAGGACTGGGCGCTGCAGACAGTCCTGTCACAGTGATGCCCGTCTGTCCTGTCATGGAGCTTCCTGGTCTTTGCACCTGCACTGGGCTGGTTTGAGCTTTTACCGGCAGAGTCATCACAGTCTGCAGTAAGACACAGAGGCAGCCTATGAGCAGACTAACACAATACTAACAGACTAATAATTACTCTTTTTGTCTCGTGCCTTAGCTTGCAAGATCTGTGGACTTTTTACGGTAACGCACAACTTCATGATGCCACATGAATAGGCAATAGGGAGGAAAAAACAAGCATGGAACAGTGTTATTTATGCACAACTGTTTCTACGCTCCTGCCCTGCAGTTACCACGTGTTCCAAGTGAGCGAGCAATCCCTGTGCACCACACTGAAATACTAAAAAGGAGTCAAATTAGAAGTCAGAGCTACTCCACCATTTCCATGCAGCCAAACTCACCTGAGGGAGCACTTTGGTTTGCGTGGCTGTAGCTGGAACGCGGATCTGAGGCACTGACGTAGGTTGCTGCTGCTGGCTTACCGCTGGGGCTTGCTGAGACACAGCTGGGAGGCTGGACTGGGCAGTGACCACCCGGACCTGCGGCAGTCCTGAGGAGGTGGTATGACTTACCACCCGGGTGGGAGGTGGCTGCGGCCCTGGCTGTGTCTGTGAACTCTGGGCTGTGGAAAGCAACGTCCCAAGCTGTGGCATGGTAGGGGATGATACCAGAAGAACGCTACGGAAAAGATAAAAGCCAGGAAGTCAGCAGAGATGTAGGAAGAGACTGAGAAAGCACCAGTAACATTCACAAGCCATGTATGAGACAGAAGAAGTACCTTTGGCTGGGTTTTGCTGTCTCCGATCCAGCACTAGATACACTCTTGCTAACCACAGACACTGGCGGGGGTGAAATAGGTGTTGCTGGTAATGCTGGTGCAGTTGGCGTCACGGGAGTCACAGGAGTTGGTGGCATACTGGAGTCACTAAGGCTCAGCTGACCGGGCTCTGATGTGCTGCTGGAGAGTGCTTTCACTGAGCTCTCCTTGCTACTAGACTTCTGCAAAGAAACCACGTCAAGCATGAAGGTCTTCACAAAAACTGGGTTTGATTGCTGCACGCTAGAGAGTGGGCTGAGCACTCTGAGTTCTGTATGGTTATGAATGATGCCCTGGCGCTAAATGCTGAAGTCCCAGATGACTGCCTGCCTTCCTCAACTGCAGCCACAAGCGGGCCGGTACGTTTGGCTGCTCCTGCTCTCAGGGAAAAGCGCACCTCAGCTTTGACAAACATTCGTAACATGCAGATTTCCACCTTGGTTAACTTGCCAACAGCAACTACTTTGGAGATATTTGGTATCAGCAACATCAACAAAGATGACATCCCAACCCTGACAGCTTCAGCACAGCAAGGGGGAGAGCAGCAGACATGTTCCACACACTCTGCTACGGGTTAACCTCAAAACTAGATCTGAAAGACCATCCTTAAGGTAGGGAGCACAAATGAATTCCATCGACCTTTCTGCTGAGATCAACAAGGATAACAGTGGAAGCTGGGAGGAGCAAAAAAGTTCCCTCTTTCCCTCTTCATTTTGTGCACTGGTGCTAGAACAACACTGATATTCATCATACACATAATGAATTGGTAACTCAAATACGTGGTAACTTTCATCAGCCACTATGGATGCAGAATTCATGGACTGAATTAAGCCCGTGTCTCCCTCCCAATCCCAAAAGCATCTGTGCAAACCTGTGCAAAGAAATTTACCATTTTAGCCGGAGGTTTCGGCTTCTGCTGAAGAGCTTTCTTGGCCTTTGCTGCAGCAGCTTGAGCCTGGTGAATCCGTTCTGCAAATACAAATGAATGGTTAGAGTTCCTGAACACGAGCATACATGAGTTAAGAAAGAGGTCGGTCAAGAACTGTAAGTTCATCTTCAGGCAAGAAATCAAACCCACGTAGTCATGTAATAATGCAAAGAAAAATGCCAAGTAAAATTAGCCAAAAAGGCTGAAACAAAGACACGTAAGAAGTTGTGAATGTACACGTACATCTGCAGTTCTTGTACGCAGGACACTATCTTTCAAACAAATACTTCAAATTGGCACACTGCTCTGCAAGACTGGATTTAAGTGCTAATGGGCTAACATTAGCATAGTGACTAGAGGAAAAAGCTAGACTGACAAATTAATGTTCATTATCCAGCTGGACTGAAACAGCTCAAGAGATTTATAAAAGTTTTCAATTCTTAAGGTATCACCAAGCCAGGCTTACCAAACTCTTCCTCACTCCTGTCCCGGTGCAGGTAGATCCACAACTTGCGTCCAATATCGTATTTTACACAGGGATCTTTCTCATAATGTAATCGATCCAAAGCACCGCTAACAACAGTATTAACCTGAAAGTTCAGAATTCACAGAATTACTCGATGTCCCTGGTTCGGCTAGCCAAAGGTCAAGAATAGAAAAGTAACCCTATTTGGCATAAAACCCAGGTAAGCTGCTAGCAATCTTCACTGGAGTAAGAACGGACCGAGAGCAGATGTTGCAGCACAGAAGGCTGTTTGCCACCTTGGATTAAATGGAACTTCCACCAAAGCTGAAAGCTCTGAAAATTGACTGTTTCTGAATCTAAAATGTGAGCAGCTCTATGACACAGTGTTAATTCTGTGGCTCTTTTTTCATCATCCAGATTTCGGTGCAGATTTGCAGCAGCTCACCAGAGCAGTACATAGCTCCCTTTTGCTAATCAAAGCAGCATAAAAATTATTGGGCCTCAGCCACCAAATACTGCCCGGGTGTGCATGGTATATTTTTAGGAGAATCTGTCTGAGGCCAGACATGACATCCAACTTACTTGAGCACTTGTGACATCGGGAGCTAGGAACTGGGAATCTTTAAGCAGCTCACAGATTTCAGCACGAGTTCCTTCTCCATTAGGGAGGCGAGCAGCAGCATCACGAACTGAAATACAAAATCAGAGCTTAAACTTCAGTCATAACTAGGTAGCTGTATTCAAGTACTTCAGCAGATACATTTCGGTATTGCACACTCAGTCGCATTCTCACAGCGCCTACTGGCTCACTAAAATCCTGCCTCCGTGATCCCTCAGAGGTATGAGCAGAGATTATAAAGGACCACTTTAAACTACCTCCACTGTGCCGGTTTTGTGCTAGGAGTGAGGAAATCGGGGAACAGAGCTGAACCCCAGAATGACTTTGCAATGCTCCAACTTCACCACAGTGTACTGAAACCACCACTCTTTGTTTTCCAGTTATCTGAGCCTTAGCTTCAGCCAGCCCCATGGACTCTCCTCTCTCCTCTTGTGGCGGCGGGTCACAAGTGGTGTTCCCCAGGGCTCAGTACTGGGGCCAGTTCTCTTTAATATCTTTATCAATGATCTGGACGAGGGGATTGAGTGCACCCTCAGTTAGCGGATGACACCAAGTTGGGAGGGAGGGTTGATCTGCTCGAGGGTAGGAAGGCTCTACAGAGGGGTCTGGACAGGCTGGATCGTTGGGCCGAGGCCAGTTGTATGAGGTTTAACAAGGCCAAGTGCCGGGTCCTGCACTTTGGTCACAACAACCCCATGCAACGCTACAGGCTTGGGGAAGAGTGGCTGGAAAGCTGCCCGGCGGAAAAGGACCTGGGGGTGCTGGTTCACAGTCGGCTGAATACGAGCCGGCAGTGTGCCCAGGCAGCCAGGAAGGCCAACGGCCTCCTGGCCTGTATCAGAAACGGTGTGGCCAGCAGGAGCAGCAAGGTGATCATCCCCCTGGACTTGGCACTGGTGAGGCCGCACCTCAAGTCCTGTGTTCAGTTTTGGGCCCCTCACTACAGGAAAGACATTGAGGTGCTGGAGCGTGTCCAGAGAAGGGCAACGAAGCTGGTGAGGGGCCTGGAGCACAAGTCTGATGAGGAGCAGCTGAGGGAACTGGGGTTGTTTAGCCTGGACAAAAGGAGGCTGAGGGGAGACCTTACTGCTCTCTACAACTACCTGAGAGGAGGTTGTAGCGAGGGGGGTGCTGGTCTCTTCTGTCAGGTGGCTGGTGATAGGACAAGAGGAAATGGCATCAAGTTGCGCCAGAGGAAGTTTAGATTGGATATTAGGAAAAATTTCTTTACTGAAAGGGTTGTCGGGCATTGGAAGGGGCTGCCCAGGGAGGCGGTGGAGTCCCTGGAGGCATTCAAAAGACAAAGCACTTCAGGACATGGTTTAGTGGGCATGGTTGATGGTTGGACTCAATGATCTTAAAGGTCTTTTCCAACCTAAATGATTCTATGATTCTATTTCCCATTTTCTCTCAGATCAACAGCAACACCCTAATGCCTTCTTTTCTAGTTATTCCTGCTCCCAGCATTTCATCACTTCTGTTCCATATCATTTATTTCTTCTTCACTTACGTCATCCCAGTCCGCCCACCTTTTCCCTTTATAAGGTAGATTGCTAAAGTCACTGTCTGGGAGGTCAGGGGAGCCTTTTTCTTTCTTAAAAAAATGGTTTTGGCATCACCTTACCGAGGGACAAGATGGTGACATATGCCGGTCTGTCTGAGCGCAGGAGAGAATGCTCTCGGGCTTTGTTTAAAGAGGTTTCCTTGTCAAACACCCCCTTCACAGGGCCAACAACTGACTCAAAGCCATGCATACGGAAAGTGAAAGCTTTGTGGGGCTGGCTGTAACGGTAACGTTCCTGTATTTGGAAACAGAGAGGACTGAATTTAGCAGGAAACATACAGTGCAAAGTCCTAAAGCTTGTGCTACATTTATATCGTAATGGAAGTTATTATCATTCTCCAGAGAAAGTTTGTTTTTAAATTAAAGGCTCAAATACTGCTGTACAAACTTATTTTGGATCAGGACAAGCACAAACTACTTCAAGCAGAATGTAAGGCACCACCTAACCAAAGTGTGCAGGTGCAATACATTAGGTTCATTGTTAAGCAGCTGCACAGACTAGAGAGGTGCCAGAAATACACCTTCTGCCCAGCAAACAGCCCTTTCCCCAGCAACAATGAGCCCTTTCTTCCTCTTCCAATTTAGCCAAAGAGAGATTTCCAAAATTTAACCTGGATACTCCACCACGCACACAGCACGAGTACCCAGGGAGAAGAACTGTCCTCGTGTGTTTACCCTGTAATACGCACTCGCATCTACTACAGACAAGATAACGAAGTGTATGGGTGCACTTACTGCCACTTGTCTTCTGCTTGTACTCATACACGCCCCAAAAATATAGAGACAAGTCATCCTCACGTGCTGGGGGATGGCAGAGGAGGCAGAAAGGTTGGCACTACCAATTTCAATTAATTTTGCCCAATACCCATTGGAAATGCAGGTGCTTTTGAAGTAAGCAGCTAGGCTATATCATTAGCAAGTTTTAGGTAAGGCCAAGATACCTACTTCAAGGCAGAAGAAACATACTCATTCTTTACATTGACAAAGTTTGTGTAGAGCATAAAACTGCCATCCCATACAAATTCTCCTGGTTTAGCGGCCAACTATTTCAATGTGAGCACTTAAAATTAAAGATGATTCTCTTCTTACCTGCTCCTGAAACACGCGTTTCTCCTCTCCAGTGCTAGGTCGGACTACATAGTCAGTCCTTCTGAAACAAAGGTCACCATCAGTTCTGAACAACAACAAGCCCACAACAGTCCCAAGGAACATCCCAAAGGATTAGTCACCTCACCCCTTCTGCAAATTCTTCTGAACAAATTCTGAAAGCATTTATGATAATATAAGTAAGTCCTGCAGAGATCTTAAAATACACTCTATGCACTACCTGAAGGTAAGCAACGACTGTAAATATCCTCATTATCAGGGCATAAGATAGATTGCAGGTTTACTCTGATAATACACACGAACTTGAAGAAAATCAGTTGATTTTGTGAAGTCTAGTTACTGTGTTTATAAAATCAGATAATCAAGTTCCCTCTTGCCCCATGACATAAGATCTTTTTATTTTAAGCAACCAACCATTCAGATCGAGGGCGCAAGGACCAAACTTCATAGCTTTAGCACGCACTGCGAAAGCTTTCAAGCAGTGATATATACTTACACTCTGGGAATTGGTGTTGTGGCATCTAAGCTGTCTTCATTTTCCTATCGAAAAACAGAGAAACGTCAGTGTTGGATATAAATCAGTCAGGTTTTGTGCTGCTAGAAGGTGATATTTTTCTGACTCACTTTGAAAAACGTCTGGTCTTTGGTCTCCAACCAGAGCTGAAACAGTGCTGCCAATTCCTTCTCGTGATCCTGGCAAGAACCTAGTCCAAAAAAATCAGGGAAAATAAGAAAGAGAAGTCCTTTATTTGTTATGAAGTTGGCTGCTTGTACTTCTGTTATGGGTTTGTGTGGCGTGGTTTTCCTTGGTAGTGGGGGAGGGGGCTGCAGAGGTGGCTCCT
>VYZV01014759.1:27233-38877 GCA_013401275.1 Pandion haliaetus | reverse complement strand
GAGGGGGGAAAAAAAAATCAAAGCAGAGGCCTATACTTCAAATTCTTTGCAAAAGCAGCCAAGTAAACCTCTTCTGTGATACAAGATCTGGAACAATGAGGTATGGGCCCTAGTGAGGCCATGCAGCAGTCCTTGTTCAAGCCTGTGTTTACCCTCTTTGCACTCCTGGGAGAGAAAGAAGTACACTTAACAGATGTAATGCACCAAGATGGCTACATCTCGGCGATATCCATGGAAAGGACTTGCCTAAGGTCATACAAGCTGTCTGTGGCAGCAGCTGGACTCAAATCTAAGGGTCTGGAAACCAGGATTAGTGTCAACCACTGGACCATCCTTCTTTGTAAGTGTCTTTCTGTAAAATGTATACCTACTGAGATCTGCATAACCACTACTGTAGTTTGACATAGCTCTGTATCAATACAAGTGCTCAGACTCTTACTGATGAAAGGCTTTTTTGAGCAACACCTGCTAATGATACCAATTGGAGTAATTTAATTACAAGTCTCAGACCTTGATAAAATTAAATATGAGCTGCAGGAATCAAGTTTTCATGCTCTTGTATCATTAGAACAGCCACAGTCAATATTAACTGGGGCCATTGTTTAGGCCTTTATTAATCAAATTTGTAACGAGGGGGCAGAGAACACCGAGTTTCAGATTCAAATACAAACACATGGTAGTGCCAGCTTCACCTGGTGGGTAATAGATTTGAAGGCTATGGTGATTTCTTACAGCTGCCCGAGTTATTTTCCTCAGTTCAGTTACTCTAGTTACACCCTGGTTTTATTTTTAGGAGGCTGTTGAGCATCATAGGGAATGAATATTCTAACAAATGATATGAAGGGAAAAAGCAAGCGCTTTCTGTACTTCCAAATTTTGGCCGTGGCTCACTGAGAACAAGGAAGTACAAATTAGTCTTCAACTGCAAAAACGGGTCACCCACTGACCCACTTTTCCAGTTGCTGGAAAACCTTCCTAGAGCAGACTCGAGCAGAAGTGCCCAGATGGGTAGAATGAAATTAGGACTGTGTTGATATGTCTCCAGCAAGCTCACCAAGACTAGCAGGACAATTTATGCCCAGTACACGACGCTTACAATGGGAAGTAACCCTATGCATTATCAATCAATTTTTCTGTAAAGAATAGTCTACACCACTTCTTGTAACTACTCCTTAACACAATTCTGAGCCCCAGGAAAGCACAGGCTTGATATGGAGGGGATCAAAAGCACATCAAGTCCCCCAAGAGGTTACTCACCTGGGCCACTTGAACAACCTGCAGCTGTATGTGCTGAGGCTGCTGCAAGCCCGTTGTGGATTGAGACACAGGGATGTACTGGATTCGCTGGTAATCTCCCTGGGGAGTTCGATAGTCTGTTGTGAGAGTCTGGGATATCTCCGTCATTGCCTGCGTCAGTAAATCTGTTGTCTGAGCAGGTAGAGAGAGAGATACAGACCATCATCACCTATTGTCAACTGGATTGACTATTTCCGCAGGACTGTAGTTCTTTCATCACACTGAATCTACGCTTACACCATTGGGCCTAGTCAATTATTTATAAGAGCTTCATGTGTACAGAGGATGGGGTCATAAGCAATCACCAGGAATCATCCACTAGGATTGCTCTCTTCTGTCTAAATGCTCATCAGGATCACTGAGGGCTAAATTAACATAGAACATAACGGCTAACAACATAAAATAATAAAATAATATTTTAAACTTCTGACTTAACAGCATTCTATTAGACAACAAAAATCCTGCACTTGTAAAGAGTTGACTTAGTTTCCAAGTCAAAAAAAAGTGCTTCTCTGACATATTCTACCTTTCCTCCTCACTTGCCAGAGCGATACTTTTCTTGACAACTGTATTTCTCAAGTGTGTCAAGACATTTAGCACCTAACTAATCAGGTTTATGAAGCCAACAGCATCCTGATTGAATCTGCCCATTTTCAAGCCAAGCAGTCTTTTATCCAGTTTCAGTCTTCAAATGGGAAGCTTTAAACTGTGGTTGATAAGATTTTAAAAACTATGCAGCATCCCCGTACCACTAAAGGAGACAAGACTGATTTTCTAGTCTCAGCTTTCACTTCCGTGGCAGCTGATGTATTAACAGTGGAGAGATCAGCCACTGCAGGTTCACAGCACTTGGTACTGCACCGTCCAAAGGATTACAGAGAGGTCTTGTCTCCTGCGAACAGAGTCTGACCCAGTCCCCAGCCATTGTTAAACACGTCCTCTTGATCCCAAGAGCTGCAAGCACCTCAGGAGAACAGTCCCAGTGAAAATCCACGAGGTGTATTCTTGAGTTAATTAGCCATGTATGAAAGTATTACATGGAGTCAGTAGCACATGGGTCTGAATGAAAGAAGGGAATGGAGTAGGGGAAAAAAGACAAATCCTTAGAGCTCCAGAAAGAAATACGTAATTCCTGGCAGAGCCAAACCACACCACAGATCCAGGAACAGAAGTGATCTCAAATAATGTCCTAACAGACCCTTTAAAATGACATCTGCCAAATAAACACTAAGCCTATTATACCAGAGGGCTTCTGTTCTGTTTGTTTCCCCTCCATCGGCCTGATTTAACATGTCTGGAATCCTTACCACAACAGTCTCTCCGGTAGTGCTGTCGGTGGTTAGAACAGCAGGAGTGGAACTGATGACAGCTGTCGCCAGCGGAGCATGTATCGTGTTAGGAAGCTGAGCAAACTCTGGGTGCTTCTTGCGAATGTGTTGTACCATCTTCGTCTACAGAGAGATGCAAAAGAGCATTAGAAAGACGGTCGGTAACTCCGCTTCGGGCCAACTGAAATCAAACAGCCCTGCGGGCTGCAGCTTTTAAGTTTCCCTCAGTAAGGCAGCATCAAGATTCACACTATGGGATGCTCCGCTCAGCAAGAAGGAAGCAAAGATCACCAAGTTTCTGCTGAGTAGAGCTATCCGATACTGAAATATTGCCCCAAACATCACATCCCCTAAGCTTTTTACCCCAACACAGCCGAATATTTTGGGGACCTTTTCCAGAGGTCACCTTTTCTGCATTTTGTTTCCCTGCTTCTCTCCCTTGTCACTGTTAGCAAGAAGTTTCCCAGCTTTTCCACTTGTGACCGCACTCTGGTAACATTTCCACTTTTTCCTTCAAGCTCATGCCCTCTATTAAGGGAATCCTTTTGCCACAAAATGAGCAGGCTCTGCCTGTATTGCCAGCACGCAGCACGAAAGCAGCACTCTGACTCATAATGTAAGAGCTCTGCTTAGGGACTGACAGATGACAGAGACTGTGATGAAAAAGCATCACCAGAGCGGTGCCATCTTCTGAGGCTATGAGACAGCCCCCATACCTTACTGCTGTACTGCTTGGAACAGTGAGGACAGCAGACCGGAGGAGTGGCTATGGTGCCTGTCAGCTGGGTGTGGGTGCTCAGCATGGGATCCGGCTCTCCTGGGCCCGCGGGGCGCAGTTTCCGGATGCTTGGAGGTAGCTCAGCACCAGGATGGTTCTTCAGGATGTGTGCTTTGCGCTTACTGGCACTCTTGTACACCTGCAGTGTAAAGATTTGCAATGAATATGGTGTAATCCTGATGACTGTGCAAAAACCAGCTACCAGTTATCTTTATCTGGAAGGTCTGTGTGTCGCTTTAGACAGTATGTTTGGTTAAATCCCAAACAATTACAACATAACGCATGAATATACATACACCTTCCCATGTTTAATTAACCTGTAAAAGCAACTCCTTCTTGTGTAGCACGCAGAAGCCATCTGAGAACATGATGTGTGCCACAACAAAACATCAAAGCAGGACAGGAAGGTGAGAGGAGAACCTTTTTTGCCTGATACTTGAAGGTCAAGTGTCAAAAGAAGCCACTGATCACCAAAGTTGTAACTTGTCCAATGTTAATTTGTCACGAGGGTCAATGCCTCCACTCTCACACAAAGCATCAAACTGGTGGCTTCATAGCCTTCAGCAATCAACTTATTTTTAAATTCTTTTTAGACACGTCAACAAATGAATATTCTGTGATATTATTTAAAGCTATCTGGTTTTTTGCCCTTTAAACAAAAGGAAGGAGCCATCACGGAAGAATGTACTGAGGATAAGGACAGTCAAAATACATTCCCTGGTAAATAAAGGCCCACATGCATAAAAAGCAAAGGCCAGGGAATAAGAACAGGAACCCCAAGGCAGCACAGAAGCTTCAGGCTCTACTGAACACTGGGAAGTCACTGGCATGTGACGAAGTAAGCAGCTTAAAATTAAAGGGGTTAGAGACTGACTTTTAGAAGTGATGCAGAAACCAAAAGAAATTTGTGTTCAGGAATTATAGACAGGATACTTAGTCCTAGGTTGCAAAAAATGATACGGGACTAAGGGTGAGTGACTGCTTGCTGGATCACAGCATTTAAGTTTTCCAACTCCAAAAGACAGCAGAAAAGGAGAACTGCAGTTTTCAATTAGCATTCCGCGGCTTTGGCCTAAGTGCATTTNTGGCAAGCATCTCAAAAAAAGCTACAAACCCTGCCAGGTGTTTCTATGCAGAGACAAATTGGTTGCACACAGGTCTAGGACTGAGCTACCCTCCAAGGGGTGACTTCCTTACATACCTTATCACAGTACTGACAGAAGTAATCTCTGTTTGGTTTGATGATGGGCAACGTGAGCTCTGGCACCTCTTCTATTTTCATGTCTGGGTGTCTCTTTGATAAATGATTCACCTTAGGAGAAAGAAACACAGAGAACAAGAGAACATATTACAGCTGGAAGCCAAGCAATTGCTTCTTCTCCCAGACATGGATAACAGCCAAACCAAAACTGTAATGATGCTAGTCAGCAGCACCGGAAGCATTCACTGCTGCAAGGGTTATTGCAGATTCACAGTCAGCTGCTAAAGGTAAACGTGGTCTTGCTAGATCTCATTTACAGTTTCTCTAATCAAAGTAAGATGGGAAGGGGTAAACTAGCTTGCCAGAACTCTCTTGCAGATGACAGCGAGGTAATTAAAGGGCTTCTGTCCAAGGAGGCCTTTGCTAGCGGAGATCTCAGCCCTCATGAACTAATTGCCAATAATATCTCCTGCTGCATAACACCCTTTACGCAGTGGCAGTTACAGGGCATGGCCAGGAGAGGCCCCTCAAGAAGGGGGAAAAACAAAAAGTAGGAAAGACAGTCAGGAAAACCGAGGCAGTAAGGCTGAACTAGGCAATACATTAATCTCATGTTCTGTTAAATACATTACACATCAATCAGCATTACTTAGTGTTGAAATACGGTAGTGACAACCAGACATACAACACAGGCAATGAAATACACAAAGGCACACATTTGCTGAAGAGATAAGACACAGAGGGTTAAAAAAAAATATATATAATCTCAACTCAGCTATAAAATTCTCCCAGTCTCAACCACTCGAATTCCATCTTTATTCTTTAACTATTCATCAAAATTGAGTACAGAAGTCGTAAGAGAAGGTAGAGCACACAGACACTCACCAACATCCCCCTCCGGCGGAAACCCATCATACAGAGTCGGCACTTGAACATGAAGCTTTCATAGTCAGTGGAAGCTATCCGAGGCTTGAATGTTTTTGAGCGGCTGATTCGATCAGCTTTCTTGGCCTCCCTCTCTGGGTTGTGCATCCTCTGCATGTGCTCTCGCAGTTTGTCTTTCCTCTAGGGAAAGAGCAATCGGGGAGAAAAACATCAGCACCGCTTACTGCCCGACTACCTTTTACAAGGAAAAGCCACAATGTCGGTTGTTCAGAGATCTCTCTTCGGCTCTTCCTCTCCAGTGCTGCCATGAGATACAGCTGCATGCTCAGTGTTGGACAGCTCAGCAGAAATCCTTTGGGCTTAGGTTTATCCTTCAAACCAAGCTGAGGTTGATCAGCCACAAAAGCAGGAGCCAAACTAATGCTAATTTAGCAGCCCCTGTGAGAACAAACCCCTCTGCTCTGGCTTTTCTTTGGATTTATCTTAAATACTAGTGCTCAACTCTGTGCAGCTGGAAGCTTGCATCAAATAATGCTCTTGACTGAGGAGGACCTCATGTCTTACAACAGTGCTGAACCTACTGCCCAGATGCAATCCAGCCCCTCGGGACATACACTGTCTAGAACGTGCTTTTTCACCCAAAAGTATCCAGTCCCTCGGTATGCCATAAGAAACTAAGTGACAAGGAGCAGGCTGCTGCCACCACAGTTTACCTGGCTCACAGTCTGCTCCCATCTGTTCTGGTGGGATCTGGAAAGGCATCTGGATGTCATGTGCTGACAAGATGGATGCCACAGACACAGGCACCTTGGCCAGGAATATTATCAGTCCACTGACATCAACGAGAAGTTTTCTTAACTAAACGGATATAAGCAATACAATCCAAGCACCTGGCAATTGGGCTGTATAATGACCCAGTTCTTAATAAGCAGATGGAAACTTCCTTTGCTATTAAATTATTAGAAGTAAGATCTGATAGATGAGACACCCTGTTAGAGCAAAGCACGCTGGGGTGGATCTTGTGCCTCATCCATCAGAATTCAATGTCATAGCTCACATATGACACAAAGCACCGCATGCAACTTGCGTGCAACTCTAGCATGTTTACACACGGTGGTTTCTTCCACCTTGGGGAGCATGAGCTTATCTACTTCAAGGAAGCTAAAGAATGGTGTGCTCCACCTGTTATCAGGAGTGATCCAGTCAAGAGTCATCTTACCTTGAACTGCTTGCCACACGTGGAGCACAGGAAGTCTTTGCGGTCTGAATGTCGCAACATATGGAGTCGCAGCTTGTCAGGACGGCAGAAAGCCTTGTCACATTCTGTACACTGGTAAATCTTTTCTGAATGGAAACTGCGTACGTGTTTCTTGACCTAGAATTGCAGATCATAGAAAAATGGAATTTATTCAAAAGAGAAGAAAGCATGGTAAAAGTCAAGGAAACTCTTAGCAAAAAGGAAAAAGAAAGGAAGGAAAAAGGTTTTAAGAGTTCTTTTATCCGCTTTGGTTTAAAAAGTATTTTATCAGAACAGTTGACATCTTGGCAATAGTTTCTATAAAGCCACAACATCTTTATTACGCATCTGGATGGACTCAATTCCTCAAGACTGATTCTTGAAGGCATCGGCTATTGCACAGTTGAGCACTTAATGGGCAGCAATAGTCCATGAGGTACCAGTTTTATTGAATCGTCCTTGAGTTAACGCATTCATCTGAGTTGCATTATCTTTACTTCATTTATCAAGAAATCTAAACGCAGGGACTAATTCCTTCTTTCAAACAGAAAGAATGAGCTTGCAATTACAATTGGCAAAAAAACCTTAGACAGAAAAGCATTTGCACGCCATTCCTGAAGGGCAATTACTTTTCCATGCTTTGGGACTATCCTTGACCTCTTGAAGCATCTAGTGGGTTCCTCCCCAGTGAAGTAACTAATGAGGTTTGGCATTTGAAATCCAAGCACTACTCAAGAAATGGATCTCTAACTACATCTTTATCATCTTCTAATACTGATCATACATGGAGCAACATGGTATCTTTATCTGTACCACATAAAAGTATTTAAGTAGGCAGCAATCTATGGTGACTAGACTTAATTATTCACATGCACCCAGTGGAAAAAATCATCTTTAAATTCCAAAATAGAGCTGAACAGCTGGAAAAAAGCCATAGGACCTTCTTCTGGCTTGATCAGTTTCACAGGAAAGTTTATGGGGAATTAGGTTGCAGTACAGCATTTCTGAATCATCGACATTTTTCCTCGTTCAACATTTACAGAAGATAAAGGGTTTTTGCCGAGATGGAATTATATTAGTAAATCACTCCCCCACACACACCCCCACCCCCCCATCCTTTCCTCTTTAGCCTGTTGGATAGTCTATCAGTTCCTATTACTTGACTTCAACTGGATTTCTACATTTCAGTTTAAGTCAGGCAGCTCAGCCAGACATATCAACCTCTTTGTCCGTATGAAGGATAATGGATATGTGCATAGTACGTCTCAATTTTTCTTTTCCTTACTGAACATCGAAATAGCATCCTTAAATTCTATTGACTATCTTCTCCAATGGCTCTGCACACTGCACAAAGTAGTTCCATTACTCACTCCTCCACTGCAACCTCTCTGAAGCAGTGGGCAGAGAAGAATAAAGTACCCAGCTGAAGCCCAGGGGGCAAGTCAGGAAGCAGAGTATCCCGATCCGTTCCGGTGTTTCTGCAAGGTGGTCAAATGAATTATCCTGACAAAAACAGTCAAGGGATTAAAGATGTAAAAATACTCTTTTTTTTTTTTGGTTCAGAGTTTTAACAACAAAGGATGAGGTGTATTCAAGTACAAGCTGCACACAGCAAAAAAANNNNAAAAAAAAAAAAGTCCTTTTTGTGCCATGGTTCTGTACTGACCAAAAGTAGCCAGGACCTCCGCTTTAGGCATTTTTTAGGGATAAGGGACCACCCGTCCCACAGTACGGTGCCTCCTAATGCCAGACTGAAGTACGACATCAAATGATTTAGTGGAAAGAGCGCTTCAATGGCATAAGACAACATCTAGCAAGGTTTGGTCACTCTTCCTTTTCAATTTCCGATTGACATGGACCCCTTTATCTTGTGCAAATGAACTGACATGCAGCATTACACAAGAACAGTGCTGAAAAATTCATAAACAAGAGTGCTTACAAGAGACCCGGAAGGCAGAGCTTCAAATCAGTATGGCATCTCACCTGGATAAAATCTGGAAAGCGTTTTTTGCAGGTAGGGCAGGTGAAGTAGCCATCATTGACATGGATGGCCACGTGATCTTTAAGCAGATCCAAGCGGTCAAAGGACTCAGGACAGAAAATGCAGGAGTATGTTTTCTGGTCCATGTGGAACTTCATGTGGCTCTCGAGAGCACCGCTGTTGATGAAGCCCTTGTTGCAGATGTCACAGGTCAAAGGGCAGTTCCCTTCCCGTCCATGAAATCGCAAGTGCTGATCCAGTTTGTCCTTTTCGCGGAAGGCCTTCCCACACTGGAGGCATTTGAACGGGCGAAAGGATTTCCGTATGAACAGGTGCTGAAGAGCTGCATTCTGAAAGAAACATCGAAAAGACCACTAGCTTTTATTATTATGTATAGATTCCACATCCAAACATTTTCAAGATTAAATATACCAGATGATCAGTGAACCTAAATTTTAAAAAAACTGCTTTTGCATTGTAGATACTGCCTCCGTTTTACAGAAGGGGAGTCTGTGACAGGCAGAAGTCAAGGGATATACCTGCAGTTACACACCGAGTTAGGAGAACAAAATGCAAGAGGTCCCTCTCCAGTCCTAGTTTTCTGCTGATTCAGCTAACTTTTGTCTTTAGCATGGTGGTTTTTCTGTAAAATAAAACTAAGTGCCCTCTGAAGTCCAGACCTGGGCCTGAGAAAAGCTGCAATTCCAGCTGATTGTAGGGGATCGGGTCACAGATTCAGCCACCATACAAAGGAGGGGCAAGATAGGGCCCTGTCCTTCATGCATGAGCAGGGCTTACGAAATTCCACAGCTCCTCACAAAATGAGCTTCTGCACCAAAGATCACCAGAGATGCGCAGCAGTGGTTTAGCATTGTGGGGAAAACTTCTGGTCGAACATACATGCAGGAGATGCTGGCCTAAGCCTTTTTGTTATTATCAGAAAGAAGAATAGAATTTCAAAACATTACAGCAGGGGCAGAATGGCAGGTTTACAAGCAACACGTAAGAACTTGTGAGCAATTCACCTATCTTTGCCATTTAGCATATATTATGTGTGAGAGCCTGAAAATGAAGAAGAAAGATGAAAGACAAACACACTAGTGCTAAATAAAGAGGAACCCTGGTAGATTCCGTTGTCTACTCAGAGGGCAGTTGATTATACACAAACTTGAAATTGCTTTTCTTGGTATTGCAAGAAACTTTAAGGTATTGTGAACCGAGCGTAATGCATGTTGTGCAAATACTAATTTTAAAATTTAATATACTGGGCCGCTCTTCTCTGTTTTTCTCCACTCCGACTGTGCACAATTTCTCTTCTCTGCCCCTGCTTTTTTTTTGTGTGTGTGCTACATTTCATGACTGTTACCTCTTCCCTTTCTCCCCTTCCCCTTCAGTTAAAAGTTATAGGCCCATCCCAGTCCCGATACCAGCACTGGCTGCTGGAGGAACAGATGCTGCTGGACATATTGCCTGTAGAAATAGGCAGGTGTGCCCTGTGCCTGCATTTCAATATTGCATGAGAACTTTTAAGCTGGATAGTTGCAAAGCTGGAAGTCAGCCATACCTCTGCACGCATGAAATCCCACAGCACACTAGCACCCATACTGTACTGAACGTATACTGCAATACTGCCATTTCTCTGCAAGAAGTCCAAGGAATATTTACTCTTCTCCATAGTAAGATCTATACACTGTCATTTATTGATGTCTTCTCTTTTCAGATGCTACACACAGAATCTACATCGCGATAGTTACGAGAAATAGTGCTAGAACATTGCTGGCACCTATGCTTACACACATTCAATACTACATACTTCTCCATGAGACACGTTCAAGACTTCTGCAAACAGATTTCCCTGGTTTCCTCTCACCTTTTCCTGTGGGAATGTCTGGGCTGACATTGGCTGTGTCCCTTAAGTGTGTGCCAACAGCTGACACTCAGTAAAGTTAGGAGCTCTTCTGCTGGAATGAGGGAACAGCTTGGGAATACTGTGAAATGCTGTGCTAGAGATTAAATTAGTGAACCTGAATGATCCTTTTCACCACCTGAACTGCAGAGGGAAACCTATACTTTCATTCCAAAAAAAAGATCACAAGAGCAACTGTTTTGCTATTAAAAAAAGCTAACAGTTTAACACAGGAGCCCCACATGAGCCCTCCCATGAACTGTCATCATCTCCATTCTCCATTTTACAAGTGGAAGAGTGGAGACAATGGGAAATACACAGATCTGCTCTAAGACACACCGTGAGCTGGAAAGGCAGACATGTGCTGTGTAAAAATTAATGTGTTGCTTGAAGTCAGGAGTATATAATTTTCCCCTTAACTACATGGATAAGCTAATAAACCAAATATCTGAAGGGATGCACTTCAAGTTCTTAACTCCACTATTACTGTACTTCGCTATTTGATCACTGGTACCTTATCAGTGATCTGACTGGTAGGATAGCAGGCCAGACTTCTATATACCATGTAAATCAACATAGTCCTGTTGCCGTCTCAAAGGCTACAGAGGGGTGAAATGTTTTACTGCTCTTTGGTTAGACAAACTATCAACTATAAAAACAGAAGAAGAACTAAGTGTTGTCTCATTTACTGATAACATTGACCCAGCGCAATTGTGCAAACAAATCCTCCAAAACCGTAAGATGGATATTATAGTATTTCATCCAACCAGTCTACTCTTATAATATTCACCTTAAATTTTCAATTAATTAGAACCAGAAGAATGCAAATTGTTATTCAGATAACATTTCATTCTGGATATTGTTTGCTTAAAGAAGAACAAATCTGACAACTTATGATGCAGAGTCAATCAGGAAACACTAAACAGAAGTTGGACAAAACAACATGGAAGGTGATGTTGTTACGTACCATTCCATTAGATACAGCAAAACCCCAATGAAACAAAAAAAAAAAAAAAAAAAAAAAAAAAAAAA
>VYZV01014759.1:0-21815 GCA_013401275.1 Pandion haliaetus | reverse complement strand
CCAAAAAAAAAAAAAACGGATTTGGAATCCCCACCGGTTTTATACAGTCTCTCAGCATCACTATTCAACTCAGTAACAATGGCCTGCAGTAAATAATAAAACCTGAAGAAATTCTGGCAGCAGAAAAATAGGGTACTGGCTGGTATCTATTTATTTTGTGCTTTATATGAGAAATCAAAGCCCAGAACCCATTAAAATTTATTTCAGTAATTGTGGGACCGAGAGGACTACTGGCTCCTAGCAAGTCCTCTGCCACAGCAACTCTCCTACTTCCAACACCCCAGTGTACAGTGTGCTGGAAAGCATTTTCAGCTAGATGGAACGAGTGCACAAGGAAACCCATTTAAAACCTGAAGCCATAACATCCCCCCCAAAAAGGCACTTAGCCATTGATGTCAGACAGTAAACTGAAGGGAGCAATTTTCTGCGTCAAAAAACACCCCAAAAACCACAAAACAAAATGCAGCCACTTGCTAAGTCTCAGGAAAAAGAAGGCATCAATGTCTTCCACTCTCTGATGGATGTTTGTAGATTCAGCTTTCAATAGGTCAGGATAAACTATCTTGACAGCCCAACGAGGAGCCAAAGCACTAGAAGTCTTGTTCTCCAAGCTCTGTATCTACATGCATCTGAGAAGCATCAGTATTTCAATATTGTGGTAGTGAAATACTGCATTTTTTAAGTCATTGGTGAGAAACCAAAAGCAAACCAAAACAATCTCACCAGTTTCAATAGGGTATTTATTTCCCTCAAGCTACTTCTTTCGCAAAGTCTCTTACACCAGTCAGCTTCCCGGTGCCATATTCTTACCTTCTGGTGCTGAGCCGTTCTCTCATGGGTACCCAAGTTGGTCAGTAAGATCTGCAGGGCAAATACCCTCATTTCTGCAAGTTTGGGGAAGCACCATAGTGATGTCCAGACAAAGCTAAAGCTTTCAGTACCTGCTGAAGAAGTCCAGCTTCTCATCGTGGGAGTTGAGGTGCTGCTGGAGTTGCTCTGAGCTCATGAAACGACGATTGCACTCGTAACACGGCCAGTTCTTCTCTTGCTCTCTGAGAACTATGTTCAATTGGAAACGTCAATAACAGCATTTCAGTCACCACCAATTAAATGCCTCATTTTTTTTCCCCAAGCCTTTCTGTCCTCTGTGGGCCGTATTTCTCCCCTGAAGGTTAGACACACTGCAGAATACCCAGCACTGCTCCATTTAGCTTTGCTTTTATCCCCTCTGCACTGTGGTATGACTACAGCTCATGACGGAAAGACCTAAAGGTCGCTGGGGACAATTCACACGGACTATAAACACTGCTTAAAACTCAGGAAGATTTTGAAATTTACCCTTGTATGGAAGAGCACCTACAGGATTGTGCCTCTGGCGTAAGTTAGGGGAGGTCAAGAGAAATTTCTCAATCCAAAGCAGTAGCATATTGGTTTATAACACAGACTCAACATGAGACATCAAGTACACAAGCATACCTCTTTCCAGCAGCAACCTAATGCTTCCCAGAAAATGAGGCAAAGGCTAAATTATTGTAATATTAGCACGAGATGAGTTAGTAGAAATAAGTCCCAATAATACAGTCTAGATCTGCTTTAACTTTTCTTAACCTAGCAGAAATCTGGGAGAACAATACAGGCCATATACTTGAAACTAACAAGTACAACACCCAGCCACCATCACACTGCAAAAACCGAGAGCAGAAGAGCTCAAGTTACCCTTCCTTTCCTCCTCAGATATGTCATGAATCTTCTGGTTCACAAACTCTGCGTAAGAGGCAGCATACCACACCTGCGGCAGGAATACAAGATAACAGAACACTAAGATGGAACCAGAAGTAAAGGGAATTCATTTGAATGTGGTTTTTAAGCAATACATTTACTTCACTTGCCTCAACCACTAACTCTTATTGCTCCTTTCATCCTCAAGAATAAAGACCGTTGAGATCAACATGCCCCCACACTGAGGAATAAAAGAGAGCTTTGCTCAGAAAGCCTATATCCATTTAATTGTAAGGTATAGCCTCCTAATATGAATGTTAGTCTCACACATGGCTACCGGTAGCTCTAAATGACGCAAGATTAATCTCTTTAGACCCAACTGTAAGATTGTAAAGGACGGATGTCAGCAGAGTACCGTTACTTGTTGTACCAAGAGGAATGGAAAAGTTGCTAACTCAGGGGGTTTCCCGTTTCTTTCCTGCTCTCTCTACACAGAGAATAGCACTGTCCACAGACACTCATTTAAAACGTTTCTGAACTTCTGAAGGATCAAAACAACATGGTCCTGCTTCCCAAAGCAAAGATCTGCCAGGCTGCAGCACGGTGGACCCACTTGCGTTATTCAAGGGATTTAGGAAGCCTTCAGAGAGAGAACCACAGGAGGCAGAAAGACAAAGTTTATTAGAGCCTCAAATCAGATGCTCACATTTAGCCGAGAATTATTGCATCATGTCTCATTTTATCTTACTGTTTGATTAAAAAGGTTCAACTCCAGAAGAGATTTCTTAAAGAAGGGACGGACAGATATTCAGCATGAAAAATCTGGACAAGTTTAAACTTGTAGTGGGCCACAGGCATTTTCACAGCAGTGGCGAGTGGCATTTCTAACTCCTTCAAAGACTCTCTAGCAGGTACGTGTTACTTGGCAGGAATCTCACTAGCTGGACAAAGAAGAAAGCCTGGAGCTCCTATACTACTAACCTGCCATTCAATACAGTTCTCAGCTTTAAACTGACTGATCCTCATACTTCAATCTTTGGACAAAATTTATATGAATGCCTTACACCCACTAGGGGAGGAAAACACATTACAGAGCCTAGGTAATTAGCTTTCAATTATCAAACTAATTTTACCCCAAAAGACACTACTAACACAAAGCGAGAAAAATGATGCTTCTACAAGCAGGTCTGTATGGGTTTAATTAAAGGCTGATTACAAATTGATTTAAAGACTGTTGAGAAAATGATGTTTGGATACACTTAAAATGGATTAACACAGTTTCTAGTGGTTCAGCTTAAACAAATTACGGACTGATTTCAGAGAAACCAGAAAGAATCCTAGCCTTAAAAATCAGCAACAAGTGTATAAGCAGGCTTTTGCCCTCGATTAGCTAAGTGTGTTTAAAACTGGTTTTTTGTTAAATTGTTGAAATTTACGTGCAAGAAGAGATTTGAAGAAGAACTATTTCCTGATATCAAAGTTTTTTGGTTACCCCTAGTTCCCCAAAAGGTGTTGAAAACGAAGGCCATCTCACAGCCAGCCACGCTGCTTTGAGCTCAAAGTAATCAATACATTTTTAGAGGGAACAAAAAGTAACTCACAGGGAAGTCACAACATCCTTTATCATTTTCCACATGCAAAGTTTCAAAAGTTCCAGGAAAGCCAGGTAAAGTGAGAGACCATATTCGCTTAAGGCACCAGAAAACAAGTCAAGGGCACACAGGACTAACTGGAAAGGGCATCCAGAACTAAAAAGAATAAGACTGCTGCAATAAAAATTAGATTGCATCAGCAAAATATATGCAGTGTAAAGCATGACAGTGACAGACAAATAATTTACATACTCTTATTTTAAACTTCCTCACTTTATACCTGAGCCAAAGCTCATTTCAAAATGCTATGTCGGTGGCTAACTACTTAGTGACTTCAGTGACATTTGATTCAGGCCATCATGTGCTTTATCAGAGAAAAAAAGCCCTAAAGCTATTTACAGCAATAATTTCTGGCACTTGGAGACGCATTTATTAGGTAGCAACCCTAAGATTTTATTTCATCAGCAGAAAAGCGAGTCACAGAACATGAGCAATGCCATACCTTGAGTTCCTGCTTGGGCTCCACGTTTTTAATGGTTGTGTAATAAATATGGTGGCCGTACTGATACGCTACCAGGTTCTGCTCCAAATGGTTTTGAGCAGGACGCACAAACATCATCCAGTTACAAAGAGCCTCGCTAGAAAGTTCAAACCACAGGTCCTCTTGCAAATCTCTGTCTTTTCTGTCACCCTTATCAAGAGAAACCTGTAGCAAAATCCAATTACATGTGACTGTAACTGCCTGGCAGCAAGGTTCAAAAGAATTTGAGCTTCTAAAAAAACCCAAAATAACAAACTACTGTGCCCGTGCAACTTTTACATTAGGAAAGCAATGAAGGCATAGCTAATTTTCCTCTCTTTGCTAACAGGGAGCCAGAAACAGGCAGCACTTCAAAAAATACTTAAAAACAGGTAGAGATTTAACTAGGGAGGCACGATGGACCCTTCCATGGCTTTCAAGGGCAAGAAGCATTCATTAAAAGGGACGGGTACAGTACTTGACATGTGGCTATGAGGCACAAGAAGCTCTAGCTTCAGTAGGCTACACAGCATCAGTTGTCAGATGCTTCTAACTGGCAGACCCACTTCTCCTTTTGTTTCTTGACTCATGACACTGCCTCAAGCTGGAAGCAGCACTTCTTTAGCTGAACTTCTGTTGGGTTACCGAATCTGCCTGCGGTAACAACTTCCTTGTCAGACACTGACCATCAGAGACCAGCGCTCCTAAGACTGTTAACCTAATCTCCAGCAAATAAGAACCAATTCCTATAATGAATCCAGTAAATAAATGGATGAAAGTCAGTCAAATCCATTATACCTCCCGCCAACGACTTGGCATGAGGAAGGGGAGAAAAATCTCTTCTCTCCCCTACATCTTGCGGGGGAGAGGAGGGAAAGGGGAAGAAGAATATTTTTAACTTAAGCTACAGCATGACACAAAATAATGGCTGCAAAACATCCTCAGATAGGGCTGCTATTTATATGTCCAGATGCTGCCTCAGCCCATGTGAGAGTGATTCACAGAATTCCATGCTATGCGTCCTGTATATCATAACACCATAATGCCTGAATATTCACCACGATTATTGTGTCTCCCTGGATAACAGCAGATTTCAAGCCCAAGCAATCTGGGTACTTCTGAGTTACATTCAGAGATGGAAGTAACAAAAGAACACCTCCAGTGAAGTAACTGATCAAGGCAGAGCAACAAACTCACGAAAACCAAAGCTTAAGCACAAATTGATCCCCCCTTCTTCACTCACATGCACACCCTTACCTTCAAATGGATATAGCAGTCTTTGAGTTCAGTTTGTCTAACCAGGGGTCCTTCCACGGGTCCAAACTGTGTGCGTTTTGGGATACGCCTTTTGGAGAACACACCTCCCAAAAACCTGTCTATATAGAGGACCAGGGGGAGGCTGGCTCTCGCCCTGGTCAGCACAGGCCGGTTTGGGATTGGATGCAAAGGTCCGTGTTTCGGACACACAGAGGGATGGGCATTATTACACTCTTCGCACCCTACAACAAAGTCAGAGAGGACATGACTGTCAGGCAGACGCTCACGCACCAGCTCAGAAGGGACAGCCTTATCTCCCTCTAAACATCTTTGGCTCAGCTGTGGGAACATTTATTCCAATAGCCTGTCTACATTTTAAAGCATTAGAGAGGGCAGCCTCCTGCAAAATGAAGAACAAAGCAGCTGAGAGACTCCACCTAAGACAGAACCTTGTCTTTTCAGTAAGGCAGCTCAATGTGCGTCTACATTTCTGGGTATAAAGGGGTTTACTTATTACTGCTAATATCTGAATCGTTTTCAGCTCCATTTACTAGAGGGATGACGGAGGCGAAAAAAAGAGGGAGGGTTTTTTCTACATACTACTACATATTACTTCATACGCTTACACAAATCATTGGGATCAAAGGGTCGAGGTGGATCTGGATCCCATTCATCCATGTCAGTGTCTTCCCCATCTTCATCCTCATCTTCATCCTCATCATCTTCCTCTTTTGCTTCCATCCTTTCCATTTGATTCTGCAGAGGTGCTAAAGGGTCAGAACCATCCACTGCCTCCATAGGAGGTAACACCTGGTTATGCACCGGTAATGATGCCTGAGGAGAGAATTCACAAATAAACAATCAAAATTGATTCACAAAGAAAAACACTCTTACAAAGACGAGCGATGAAGGTTCTTGCTAGTCTACTCTTTCTGCTTCCTTTGGTAATGGAAAGAAGGACAAGGGAAAGTAAAGCGACACGATAAACAATCCCTGAGGGATGTTTTGCATTGCTGCTGCTGACAGCCTCGCTCGGGACAGCTCTGTGTCACTACCTAGCTCTACCCTGTCAAAGACTGACTTCTCAGGAGAAGAAAACCGTGTCAGAGAAGTTCCGGACCCTCACAGAAAGTCTGAAAAAGTCCAGGCACTGTGGAAATTATCTACAGCCTAAGGCTGTATTTTAACTTCTGTACAAGTGAGAGAATCCTGCACTTTGGCACATGATCTCTTCTCTCCGGTCGTACAAACACACACAATCCCCGGAGCGCACACACAGAGATCAATACTGGATGAGATAACACGGGACTAGATATAAACTATGGGACATGGAGGACAGTTGAGGGCATTGTATTCTTTCACTAATTTTAAAGTTTATCCCTTTCTTTCCCTATAGAAAAAGCAAAAAATAATTGAAGTGCACGGCACAGAATATCGCACCACCCGCGCAGGTTTCTCAGGTAGAGAACAAGAAATACTACGCACAGTAAAACTATCTTAAAAGACTGGCAAAGAGACCCAGTGGATGTTGGTCCTACGTGACAATCAGCATTACACCTTCTGTTAACTTTGCTTTTCAAAGCCGAGAATAGTATTTTAAAGGAGGCTGCTCAAGACAGAGCAATCTGTAGAACAGGTTTCTCTGTATATTAAATACATGATCTCACCTAAAAAAAACCCCACACATTCCATGGTGAGACTATGAAAGACAGCACAGATCTGCGCTACAGCTTTCTCCCATCTCCTCCCGTATCACTCAGACATGTTTCATCACCTGAGACAATGGAGCAATGAAATCGGTGTACTTGTACATTTAATAGAAAAGGGTGCCTGGCAACTTACTCTATCTGCTTGTGGACCCTGCTCCAGAGCCATTTGCTGGGGGGATTCGGCAACGTTGCCGAGCACGGACAGGTTGGTGGGATTCATGCTCTGAGCAGCAGCAGGCAAGAGCACAGTTACCTAAAATTATAGGCACTCATTTTAGCACTGCGTCATTTCCATCAGTCACTTACATATGGGCAGTGCCCTGCATGCAAAGCTCCCTGGAGTCCTACACTAGGTCAAAACCTGCAGCATTTTAATGACCTTTTTTTTTTTTTTTCTTGAAGGGATGATGGACTTGGACAAAACCTGCAGATCCAGGAACAAAGGGAAAGGCTTCAAAACTCAGTCTAGATTTTGCAACTTTTGAATTTCCTATCTCCCACTTTTGGCTTTAAATTAAGGTCCTATCCAGCCTGGGTTCAAACTATACTAAAAAGAGATGCGAGGAGCAAGAGCTCTTGGTAAAACNTTTTTTTTTTTTTTTTTTTTTAAGGCAGAAAGTAAAGAAGGAAAAAGAAGCATCTCCTCTTTTTCCCTATCTTTCTTTTTCTCAAGCAAACCAAGATCCGTTATAAAAACAAGATGGTGTATTGACCTCATTGGAAGATCAAGCCCTCAAATGATAGGATTCCAACAATGATTTTTTTTCTTTACATTATTTGCAGACTTAAGATCCTAGGAATCACCTTTCCTGTCTTCCGTTTCCTGCTTATCTATACAGGAATTTGCACAGTTATCCTGCACAATTTTTCATCTTCTCTACAGCTGACATCATGTGGCTTCTAGTTTGTGCCTCTGACTGTTAAGCAGCTTTTATGCTAAAATTAAAGTCCCTGTCCCTCTACAGAGGGCTTAATAAATATCAGATAAATCTGAGAACAGCAAATTGTGCCAACAGTGAAGGAGCAGACAAGAAAATCCATAACATAAGCAGATAGTCTTAGAACTTCAAATCTAGTTGTTTTGTTTAAAGAGGTATTAAGAGTAATTTATGAAACCGCTTAAAAACTACAGCAAAAAGACTTCGGGGAACCGTGTGACAGCGAACAGGAAACTGCCAAGACAACAGCTGAACCAAGCTGTCTGGTATTGACATTTCTGATGCCAAGTGGCAACAGAAAAGGCATCATTATTCAATGGCACACCTCCATGTCTGCCAGCAACGAGAGGTTCACGCAAGCATGGGTCTATTTGTACCTCATATTAGCATTGCCTACTACTAATCACACTTCAGACATAACCTTACTTTCACTTCCATGTCAGACACTGCAAGGAATACAGGCATTATTTTTAAAAGCCTTTCAATTTCTTTTAAAAATAAAGTTTCTTTTGAAAGACAAGAGGAGCTTCAATTACTACTTAAACATTTGTTGTCAGTTCAGGGATGTCCCGCATGGAATGCTGGTGTAACAACACCTGCAAAGGCAGGAGCTGCCACAACGAGGGACTAACCATTCACAAACAAATGAACATCTCTGCTGGGACTGCTGTCAACAGACAGTGTTGGAAGGGAGGACGGGCTGAGGACACACGGACAAGCGGTCATGCCCTTGATGCTCAACATGGGATAGTAGCAACATGCCACCTCTGCTGTCAGAGTGTCATTTGCACCGCACATGTAAGCAATCTCTACTTTTAATTAGATCATATATTTATTTGTTAGATGAGCTTTAAGACAATTAAATAGAATTTTTGGGCTTCTTAATGCAAGGAATCTGATGTGGCAAAAAATGCCAGAATGACACTCCAAATACTCCAGAGAACTGGAAGAAAACAGGTAACACCTTTACTGCGTCAGTCATATCATTTCCTGCTTGTGCCTCAACAGTTTAGAAGGTCTTCTTTTAGCAAGGAGAAAATTTATTTTCAGTGCACATTCAACCCTTCGCTCTGCCTCAAGACTGTCAATAAATATGCATTTTAATGATGGCGTTAGTAATGATTCAGATCTAACACGTCAATTCACATTCACCATTAAAGACTCACCAAGCAGTAATGATTTTAAGCCTCTACGACAAGCGGAGAATTTGAACTAAAGATCTAGATCTGAAAGCACCTATACCTGATTACCACAATGCAGTCGCCAAAGATTTACTAGTAAAAGTTAACAACAAAACCTTCCCATCCATGATGGATGAAAAAAAGAAAAATCATCAAAACTTCATAAACAGGGGCTCCAATTTTATTCTGTTCCTAGCCTGCTTCAATAGTGGCAAGCACATCAGACCTGGGATGCCCTGGTAAGGTAAGGGAGCCAGTAACTGAACTTCTTCAGGTTTTACAATTAATTTCATGTGAAGTTTCTAGTAAACCTAGAGTTTGATCCAAAGTTTCTATCCCTTGAGAGCCTTTTATGACCTTAAAGACATTTGGATCAGAATCTGTATGAGGACAAGTGCAAACCCTGGCTTTATTTTAATGTGTCATTCTGGAAAGACTGACACATCAGCTCGCTGCCTTATTTAAAGGGACACTGTTGAAAGATTTTTCATTATATCTCGGGCAGTAAATTAGTATTTTTCATTGAACATGAATTAAAAAGAATAAACTCAAACTCTCTTAACTTTTATTGTCATTCACGCAGAAGCTAGCCAAGATAATAATGGCTTATTATCATAAGGTTTTTGCCCTTGATCCCTGGGATGGCAGTACATGACTGAAGGCTGCCATTTGACAAATGCGGAGATAGATTATTATGCTGTAGCACCACAATGATGTCACTTTACCTTCAGTAACAATTTCCTTACAGTTTCAGGCCCAAGGAAAATAATGTCTCTTTCTTACCTGCTGGGTGGTGGCATCCTGTTGGACGTAAGCCACTTGGGACGGATCTGTAAACAGAGTCTAGACAAAGTGAAAAAGGCTTATCAAACCAGCCTTGGGGTTGTTTACTCCCAGCTCACACAAAAATTACCCTGCTAGCAAGAAGTGATCCACATCTGATCCTTTGCTAATTTCTAATGTGCCTATTACCACCACAGACTAATTCAACTTACCCATGTGAACCTACATGCCTAGTGATTAAACTAAAATTAGGTAGCACTCCATAAAAAGATAATATTATATTTATGTGCCACTTTTCATCTATATAACTAAAGTGCTTCATGGGATTATTTTTTTTTTAAATACAGAAATAATTTTGACAATTGCTGATTTGATAAAATTCTACAGAATGAAATTCAATAGCTGCGTGGAAGCTAAGTAATACTTGAGGGCAGGACAGAAGATGACTAGTAACTTTATCTTTCTGCAAATTCACAAGACAGTGCCTCAAAAGAAAGCATGCAGATATCAGGCATAGCCTACATGTAAGCTTGATATGGCCAGGATGCTGTTGGGTGTTGGTTTTTTTTTTTTTAATTTCACAGAAGACATGCCAACCCCAATATTCTTACAGTAGTCTGCAAGAACAGCCCTGACAGGAGGGCTTCCCCCTAGGAAAAGCAAGACTTAGATGAAAACCAAGTATCAACTAAGGTCAGCCTTGCTTACTTTGCCAAAACTTGAAATGTCTGAGCTTGTAGCAGTCTGGCTCCAACAAAATAAAGCATGGCACAATACAAATTCCATTAGCGCTTTGGTAATTTCATCTCAGTTGCACGATAGCATCTTAATACTACACCTCTTTTGACAAAATGATAGTATTCAGAGTTTTGGAGTTACTTGGTTGGTACCTTCCTGGAAGATACCCTCTCAGAACATCCCACCAAGTAGGAACTGTTTTTATGTAACAGCTGAGAACTGCACAAGGCTATGCCAGCATTGCTGCGGGTATCAAGTAGGTGTACTTTGTAGCAATGCTAATCTGTCCTGACAGCAAAGGCACTATAAAACATTCTCGACAAAGCGTGCCTGTTAGTCTTTTGTTACCTTTCCACACAGATGCATACTATATAACCCCATATAAACACACGCTGTCAGAGAATAAAAGCTACTTGATATAATTATGAAGAAGAAAAAGAACCTAGGTCTATAAAATCAACAGCTTCTCTGAAGAGAGACTACAAAATTAGACTGAATACACTGAGATCCTCTGCAAAAGACATGACTGTTACTGTAACTATCAATTATGAGAACTGTACTATGCAAAACAAGGACTCTTCCAGAAGACAGACACACAGATTGCTCTTAGCTTTTTACTGAATACAACAGAGGCAGAATTTCTGAAGAGATTATCCGTGTTTTGGAAAACACCCTTGATTTGATTATAATCTCGTCCACCTTCAGTGAAATAAACCAGCATTTCATAATTCATAGCCTCGACATCCTTTCGTGACCACATTTGCACATCAGACAAATGAACAGCATCAACCCTATTCAGCAATGGGCAGATAAAAGCATTAAGAACAACTGCCTGCTATTTTCCAATCATATCAATTGGCTGGCTACTGGCTTTCACCTCAAACAAGATTGTTTTGTTTTCTAGATGCCAAAATGGGGTGGGCCCAGAACCACACATGCCTGCGTAGCTTCCACGGGATGGATGTAAACGAGCGTGTGCTCCGAGGTGTCCACAGAGGTGTAGGAGGTGCCATCCGCCGTGTAGACCACCTGCTGCGAGGGACGGTCCTGCTCATCACTGTACACAATCTGTGCCACTGTCCCCCCCTCAGGGACAAAGTGCACCTAGAAGGAAAAACAGATCCTGTACTGAATCTTCTGCAGTCAGACGCCTGCGGGAAACAACACAAAACCCATGGGTTGCAGAGGTGCCTTGGAGAGCAGAGAGTACCTTGTGCCTCGACTAACTAGCCGACTGGTTTGAAAACACAGATTTAAAATCTCATCTGAATTATGCTAGCAACATAGAAATCTGGACGTAACCTACCATCGGTTTCTGGTTTTACTCTGCATTTTAACTCAAGGCCTGACTTGTGTAAAGGGCACCTTCTAATACTTGGTTCTTGAATCATGCTTTGGAAATTTGTAAGAGAAAGCAAGCTCAGATACGAACTAGTGTATCTATGGGATTTATTGCTCTACTGTTTCCCTTTATTCTCATATTCCTTTCTGGATTTATGATAATTACTTCAGTCAGCTAGTTCTGTAGTTGGAAGTAATTTTTTCTGTTTGACGAACAGCTAACAGAATCTATTAACTTTGATACTGCTGCAAGTAATAGTATTGCACCTATCATGAGGAAGCAATAGTGTATGTTAGATTGCTTCTCTGTAGTCTATACATGCCGTACCAGAAGAAAATTCAACTATTTAAACAGAGAGACATATAACTGAAAAGATTAAGCAACAATTCCAAGGACTACTGGAACAAGTTATGTCTAGGGCAGCAGTTTAAATCCAAACAAGTTGATTTTGACAGAACATGATGACCACAAATGATGATCACTGGCCTACTTTAAACAAGCTAGAACACTTAATTCCAGTGGCAACAAGAACATGTTTATCTTTTGAGACCCTTTCCATGCTGAAAACCATTTTCAGTGCATGGGTAAAATAGGACAGTTAGCAGGAAACCTAGTTTTAGTATCCACATTCATATTCACATAAAATGTTTTCACATAAAAGGATGCCACAGTTACGTATTTTATTTACTTTGTTTCACCTTCTAGCTTATGCTTCAGAAGACACCTGGTACTCCCCCGCGGACGCTAAGCACTGATTCTGTAAGATAAATCCTCATGCAAACACTACAGTAAGGATGCATGCAGTGTTTCACATTTGGAGAACGCTCTGCAAATACTAATTAAGCTTATAACCACCATGTGCAAACAACAGTATGGTTATCCCATTGGATAGATAACGGAACACAGGCCATTGGAAATTGCCTTGGCAAATTTCAAAGCTGGAAATTACCAGGAGAGTCAGAATTTCTCAGCTCGTGGGTCAAATGATATGCAGCACCCTCTTTATAACATATTTGAAAGAATAAATCAATTTACTGTCTTCTAGAAATTCTCAGCTGCATTGTCTCAGAGACAGAGGGACTAGCTGCATACATCAGAACCTGACTGTATTAGTCACTACGGATTAACATTTCTCCCTTCCCCACTACCCAGATGTCTGACTGGAAAAAATCATGCATATTACTTTCCCCAAGGTCCACCCACAGCTCCAACTGATTCGACTGATGCCATCAAAATGGGCTGCCACAGACGACAGATTTTGTTAATATTCATTAATCTAAATACCCTTTCACTTTCCCATGTGGTTATACACATATTTGGACACTGAAACTTCTATAGCCACTGGCTGGTTTCATTTAGCTTGTTTCAGACGTCTGTGTATTCACTGCTGCAGTTTGCACAGCTCACTTGCCGAAACTTTGATCCGAAATCACCACAGACATGTTTGCATTTCTCCTCAAATAAAAGTTGAGTTTTCAGACTTTAAGAAAGGGTTCAAGGGGAACGCCTGCTTGCTAAGCCACCGCACCGAGCCCAATTCGGTCTGAGCAGAAACCGAGAGCTCTGGAAGGCACTAGTCACCTGAGCAGTATTCTGTTCCTGCTCAGCAGAGTCAGCCCACACCTGAGGACTTTCCTCTTTCGAGTCCATCTCCTCTCTGCCGTGGTGCTCCATGGGGAGAGAGATCTACTGGAAGAATGTCTGGCTGAACAGATTCATCTGTTCACTGTGTTTCTACTTCCAGAAGACAAGGTGATCTTCAGTAACATGGCTATAAAAAAAAAAAATTAAAAAAAGAAGAGATGGAGATATTAAAACAAGTGTGACACACAGAACAGAGGTGTGAGGTATTATCATCAGCTACTGCACCACAGGAACACACTGCCAGGGTAAAGCTGGCTTGGCTTTACAAACACGAGCATTCTCATTTACCACGCTCAAGTTCTGCCATGTAATACTTTCCAAGTCCTATTAAGGAGGAAACAAGTCAACCAGTGCTACAATTGCACTGAAGGATTATACTGAATGCCTCCTGCGCTGAGAGATTATACTGAATTCCTTCTGCATTTCTTTCCTTGGCCACAGGCAGTCCACAAGATATTCTTCACATTGTCCTTCTGGTACCTACAGGCCCAGAAATCAATAAGCGACGCAGAAAATTCACCTTAAGCTTCCAACAAGAAAACACTACGTTCAGCGATGCATCACCAGTTTCTTGGTTTGTCTGAAAGAGGTTCTATTCAAGATCCAACTGGCTTTACATCTACAGGCAGCTTTCACCTTGTACAAAACTGCAGTCCCAGTTGGTATTCAGGCAGCGTTACAACAGACAACTTTTAGAAAAAGAACAATGAAACTTAAACTCTAATTCACGCGAGCCCAAAGATCACAATAAATTGCTTCCAAGCTAGGTTTTTTTTCACCTCACACAATTTTATTGGGGCCTCTCAATCTGCCATTGGGAATCTCAGAAGTGTAATTTACAGCTCTGGTGATTGGTTTAGTCAGTGGTTCAGCACCTTCCCAATCCTTCGTCTCTAACGTCATATTAAATCACAGGCCCAGGAATTAGCATGAGGCTGAGCCCATTTAATTTTTCAGCTAGTCCAATTAACTTTATTTTACACCGAGTGCCTCACTGGGCTGATCCAATGCCAGTACTCCGTCTGTGCACCAGGAAGGAAGCAGAATGCTCCTTGCTGATGCTTTCATTGATTTGCATTTTAAATGCAAATTATTTTAGTCATAATTTGTTCCCATAAATGCTAGCAGTTGGCTTGTCATTGACAAACTAAAAANAAAAAAAAAAAAAAGCAGCAGCAGGCACTTTCTGCCTTCTGCTGATTTTGCCAGCAACGAGTAAGCTTTGCAGACCCGAGCACTGACTGTACTGCTGGTTGTGGCCAGAACATATAAATCAATAGAACAGAAAAGTCTCAGGCTAACATCACTGAACTGAATGGTGGGGAAAAAAACAAAACAAAACAAAACAAAAAAAACCCAGAACATATGACTTTCACACACACAAAGAAAAACTGTGGGAAAGATATTTCTGGACATCGCTAGACAGCAAGTCATGTCATTATTGGTGACTAGAGCCTAACATTTGCTTTCTCGTGCCGAGCAACACAGTACACACGTGCCATGCCGTCCCCCACACAAGCAGAGACTGAGGAGCAGTGCAATGGCTGTTCTCACCTCCTATTAGACCCATGCACCATTAGGTGAGGGGAATAAAGGGGCAGAAATCCTATCGCCGTTAATATTGCTCGATACAAAACATCCAGAAAAAGCACTGAGGAGAAAAGGGAAAAAGAAATACATGTACCTGTATGCAACACTTCAACCGGGGGATCTCATTAGTACAGAAAAATGAACTGTAGCAAGCAATTACGACCGATAAACACCAGCCTTACTCTCCAAGTGGTGAAAGCCAGGATCATTTACAAATAAATATTATTTATTTATATATTACAGCACACACAAGCTCTGATATATAAGTAAATATCATCCATCCCTACACAGCACTTTTCAACCAGCTATCTCAAAGCCACTCGCTACATTATTACAGATTAATTCAGGGTTTTCTCTCATACCTAATCCTACCACTCTCACTGAACTCCTTGCTCATTTTATCAGGTGTACAATCACCAAGGGGACTAGAAGTGCTTTTGTGAAACGTGACAGCATTTGTGTCAGTGACATAACCTGAACAACTTTTACATAAAATTAAATGCCTACCCTGTTGATATTCTTCAGCTGGTCTATCCCAAACAGCTTTTTTTTCTTGACTGTCATTATTAATCAAGAGCCAATTCAGGTAATTGCACTAACAATAGCCAGTAGTTTAATCAATTACCTAATTGCTTAGAAAAATAAAAATAAATGCTAGAGGTCTCAAGTTTGGGTGGCTGGGGTTTTTAAATTATCCTGTTAATAAGAATGTAATTAAATTAACCAGTGATTGAATTAAGAGAAATGCACGGTTCTGGCTAATTCCACATGGTGTAACAAGTAGCAGAGTTTCTGGCTGACCTTCCCCACAAGCAGATGCTGAAGGTCTAAAGGAAGATGCTGACTCACTGCTGCAGACTCATTTTGGCACAAATAACTTACGACTTGAGTGGAAAGGGGACCGAAGGGTTCAATCAGGTCTTTAATAGACAAAACTGGGCATTAAGATTCGTATCTGCAAAAAAAAATACTACCAAAAAGTTGGAAACAAAAGCAGAAGACAGTCATTTCAAGTTTTGCCATGGTTCTAGAGGTTAACAGTAACCTCAAATCTCAGGGAAAAATGCAAGGTTGAGCCAAATTCAGTGGCTCGGTGGTGCAGTTTCTATAAATGGTACTCTTATTGCTGTTCTTCACGGAAATGAAAAAAATACACTGCTCAACCCAGCCAATGGTGTAGCAATAACAATCAGGCATTATTATGAGCTGCAGGATTTGCTGATGCTTTCAACTTCTGTACTTCAAAATACATCCTAGGATCTGCCTCTCTGGTATGCATTCCTACCAAAGACTGGATCTCCATAAATTCTCATCATTTCTATCATCACCAAAATACACAGAAAAGCACGTTTCCCTGGAAACGCGGATGCGCTGAGTGAGAAGTCAGTGCAAGAGCAGGCAGGCCACATCCCAGAGAGGTCCTAAGGCCAGGCAATAAAGAGGGCCTGAGGCAGGAGCAAGCATTGAAATTTAGCCAGTACGAAAACCAATAGTGAAACAAGACCTGCAGTTAAGGTCAGGAGCTGGAAAGCAAGATCTGGTCCAAAGTCACTGGCAACAAAACTGCCAGGAAGCACAAACACCCAATGAAGTTTTCTAACACTGATGACAGAAAAGACCAAAATAACTTTGCTCACTAGTCCTCCATAGGATGCTCTCCCTCATTAATCCTGCATGATCTTATTTTCTTCTTTAAATCCCCCTCTCAATATCCATTACAGCTGTGACACTGACAGCCACAGTGCCTCGAGATTTTAACAATTTCCCTGTGGTCTTCCCCCAGCAGAGATGGCTTGCTGCACAAGGAAGTGGCAGATGTCCAGCTCAGCACGTAGCCACAATATTTTTTCAAATTAGCTGCAGAAGAATCATGATGGGCACGTTAGGGTACATGGCCTCTACACTAAGGCTGTTAGCAATACCAGTTTGGGAGATACAGGTAAAGAAAATACTTATTTTCTCAAAGGGTCTAGCTGGAAGCTTTGTTGTTTTTTTTTTTTTAGCAGAAATAAATGTGAAACTTTGGGCATAAGCATTTCCAAACAGCTGGCACGGGAACACTCTCTGCTTGCTCTCCGCACTGTTTGCCCACAGATTATCCTTTGCAATTGCTGATTTTTCTCCCCGTATCTCAAACGCATCAGACGTTTTCAGACATGCTGAATGCCGAGGCAAGCACCTCAACAGGAAAGTTCCGCAGCGTCCAAGGGGGACACACACACGCGCGCTATTAGACCTATCACCCAATATATCAACTGCAATTCTGTCACCACCCCAATGCTTGCATACAACTTGATAAGCGTCACGCACACAAGCGAGAAGCAATGCCAACGCGCGAGATGCTAAACTGTTTACAGAAACTGTGAAGACAGCCTTTTCCTCCCCAAAATAGCAGGCATGCCTCACCCAGTCCATGCTGGGTGGTGACACAAGCTGAAATGGTAACAGGTATAAATATACCCCAGTATCGCTCCAGTACATCAGAGTGGCAAGGTAGTGACAGGGTGCAGTGTGTCACTATACACACACACACACATATATATATATATATATATATATATATATATACAGCGTGAATCAAGATACAAAGTGAACCAAGAACCCACACACCTCCCATTACTTCAAAATATCTACTCCAGTGGAAGATAAGCTCGTTCTGACTTGTGCTCGCTGGAGCTCTGAGACAGCACCCATGGGTGCTGCCCTTGAGCTCCCTAGGACTTGCCCATGTTTTTCCATGCTCAAAGATAGGAAACGACACTAGCGTGCCGCTGCGCTCATCTCTCAGCGAGGCTTATCAGCACAGGAACAACCTGGTGCTAACCGCAACTAGAAAGCATCCAATTTAGAGTCGGAACATGGTCAGCAGACAGGCAGGGCAGGATGAGTATTCTCCTACGTGTCCGTGCACCCATAATATCCAGCTGTCTGCCTCATCAGGTAAGTGCAAGTAAATCCACCGCCTCTTCAAGACAAAACAGGTTCCTTTCAGTACGCCGTTCACATTTCCCTTCCTTTTCGCAACATCCTCTGGGGACCTGCTGGTGTCAGAGACCTATGGCCTTCCTCTTTAGTTCTTGCCTTCTACATCCAATCCAAAAAAACTCATTAATGGTGAAGCTTCTCCTCCACAGCTCCTGATGCCTGGAAAGCACCTTTATGTCATTGTCTGAATGGTTCTTCATCTTTTTGGAAATCTCACTTGAAAACTCCTTGATGATCACGATGCTCTCTAACCCCTCTCTCCTGTTGATTTCCCTGAAGTTGTAGCATTAAATGAGCAGCTTTCCCTAATCACTGCATTCCCCTCCGGAGGGTGAGAAAGCACTGCTCAGGGGCAAAGGGCCACTATCCAACAGCAAGGTCCTCGTTAGCCTTGCTGTCCTCAGCAGAAGACACCCCACCCTCAGCCATCATAGCACCCATGCCGTGTCACCTCGTAGGTGCGCCTATGACCCCAAACACCTAGGGAATGGGAGTGCAACGGTGCTTTAAGAGAAATCCTCCAATAACCCCAAAGTCACTATTTTGTATTTGGCGTGCAAGAGTTTGACACAAGTTGAATACAGTGAACTCACATGGTGCTTCAAAGGAAAGCTCAGCTCTGAAGTTCAGAGAAAAGCACGACCAAAACAAAAAAATAAAAATATCACCAGTAACCGCATTTTCTTGGCATACCTGCTATTAAGGAATGGCCATTTCTTTCAACGCTGGGACTACACAAGAAGATACACAGACAAAAGCTCTGGGGGCTTCATCTGCAGCAACCTCTCCAAGCCTAATTCAGGCCATTCTGCTGAGAAAGCACCCGAGCCAGTGGCTGCCAAACATTCATTTTTGTCCCTTCTCTGGGATGAGAACAACAGGGGAATATTAAAGCTGGGCAAGGGGAAAAGTCCACCTCCCTGCTCAGCGAGCCATAAAGCCACTGCAGTATCTCAAATGAGAATCCACTTTACAATAATGGTGCATAAAACAGCTAATGTGATTTACTCCCCAGTGTAAAAGAGGCTTGCATATAGATTGGGGTTCCCTGCAGCAATAATAGCAGGGGTTATTAGCTTAATCCTTTAAGTACTGAGCTCACTGACCACTCTCTTTCACCGCCAACCATATGCAAGGACAGCAAGACTGTTGCGAAAGGGGGTTTTACGACTACGGGTCTTCCTCCAGCTTTTAATACAAAAATGATTTATTATGCTCAAAAGGAACATCACATGTGTCTGCAGAAAGCTATATCCCACACTTAAGTTAATTACCCCAGCTTGCCTAGAAGGCAGAGTCGGTGCATTTCCTGAGGTCCCTTGGCAAGAATACGCTTTCATTGCAGCAAGAAGGTTTCTAACCTCATTGAGGACTGAGTCACGACTGCCGTCTCCTCCTCTGCATTCTCATCCATCAAAAGCACATATTGTTTCAAGGAACCCTGGCTCTGGTGCCTGTTGGCTGAATGTTAATAATCAGGTAATATATAACCACAATATTTATGTTTTACTGGTGAGTTAGCAATGGAAATCATACACAGGGCTGGAGCAGCAAAGACTATTTATTTCCACAAAAGGAAACCTGGCTCCAATTTATTTAGTCCTATAATAAATAGAAAAGCTCAGCCAAACACAAACTCACTCTTTACTCAAATTGTGCATAATGAAGCGATCCATCTCTATCCTTATGACACATCCATCATCAAAGCAACAATGAGCTGGAAGAGATCTCTTAGTTCTTCAAGGCCAGTCCCCCGCTACCGTGTCCAACGTGTGTCAGGGTCCTTCTCCTAAAGGGACAGCGCCCGAGCGCTGAAGGTGAGAGCGTGACCGTCTGTTGCAACTGTTCTCTCGCAAAGCATCAGATAAGTAGCCGAAAGTCTGTTTCTACCATAAAATACGGGAGATAATCAAACTTGTCTCTTTCAGAATAGCCAATTCTCAGGACTACAGGCCACAGGGAACAAATCTGGCTAGCCGTACACTGAAACGCGTGGGGACCTAACATATAGTGTCAGTTAAGGGCTACAGCACAACTTCTATTTCTGTGTGTTTCACTAGCATGAAAGAAGAGTGACAAATCGACCCGACCGCATGTTTAAGTCAAAACAAAATTCACAATACTAAAACAGCCCCCATAATTAGCTATGTTTATAAATCAATTAAAATTCAGTTTGCACAGTTGACAGCAGCTGCACATGGTCAGAAACACAATCGAGGTAGCTGCCGACTGCAGAGCAAATTACCGTAAAAGAGCTCATCCAGGGATTTTCTTTGCAGGTTAGTAGCAAGGGTGCCAGAGGAGAGCAAGCAACACCACATACCCATTTCTCTCTAGAAACAAATTATCAATTGTTCCGTCAGATAACAATAACAGTTACATCAATATCTCATCCTATAACCAACGTAATAAAGCTGCCTTCGTTTTAGATGCCTAATACGCAAGAGAAGCATGCACACAGCAAAGTACCAAAAAGCATCACCATTTGGGAGACAAGTTCTCCGTTTAAGGACTGACTAAAGAAATACACCCTCTTCCAATTTTTTTCTCCTAGAAGTGAAGGCATTGGAAGGCTTGAGACTGCCAATTATTTTACTTCTGCAAAACACGCAATGAACCCCTCTTGTAAAATCAGTTGATTCACTGGCATTTCATCTTCTAACCTAACCAATAGAAAGGAGAAAAAAAATATTTTTAAGAAATTAACAGAAGAAAGCTAAAGTTCGGTATAGTCTCTATTCCCGTTGAAACTCTGAAAGTCAAACATTGATACGCATCTTATAGACACCCAGCTTTGTGCTTGTTCATTTTTAAAGGCCTGTAAGAACCACGAATATATCAGTAATATAGGAGACAGGTTGATGCACAGATACTAACAAGCGCATCGCAAATACCAACCATTCATTTCACTCTCAGGACTCTGAAGCTCAGCAGCCTAAACCAGTTTTTAGACCCTGATCTACAGACCCTTTTGAGGATCTGCAATGAGCAGCTGAGAGGCAAGAGGTGACTGTGCACAGCTTGAAATGTTTCATACAGGGAAACTAACCCTATAAAGGGTGAGTTGTCCCTTTACGATGAGCAGTTCCAAAATACAGAGCACCAGGACCTAATTTTTCCATTCCAGCTTAACGATTTAACAAGCTCCCATTAACCAATTTTTAATGCAGCCGTGGCACAGGAGGGACAGGGCAACCCAACACCAAAACCTGGGTCGCGAGAGGTCCGCAGGATCAAACAGCCACATGCTATAACCCTATCCAAGGCCACAAGAAATGGGCCTGCTCGGCAGAGGCAACCATCACCACCACCACCACCATGAAGACTGCCGATCGCAGAGCGGTGGCAAACACCATAGCTGCCACTTGCAGAAGCTTCTTCTGCTCACACACGGGCCTTGCCCTTTCCTTCAGACGCTCGAGGGACAGAACAAGCTCCCATAGCTTAGGACTCAGCAGAAGGCCCGAAGCCACCGGCCCGGTCCCGCTCTGCCCTTGGACGAGCCTATCCACCCCCCAAGCCCCATCCCGGCACCTGCAGGCAGTGGGGAAAGGGCAGCCATCCCTCCACACCAAGCCCCAGGACCACCCAGACCTGAGCCCTTCCCTGCTGGGGCCCATGTTGGTGCCCAAAGGGACCCCCAAGCGCGACCCTCGGGCAGCACTCCCCTCCCTCCTCTGAGGTGTCTGTTCCCCCCCCCACACCCGCTCCCCCTTATATACCCTCCGCGCCCCACCACCAGCCAATCAGGAGAGGGGGTGCGACGCCCCCTCCCCTAACTAGGCCAATAGGACGCAGGGGCGCGAGGCACGCGGCC
>VYZV01014757.1:35431-68090 GCA_013401275.1 Pandion haliaetus | reverse complement strand
GGTGGCCGGGCTGTTCCTGCAGCCTGCCACAAAGGGAAGGGCTGTCTGGCTGCCCCTGCCCCTCGGGCGGGGGGAGCTGCACAGATGGGAGTGTGTGGTGGTGGGGAGCTGGCACGCTTTCCTCTGGCCGGGTAGTGAGCTTGCTAGCTGTTGGCGCAGAGAGAAGGGGTTGGGGGAAGGTTATGTCAAATCCGGATCAGAATAGAGTTGCTGAGGAACAGCTTTCCTATGGAGGAGGAGGAGGAGAAGGTAGTGGCTTACTGGTCTGTATTTTGCATGTGGCTGTAGGATGCTCTGTACTGCTGAAGAGGCTAGATAGTTGTGGGTTTCTTTCCTGAAGACCCATGGACTGAAACAATATGCTAGTCAGGTTTGCAAATGTATTCACCGTTTTGTCTCCTTTAGATATGGCCATCTACTCTCTGCTCTTTCCTCTTCTTCTTGGGTTATGGTAGACTTCTGGTCCCCAAGATCTGAGTGCAGCTCTGCTTGGGGAAGGAATATTGTGGAAATGGGTGGTGTTGGGGGGTGGGGGAAAACCATGTGCAGGGGTCAGGTGTGATATGATTTCCTAGTATCTGTTGTGAAGAGTAACAAAGCAATCAGTTGTCTACTTTTTGCTATATACTACAAACATAGAAGTGTTTACAAGCTGGGTGATCTCTGTGAGAAGTGGGCTACGCTGTTGTGCACAGATGGAGTTTGAATGAGACCTGTCACCTCTTCCCCTCCAGAGCCTGAAGAAGAGCCAGAAGAAGAGCTTCTGTCAGAGGCCGAGACACCCAAAATCAAGAAGAAGAAGAAGCCCAAGAAACTAAAGGAACCGAAAGTGCCCAAGCTCAGCAAGCGGCAGAAGAAGGAGGTAAGGAAAAGGATGCCTAGGGTCACACTCTAAAATATGGATATATAGGGTGAGGGTGCTTACTGTTGCTGTTAGCCTATGGCAGCAATCCTTTGTATGAACCCTCTAGAGCTTGGGGAAGAGTGTGGTGTTTAGTGCTTATCCAGGGTGTTTTCTCACAGCTGCCTGATCTTCTCTCTCCCTCCTTCCCCAGCTGGGGGACAGCTCTGGTGAGGGGAATGAGTTTGTGGAGGAAGAAGAGGAGGTTCTGCGTTCTGACAGTGAGGGCAGTGACTACACTCCTGGGAAGAAGAAAAAGAAGAAATTAGGGCCCAAGAAGGAAAAGAAAAACAAAGCCAAGCGCAAGGAGGAGGAGGAAGAAGAGGAAGAAGATGATGACTCAAAGGTGAGAAGCTACCCTGCTGACTGACTGCTTGCTCCTCATTCCTTTGTATCTGGTTTTGGGGATCGTTGCACTCTCCATCTGTGATGGCATGTGGAGTTGGGGCTGTTCAGTCTCCTCTTCCTCCACTAGACCTGTTTGACTTGACTGTTTTCCCACCTTACATTCCTTCCTCTCTTCTGCTTTAAACGCACCTAGAATGTATATTGAATCCAAAGACTTTCCCACTCCCACTGATGTTCTGCTGAGGCTGTGTCCCATGGCAGTGATGGGGGAGGGGGGAATCCCGGTCCTGACCCATTGGGTCATCTGTAGATGTGTGAAAGTTCTGCTCTTTCCTAGAGCAGAACTAAAGCTTTTTCTCAAAGTTGCTGTGACTCTCTTTGCACAGGAGCCGAAGTCATCTGCCCAGCTCCTGGAAGACTGGGGCATGGAGGATATTGATCATATCTTCACAGAGGAGGATTACCGCACTCTCACCAACTACAAAGCTTTCAGCCAGTTTGTCAGGTGAACTGCAAGCCTGTGCTTGGAAGGAGCAAAAAAAGAGATGGGACAAGGACTAGGTTCCTTGGTTTTGGAACCTGAAGGCACATTAGAGACACTAGCATCTTACCTAGAGCAAACTGAAGCAACAGTAAAATAATCAATCCTTAACTTTTTTGATTGCAGTAACTGAGATGATGCAAGTCCCCTTTCTTCCCTAGTACACTAAATTCCATTTCACTTCCCAAGCCCCTGATCATTTGCATCCTCCACACAGAGGGAAGGATGGGAGTGGAGAGATTCATTGGCTGTGGCGATCAGAGATTAGAAAGGAATGTAGTTTGAGATAGAGGAGCTGATGGGGGTGGCGGCAGGGAGTAATAATTATCTAGATTTCAGAGTGGTTCAGTAACTCTTCCTTCCTTAACTGTACGCAGGCCACTTATTGCAGCCAAGAACCCTAAAATAGCAGTGTCGAAGATGATGATGGTACTGGGAGCCAAATGGAGGGAGTTTAGCACAAACAACCCCTTCAAGGGAAGCTCAGGTGCATCTGTGGCAGCTGCTGCAGCTGCAGCTGTTGCAGTAGTGGAGAGTATGGTGACAAATGTGGATGCTGTCCTGCCGCAGCCACCTGTAGATGTGCCGCTCAGGAAAGCCAAGACGAAGGAGGGCAAAGGTGAGTTGAAGAATCTGACAGAATGGTAGATGGTGAGTGGTGCCAAGGCAGCAGTCCTTCTGACCTGCAGGCTCCTCTGTTACCAGGACCCAATGCCCGGCGGAAGCCAAAGGCCAGTCCTCGTATTCCTGATATTAAGAAGCCTAAAACAAAGAAGGTGGCACCTTTGAAAATCAAGCTGGGAGGATTTGGCTCCAAGCGTAAAAGATCATCAGTAAGTGATGCTCTTTCCTTGACCTTCTGAGGAGGAGGTGATGATGTGCTAGAAATGCTGGGATGCGTGTCTGCTGCCCCCAGCATGTGTGCCTGAGTAGGATAGCTTTTCTCTTGCCTACCTCAGAGTGAAGATGATGATCTGGATGTGGAGTCAGACTTCGATGATGCCAGCATCAACAGCTACTCTGTTTCAGATGGATCTACAAGCCGTAGTAGCCGCAGTCGCAAAAAACTCAAAGCTGGGAAAAAGAAAAAGAAAGGTATCGATGCTTGCTGTCAGTTGGAGATGGAAGCACAGCTAAGTGTGTAGAAAGATTAGAGGAATGTCTGTGCAGAATCTGGATATTTAACAGCATACTTGGGGGAGGAGAATTGTTTGTGAAGGAAGAACCTGATATTATCTTTAATAAGGAAATGGTTTTCGGGAGTTCTTTCTCACCTTGATAGGGGAACAGACGCAGTGCTGAGTTTTCCTGGCCTCAACTACACCTTTAATTTCATGGGTGGAAGGAGGCACAAAGGGGCTTGTTTTACTCCTGTTCCAGCTCTTGCTCCCTGCCCTGTTTACTTACACAGATGGAGCAAGATTTTTGGATTCCAGATCTCTATATTACTACATAGACTGTTGGGAGAGTACCTTCCCTTGCTGTAGGAAGCCTGTACCTCTGGCTTGTACTGCTGTAACTCCTCACCACCCTCTGCAGGTGAGGAGGACTCCACAGTGGCTGTGGATGGCTATGAGACTGATCACCAGGACTACTGTGAGGTGTGCCAGCAGGGAGGAGAAATTATACTGTGTGATACCTGCCCTCGTGCCTACCACATGGTTTGCCTGGACCCAGACATGGAGAAAGCCCCAGAGGGCAAATGGAGCTGCCCACACTGTGTAAGTACTGGATTCCCCCACGCTGTGCGAGAGATCATGGAGGGGGATGTCAAGTGACTTGGGGCTGCTCTTCTGTGGTAATAAAATAATCACAAATGTGTGACTTTGGTTTTCTGATCTCCTTCTCCTGTAGGAAAAAGAGGGCATTCAGTGGGAAGCAAAGGAGGATAACTCAGAAGGTGAGGAAATCCTGGAAGATGTTGTGGGGGATGCTGAAGAAGAGGATGACCACCATATGGAGTTCTGTAGAGTCTGCAAGGATGGAGGAGAGCTGCTGTGCTGTGATGCCTGTCCTTCATCCTACCACATCCACTGTCTGAATCCCCCATTGCCAGAGATTCCCAATGGAGAGTGGCTCTGTCCTCGCTGCACTGTGAGTTTCTGCTAGTACCATTCTCCTATTGCTACAAGAGATGATCGATCTAGTCCCTTTGGATCATCGTATTTTCCCAGAAATGCTTAGTCCTTGGAAGAGTCTATCTCCTCTCACGCTTTTGTCATAGAACATCAAGGCCTGACTTTTTGTGGCTGGATTGTGCCTTGTCGATTGGCTGCTTTCTCCAGACAGCAGGAAGGACAGGGTTATAGCTTTGAGTCTCATGAGGTTTGCCCGTGTGCATGGTAGCTGGGTGGTTTTGGGTTTAGGATGTCAAGGCTCAATTTTCTTGGATCCTGTATGTATGTAGAAGCAGGAGAACGAGTGCAAGCAAATCCAGTGCTTAAAAAAACACTTTGATGCTGAGCCAAACAGTTTTTTCGCACTGCAAGCTCTGTAATGCCAAGCCCTTTTGTAGTAGATGGTTGGGAGAAACGTCACACTTTTCCAGGAAGTTCTTGAAATGAACTATTATAAATGGGGTTAGGTGCTTTCATTAGGTGATAAGGACTTAAGATGATGAACAAAAAAAGCTGCTTCAGGACATATCCCTGTGCTGGGCCAATAGTTCTACAGCAAAATGTTTTCTGTACAAACTTTCAATAGAGTTGTGGTTGGATAGACACTGGGCTCATCAAGCCTAGCAATTTCTGTATTTCGTGTAGAATTTCTGAATTGGTGTGGCCCTGGGGAGACAACTGAATTGAGGTACTGAATTCAGTTTGGGGTTTGTCAGTCCTAGGAAGAAAAGACAAACTGGAGAAAGCTCAAAGAAATGTTGGAGATAAGAGGATGAAAGCTTCCAAGTCCAAGCTGCAGTGAAGGAAGAAACTGTGACTCTGTTTCTACTCCTCAGTGCTTGTGTGTTAAGAGTACATACACTCTGATGTAACAAGCTCTGTTTGACTTTTCAGTGCCCAGCTTTGAAAGGAAAGGTGCAGAAGATCCTGATCTGGAAATGGGGTCAGCCCCCAGTTGGTCCTCCTCCGCCACGTCCACCTGATGCAGACCCTAATGCTCCTCCCCCTAAGCCTCTGGAGGGTCGGCCTGAAAGGCAGTTCTTTGTCAAGTGGCAGGGCATGTCTTACTGGCACTGCTCATGGGTGTCAGAGTTGCAGGTGAGCGGAGGACTCTGACCACATCATAAGGGTGGATAGTTGCGGGGAGATATGTTGGATGGTTGTGGGGAAAACACCTGCTAACTGCTTCTGTCCTGGCTCCAGCTGGAGTTGCACTGTCAGGTCATGTTTCGTAACTACCAACGCAAAAATGATATGGATGAGCCACCCTCAGGGGACTTTGGAGGGGAAGAGGAGAAAAGCCGAAAGAGAAAAAACAAGGATCCCAAATATGCTGAGATGGAGGAGCGCTTCTATCGATACGGGATCAAGCCTGAGTGGATGATGATCCACAGGATCCTTAATCATAGGTAGGGGAGGTAGCAAAGAGGATTTTCAGCAAAGACCTTAAGCAGGGCTGAGGGAGAATGGGTAAGGTAAACTATAATTTGACTGGGGGAAACAGTGGGAACTTTTCCTTGTATGACAGACACTGTTCTTCTGTTTCTGTTGCTTCATTAAGGGATCCTTTCCCTTCCTCCCATTTGAGTGGATTGGGTGAATACTGTCATTTCACTGTGGTTAAGACTCACCGGTTTCTTCCGCAGTGTGGATAAGAAGGGGAATGTCCACTATTTAATTAAATGGAGAGACCTACCTTATGACCAGGCATCCTGGGAAAGCGAAGATGTGGATATCCAAGATTATGACCTCTACAAGCAAGCCTACTGGAATCACAGGTAAGAGAAGTATCTAGAGGTTGTGTTCCTTTTCCTTTCCCTTCCCTCAAGAGAAAACCCTGGAGTATGTCAGCCCCTAGCACTGGCTGGATTAATATATGTGGATAGAAAAGAAGCATCATGTTGCTGACTCCTTATTCCTTTGGGCAGGGACCTTGTGCCTCTCCACCAGTTCATGAAGGTTCCAGCCCTGTTCTCTTGAGCCTATTGAGTTGGGTGATCATCCTCCTATTCTTTGCAATAGTTTTCCCTTGATATGTTAGAAAAGCCATTAAACGTGCATGTTCTTGGGACTGTCTCTGCACAGGGAGCTGATGAGAGGTGAAGAGGGCAGGCCTGGTAAGAAGTTAAAGAAAGTGAAGATGCGGAAACTGGAAAGGCCCCCTGAGACTCCCACAGTAGATGTAAGTTACTGTTTATTGCTTAGGAGCCACCTGATGCAGCTGCTTATTTTGGGGAGGGAGGCAGGAAATAGGAAACTGAAGAGTGAAGAGCATACGGTTTAGAGTTCCTTCCTGGCCCAAAGAACAAAGGGTTATAGAGCCTTCAGACAAAGGCCCACCTTGTCTATTGGGTGAGACATTGCCTGGGTCTTGGCAAAAGGATTTTACCACCACCCCACCCCACCCCAAAAAAAAAGCTTTTTTGTTGATATCTTTGGCCATTTGGGAATTTTGTCTGGTGCTAGTCTGGTTGTCATCTGTGCTAGGGAATATATGGGTGACTGGGAAAGGAGTCTTGGTAGTTGCCTAGCTAAGGTAAGGGATCTCAACTCTTCCTTTTTTCCGCTCTAGCCAACAGTGAAATACGACCGGCAACCAGAGTACCTCGATGTAACAGGGGGGACCTTGCATCCCTACCAACTGGAAGGACTGAACTGGCTGCGCTTCTCCTGGGCCCAGGGCACAGATACAATCTTGGCTGATGAAATGGGTCTGGGAAAGACTGTGCAGACAGCTGTGTTCCTATATTCCTTATACAAAGAGGTGAGAGCTGGATGATCGCTACCCAGGGAGATTCTGCCTGTGTTAGTGGTTGCATTCATCTAATGCTCTTACTGACTCTATTCGTAGGGCCACTCAAAGGGTCCCTTCTTGGTGAGTGCCCCGCTGTCCACAATCATCAACTGGGAACGAGAGTTTGAGATGTGGGCCCCAGATATGTATGTAGTGACCTACGTTGGGGATAAAGACAGCCGAGCCATCATCCGTGAGAATGAGTTCACGTTTGAGGATAATGCCATACGTGGAGGCAAAAAAGCATCCAGAATGAAGGTACAGAACTCTGCTGTAACACAAGCCTGAACTGAAAGAAGAGATGCACTAGACTGGCTTTTGGCAGCTGAGATCCAGATGCTCTGGGAACTGATTATACTTGTAGCTTCCAAGGGGAAATAACTGCAAATTGATGACTAGTGGGCATTTAGGGTCCTGCTCTAGACTGCTTAAACACTCCTACTAGTCTGAACTAATTCAGTACTGAAAAAAGAGTTGACTAAGGTAATACTGACTATAGGCAAGTCCCTTTATCTCTTCTACTTAATCTGTGAAGTTGTGCATCATTTCTACAGATCTAAGTCAATGTCAGAATTGCTACTGTATGGAAAAAGACAAACATACAAAGAAGTGTGAACTTTTTAATCTCTGAGGAATTGGCTGACAGTGAGGCCATACTTAGACATCTGAGAAATTGTGTTCTGTGCCCAGGAGGGTTCTGCAGACAGGAGGGAAGAGCCTGATCTAGTAGGCTAGTTTTTGTAGAACTTTATAGTCTTCCTGGTAAAAGCAAGATGGGAGTTAAAGCTTTTCCAGTGGCAGAGATAGCTATGACTCCTTTGCTCCCTGTGAAATTGAACTGCATTAAGTACTAACAATAATATAAAGTTCCATAATGAACTACTTACCTTTTTAAATCTTAGCTTTTTGAAGAGCTACTCTTCTCCAAATCTCATTTCCCTAACGTGCCTCTATTTGCTGCTTATTTGTTAAACTCCTCTCTTACAAAATTTGGCAACTGTCCAGAAGTAGCAGGTACTGAGGGGGTTGAGGAGACTTACATGTGTTGAGAGAACTGGGGGATTAAAAGGCTAGAATGGTTTGGGTAGCATTTTGAATCTTGTGGCAGGAAACTGTGGGTGTGAAAAGTTTTTGATGTGCTGTTTGACCAGGGCTTGTCAGAATAACTTGCTGGAGAAGCACTGCATCTACTTTGTCCTGGGGCATTCCTCTATCCATTACCATGTTCATCCTTTTCCTTTGCAGAAGGAGGCTGCTGTGAAGTTCCACGTGCTTCTCACCTCCTATGAACTGATCACAATTGATATGGCCATACTAGGCTCTATTGACTGGGCCTGTCTCATTGTGGATGAAGCTCACAGACTGAAGAACAATCAGTCTAAGGTACAGAGAAGTTTAGGTGGTTTATAGGCATGGCATATGTTGCAGGGGGGAATGGGCAGAGAGTGTTCAGTTTAGCTGCTCCTAAGCACATAAGTTTGCCAATTCTTAGTCATTTGTTCACTAGTAAATTTGATGCATTCTTTTAAAAAAAAAAAAATCAACAGCCTTCATTTGGAGATTGATTATCATTGGCAACAGCTTCACTTTTATATGTATCATTGCTTAAAATGGCTTTCTCTCTGGGTGAATAAGCAATTGGTGTAGACTGAAAAACAGAAAAACCTGGATGTCGTTGTTGCTCTCAAATACAGACTGGCTTCTCTGAAAGCAGATCATATATCTGCACCGCCTCTATTCTGGAAAGGCTTACTGTACTGAGCATAAAACAAGCTGCATGAGCACAATTATCCTGCTTCCAGAGTAGGCTTGCTCTTTGCATTCATCTAGCTTTGTAGCAGAACTAATTAGAAGTTACAGAAATGGGAGAGGTGGGCAGAGGTGTTCAAAAATGCCTGGGTAGATGCTGAAAGCCATTATAGCTGCTTTTATATGAGGCTGCACCTTAACTAAGCTTTTTTGAGTTCAGTAGGCTTGACTACTTTCTTAATCCAGCCCCTCCCTAACACCTTGTGCCTTAATTCTGGTATTGATTTGTCTGTCTTCAGCTGGGTTCTAGTGCTGAGTAAGCTAAACCCAATTGTTTTATTGGAAATCTGGTTTTAGAGGTTCTTGGAGACTGTGGAAGACAAAATTGTTTCTTGATTTCTTTTTTTTGTTTGTTTGGGTTTTTTTTTGTTTAAATGGGTTTAGCTTTTTGGATCTTGGCATGAGGCATCTTTCCAAAATACCACAGCTGTGCTTGCAGTCCAGTTTCCAGATCTTTTTTATTGTAGGCACTAAGACTGGATGCCATTCTATGCTTAGCATTGATATTATTGGAAGTAGTAATGAATGCTTACTATTAATATTCATTAATTGAAAGAGGATGTAAAGGCTCAAGGTTACTCTATGACTAATAGTTAAAATTGGTTATCTACCAAGACCATTAAATCTACCTTTTTCTTGAGCAGCTTCCTGTCAGATGTTTGGCTGCAAGGCAGGTCAGATGCTTCTTGACAGATTGTGGTTATCTACCAAAGTTTAGCAGATATAATCATTGATTCCAAAATGAGAATTTTTTTTGATGGTAACTGTGTAGAAAGATAAATCCCTGTGGAGGCCACTAGAAGGTTCCTTCTGCTGTGATAACCAAAACATAAGTGGTGGTGGTTTTTTTTTTGTTGTTTTAGTTTGCTATCTAGTACAAGCTACCTTTAAGTTTGACCTCGTATCGTGCTAAGTGTAAAATAAGCAAAGAAATGGCCAAGCTATTAAACAAATTACTGCCTTATTGTCAATTCGTGCTGGTGAACGTGGTATACTTGTGCTTTTCGGTTCAGTACTTTAACTGCTCACTACCTCTGTCTGGAATTACTTCATTGTTGTGAAAACCAGCACAAATTACTTTAAAGACAGATTGGCAAACCCTTAGCTCTCTTTCTCTGCTTGTTCAGAGCTCTGGAATGTTGCCAGGATTGATATGAACAGGAAGAGTGACTTAGCTATTTCTAGAATTCTCAAGGCGGAATAGTTGTAAGAATGTGGAACACTAATTTAGCAAGAAAAAGTATGTAGTATAGCAGTCTGGAAATGATTGGTGGTCTAACTTAAAAGAGCAAAGGAAACCTACCAGCACCTGATGGCTTGTAGGATTTGCTACAGTCATGTTTTAGGTATGCAGAACAATGATCCAAATGAGATCAGTCTAGTGACCCTGACTGGAATGTGAACTACTTGGAGCTCTTGTCTAAACAGCTGATGTGATCTAAATTGAGCCCTAGCTTGGTGTCAACTTTTTTTTTTTCCTAGGATAAATTACTTTTTTGTAGGGCTCTGACTTAATAAACCTTAGACGTGTTTGTGTGATTCGTTGTTTTGGTTTTTTTCCCCACCATTTCTTCCCTGCTCTACTTCCCAGTTCTTCCGTGTGCTGAACGGTTACTCGCTCCAGCACAAGCTGCTGCTTACAGGAACTCCCCTGCAGAACAACCTGGAAGAACTGTTCCACCTGCTGAACTTCCTGACGCCAGAGAGATTCCAGTATGTCTTGCAGTGCAAGTCAGCCTGCCTGTCTTGTCACTCCTATCCCGTTCCTTGTTTTTTTTGCTTTTTCCTTGTTGCTTTTGCTGAGTGTCTTTCTCTGCAGTAACTTGGAGGGCTTCCTAGAAGAGTTTGCAGATATTGCCAAGGAAGATCAGATCAAGAAGCTGCATGACATGCTGGGCCCACACATGCTGAGGCGTCTCAAAGCTGATGTCTTCAAGAATATGCCATCGAAGACTGAACTCATTGTCAGAGTGGAGTTGAGCCCCATGCAGAAGTGAGTGTGAGGATGGAGAGCACCTGCTGTTGAACTACTGTTGCGCTGTTCTGTTGTTTCAAAGAGGATGGAGAAACAGCCTCATCCTCGCTGTAGGGCTTTCTACATAGTGGATAGGAGGAAGATTTCCTGCTGCCGCTATAGCAGAGGGAAGACTACTCCTGTGCTCTGCTGTAAGGGATAAAGAGATAGTGAATGCCACTGGTAGAGCCCAGGTAGCTGGCACGTAATGCCACGAACTGTGCAGAGTTTAGCAAGAGAGTATGTTAGACTCCCCTCGTGAGAATGATTTGGGGTTTTTTTTTTTCTTTTCAGGAAATACTATAAATACATTTTGACAAGAAACTTTGAGGCACTGAATGCACGGGGTGGTGGTAACCAAGTCTCCTTGCTCAATGTTGTTATGGATCTGAAGAAGTGCTGTAACCACCCCTACCTCTTTCCTGTGGCTGCTATGGTATGTGTATTTCTGTATAAGCAAATTCCCTGCTGGCTGTTACTGGGGAGCCAGATAGCTCCCTAGCAAAGCATGGAGGGGTTCTCCTTCCTCTCTTTCTGCTTCTGTGTTTTTTCATCCTGTCTTTATTGTAGACACAACATGCTGGAAGGCCTTTCCTTTTCCAGTATCTTTGTATGACAGGTAGGAGCTACCTTGTGACTCATGCAAGATGGTGAAGACAGTAAGAGTAGAGACTAAGTCAGTGAGGAAGAGGAGGGCATCTAGGAGGCAAACTGCAAGAGAAAGAGGCACAGGGTAGCGCTGATGTTCCATATAAGTAGTGCTACACATTGTGGTTGCGCCAAGCTAAATGACCAGATGTGAGTCAGCATCTGATGAACACAACTAGAGACCAAGACCAAGCTACATCCCTTCAAGCTGTTTTCTTCCCCCATCCCTTACTCCCTTTCTTTTTTCTTTTTCTTCTCAGGAAGCTCCAAAAATGCCAAATGGCATGTATGATGGGAGTGCTCTTATTCGAGCCTCTGGAAAGCTGTTGCTGCTCCAGAAGATGTTAAAGAACCTTAAGGAAGGAGGTCATAGGGTGCTCATATTCTCTCAGGTATATGGGGAAAAACCTTAAGACTGGGAACTCTTTTTTTCTGATAAAGGAGCCTGTTGATCTGGTATCCCCTTGTCCCTCACTCTTTGTGGTGGTGTTTTTCTGTTACGCAGATGACTAAAATGCTGGACCTTCTAGAAGACTTTTTGGAACACGAAGGGTACAAATATGAGCGGATTGATGGAGGAATCACAGGGAACATGCGTCAGGAGGCTATTGATCGCTTCAATGGTAGGGATCCTCCTACTTTCTTTGTAAAATGAAAAATGTTGCCTTGTATGCACTTAGCGGTCAACTTGGGATTGTTGTGGCCCAAGTCTTCCATTGCTGTCCTGGAATCTTAAATTGGTAGTGATTCCCCCTCAGGTGATGTGGGTCAGATAGAAATCCTTGTCTGAGTAATGCACTCTCCTTTGACTACTTTTGTTCTCTCTTTTTATCTAAGCTCCTGGTGCTCAGCAGTTCTGCTTTCTGCTTTCAACTCGAGCTGGGGGTCTTGGTATTAACTTGGCCACAGCAGATACTGTGATTATCTATGATTCAGACTGGAACCCCCACAATGATATCCAGGTGAGTCTGAATGAGACCACTCACTGTGGAGTAACCTTGAGGAAGAGGGGAAGTGAAATCATCAGGAGTAGTGAAGGAATGTCAGAGTTCCTCTCTAGGAATGATAGAGCAGTGAGGATGGGTAGAGATGGGAAGTGAAATAGTGGAGGGTTCTTCCAGGGCCAGCCTTCACTAATGATAAGAGCCACTATGAAGGCAACTGGAAAACTTGTGGAGGTAGGTGGGGTGTATCAGACTGCTACTTGTGTAGCTCTAGACTGTTCTGAGCGCATCTCTTTTCTAGGCCTTCAGTCGTGCACACAGAATTGGACAGAACAAGAAAGTGATGATATACCGCTTTGTGACAAGGGCCTCAGTGGAGGAGCGTATCACTCAGGTGGCCAAGAAGAAAATGATGCTAACTCATCTGGTAGTGAGACCAGGGTTGGGCTCCAAGACAGGCTCCATGTCCAAACAGGAACTTGATGACATTCTCAAATTTGGCACTGAAGAGCTCTTCAAGGATGAGGCTACTGAGGGGGGTGAGTGCCTGGGAGTAGAACTGAAGGAGGTGGGGAGGTCTGGCTCCTTATCTAGCGAGCAACTGTAGGCACAGTGCTGATAATAGCTCTACAGAGAGGTCTAGGGTGGCAGTCCCTTTCCTAGTCCCTTGAGAGCCACACAGCAACTGTGTCTGTGCTCTTACCTCAGGGGATAACAAAGAAGGTGAGGACAGCAGTGTCATCCACTATGACGATAAAGCAATTGAGCGTCTGTTGGATCGGAACCAGGATGAAACAGAAGATACAGAACTTCAGGGCATGAATGAATATCTCAGCTCCTTCAAGGTGGCCCAGTATGTGGTTCGTGAAGAGGAGATGGGGGTGAGTATGAGGTGGATGTCTGCTAGTATCTTAAACTGAATGATGCAGGATCAATTAAGCAAACTGAGCTCTGATGCCTTTAAGGGCAAGCAGGCATACATCTACTTAGACAGGTTGGGATTTGGAGCATAGGGCTCTAAATTTGTTACCTCTCTGTGGCAGGAGGAAGAGGAGGTTGAACGGGAGATCATTAAGCAGGAAGAGTCAGTAGATCCTGATTACTGGGAGAAGCTGCTGCGTCACCATTATGAACAGCAACAGGAGGATCTGGCCAGGAATCTGGGCAAGGGCAAACGTATTCGCAAGCAAGTTAACTACAATGATGGCTCACAGGAGGATAGAGGTACAAATCCACAGGAACCTGAGGGAGAAATGGGCGTAAGTATATGTTGCTGGGAAGTAATGGAGTAGCGTCTCAGGCTCACATGCTGTTTTTCTTTCAGACTGGCAGGATGACCAGTCAGATAATCAGTCAGACTATTCAGTTGCTTCTGAAGAAGGAGATGAGGACTTCGATGAGAGGTCTGAAGGTAAGTTCTGGTGAAGCCAGAGTTCCTGGGTCACTTTGAGTGTGGAAACAGCTGGGTTGATTTGGGTGATACACTTTGTGGTGCTGTTCTGCAAGGGAAATATTCACACAACAATATGCTGTGCATTGTCTCTCCTCCTTAGCTGCATTTCTCTCTTCAGCAGCTCGTCGGCCTAGCCGCAAAGGCCTAAGAAATGATAAGGATAAGCCTCTGCCTCCCTTACTTGCCCGTGTGGGAGGGAACATTGAGGTAAGTAGTACCAGGGTAGATGTTTGCATCCTAGCTGCTTCTCTATGGCTCTTGCTGTATCTGTCTTCTCCATTCTAGGTCTTGGGTTTCAATGCCCGCCAGCGGAAAGCCTTCCTCAATGCTATCATGCGCTATGGAATGCCACCTCAGGATGCCTTCACCACTCAGTGGCTTGTTCGGGACCTCCGTGGCAAGTCAGAGAAAGAGTTCAAGTGAGTCTGCATTAGGCAGGGGTGGAAGACTGGCAACATCTAGACCTTTTGGGGAAGAACGAAAATTAGGCCTTTTCTGGCGTTTCCTTAGAGACTACATTTCCTTAATGTATTAGCTGATTCTTTGGGGGGGAATGAAGTATAAGGTGGGAGCAACTAGAGGCTTGTTCCTAGTTCTCTTCCTTGGACTCCTCGGTCACCAAAAGCAAATGATTTTAGAGGAGCAGCATGGCCATGCAAGCATGTAATGATTACTCCCCCTGAGTCCTTCTTGGGCTTATGGTTGTTTCTGGCTCAAGACTCTGAGTCAGCTGTGTGTCCTTTACATATGTAGTAATTCTGTCAGGAAATTCTCCCTTAAAGGAGCCTGAAACCCCAAACTTGTGTTACTCTGGGTTAGGAGTCTCGCAGTGGTTTCCCTTACATGTTGGAAGGGGTCTGACATCTCCAGCTGACTTGGTTTATAGTCTAATTGCTTGTCTCTTAACTGCTCCAGGGCCTATGTCTCGCTGTTCATGCGCCATTTATGTGAACCTGGAGCTGATGGTGCAGAGACCTTTGCAGATGGGGTCCCACGGGAAGGTCTTTCTCGACAGCATGTCCTTACTCGCATTGGGGTCATGTCACTTATACGTAAAAAGGTAGGTGCCTAGCAGAGCAATGTAGCCTTTGCTTTTCATACAACTTGTAGTTACTGGGGTCCTGAGCTAGCGAGTTAACCTCTCCTCCTTTTGTACCTATTTTTGTTGTGTGCTGAGCAGTCTGTTTGTTCTGGTTTGAGGACAAGCTTTGTGTGACTCCTCTGATGATAATGTCTTTCTCTCCCTGTCACGTAGGTGCAGGAATTTGAGCATGTGAATGGCCGTTGGAGTATGCCAGAACTGGCGGAGATAGAGGAGAACAAGAAACTTTCACAGCCAAGCTCGCCCTCTCCCAAAACTCCAACTCCTTCAACACCAGGGGATACGCAGCCAAATACGCCTGCCCCTGTCCCTCCACCCGGTGAGAGTTCCCCTCTTGTACAGTCCTGTGTCCTGACCTTATCTGGGCTGTTCCCCTCACCGGAGCTGTGGTGGTGGGGTCTGGGGGTGGACACAGATCAAGTTACCTCTCATGTTAGGAGGGCTGCCAAAGACATGTGCAAGCCCTTAAAGGCAAGAGAGGACACTAGCATTCCTTGGATGAGCTGATATCAGGGAGAAAAAAAGCCCAGCATTTGTAGTGGGCTAGAAAGGGTGGGTCATCTTGAGTGGTGTTGGTCCCATTTTGATGGGCCTAGTCTCTGGGAGCGAAGGAGGTGTGCGCTTGGTAACAGTGAGGAGAAGACCCTGCTGATGACTTCTTTTATTTGCTGTGCTGCTCTGGGGTGGGGAATACACAGAAGAAGGAGTAAAAGTAGAAGAAGGAGCCAGTGCTAAGGAGCAAGGAGAGTCATCTGAACCAGAGAAAGAGCTCAGTGCTGCTGCTACTGAAACAGAGGTCCCTATGGAGGTGAGTGTTGGGGTTGCTTGTTTGCCTCATGCGACTGGCAATGTCTACTTCTGCCCCCTCTTCTGTGTTGTTCAGCTGCCAAGACAGAAGTGAGTTCTTGGAATGATATTTAAGGATAGTTCTCAGGTCCTCAGAATTGGCCTGGCAGTTTTGTACATCTTTGCTTTCCAGGCTGCTGTGACTGTCTTCTGTTGCCATGCACTGCTTTACCTCACTTCTCATTGATTTCTGTCCTCAGCAGTGTGCCCAGCCTGTGGAGATGCCGCCACAGGAAGCAAAATCCCCGGTGAACCCCACAGAAGCAGATGAAAAAAAAGTAGAGGAACCGGAGATGAAGGAAAGACCAGATGAGCCAATGGAAGTAGAAAGCAAAGGTATCTCTAGTGAGATTGTTTAATACCTCGAACAGCAATAACCCCTCCTCCCCCTCAAATACTATTTTCCTAAAGCTGCATATTCTTTGCTTCAGCACTTCAATGTAAAGAAACAGATGTAAATGTAGACAATCAGTGGGGCTATTCCAGGACTTTGGACAGGGAGTTAGGGAACACTATTAGGTTTCACAGGCTGAAGAAGAACAAAACCTTGGACTTGCCATGTTCCCTTACATCTCATGTTCTACTCCTCTCCTGCAGCTGATGTGGAGAAAGTGGAAGACAGAGCACCTATTGAGAATCCCCCTGAACCTCCTATCATCACTCTGGATGAGAAAGGTGAGTTATAGCAATTCCATTCTCTTAACTCCTCTCCTGCAAGGATTCCTTGTGAGTCTAGCTTGCTGTGGTATCTGCCATGTTCTTCCTAATAATTTCCTGTATGTACAGATGAGAAAAAGGATGATGATAAGAGAGATGTGGTGATGCTGCAGAATGGAGAGATGCTGAAAGAGTCAGTAGATGAAAGGCACAAGAAGGCAGTAAAGCAGCGCTTCATGTTCAACATAGCAGATGGTGGCTTCACTGGTACGAAAAATCTTTATATGCTTGAACTTGTTTATATGTCCCTGCTTGTGTTTGTGAAATAACTCTCAACTGTTCTGGTGTCTCTTGCCTTCCCAGAACTACACTCCCTGTGGCAGAATGAAGAGCGGGCTGCAACTGTCACAAAGAAGACCTATGAGATCTGGCATCGGCGTCATGACTATTGGCTACTTGCTGGGATTATCAAGTATCCTTGCCCTGAGAGACCAGTTCTCTCCCCTTGTACATGAACTATCATGGTGAAGGTGACCGTCCGGGGGTCTGTCCGACTGGAGTACGTTAAGTGAGAGAGTGCTTTATCGTCTTTCACAAGAGTGAAAGTGATGGTGGGAGGAGGAGTTTCCTGCCAGCATAGTTAAGACTTAGCAGTACATAGTTCTCATTCCTTTTCCTTGGCTCCTGTTCTTCCCTTCTCTGCACCCCTTTTCCCCACCCCCTCTTGAGAACTGTATCTTCCTGGGCTGTGTATTCCCTCGTTCTCACTGCCTTTGTTTGCCTGAGCTCATCCCATCTCAGTCATGGCTATGCCCGTTGGCAGGATATTCAGAATGATCCACGTTACGCCATCCTCAATGAACCCTTCAAGGGTGAGATGAACAGGGGTAACTTCCTGGAAATAAAGAATAAGTTCTTGGCAAGGAGATTTAAGGTAAGGATTTTTCTTCAGTGTGGTAAGTGCCTTTCAGCCAGCTACACCTCTAAGAACAAGAGCTTGCTGTTCTGAGTTTCTGCTAAGAAAGCGAAGGCTTCTGCAGTGCCTGTTGTTTTAGGGGGAAAAAGTCAGCAGTATCTCTCAGGATCATGCAAGTAGCTCCATGACAGGAGCTCCCTTTACTCTAGAAACAGGATTGGGGAGCTGGGTTCAGCGTGCTCTCTCCAAACATTTATGGAACAACTGGTGTGCAGGATGCTTGAGGTTCAAGTGGTTGTTTCCATCAGAGCTTCTGCCTGGCATGCTGCAACCCCCTCTGTGTGCTTAAGCAGAACTTAGAAACAGTGTATGGATTGGTGAAAGGGTTGCCTTCAGTCTCTGCCTCAACCTGTTTCGGGGTGATCGTAGCTTAGTTCTGGATGTGGTTTAAGACCAACCCAAATAAAGGCCATGTAGTTCTCAGGTATGGGGCAAAATGTGAATTCAGTGTAGTCTGGCTGATCAGTTCTGCACTAACAGGATTCAGATTGATTTCTCCAAGTGTCCCTGAAATGCTTAACAGTTTTTGGACTCCCTGCCTGTAGGTAGTGTGGGATACTTCTTACTTGCATTCAAAGAGAAAGCTCCATCCCCTTTGCTCCATAAGGAAAGAGTAAAATGGCAAACAACTTGGTCTTTAAAAAGAATCTGAATGAGAATCCTAGAGGATTTATGGTAGTCTTCTATTAAACTAAATGTAGCCTGCTTTTCTTGTGTACCTGGCTGAGCTTAATGGAGTCCTTAATTGTTTTGGGCTCTCTAGTCTTTACTCAATATAAACAGAAGCTGGTGAAAAGAGGTTCAGCTCCAGAATCTCACCTCATGAGATGGAGGAGAACTGGATCAGGAGAGGCTGGGGGGTGCAAACAGGCTGCTTTGCAGGTAACTGCTGAGAAGAAACCTTTTCTCATTACTGCCCCATCTTGCAGCTCCTGGAGCAAGCGCTGGTGATTGAGGAGCAGCTGCGGCGAGCTGCCTACCTGAACATGTCCGAGGACCCCTCTCATCCGTCTATGGCTCTGAACACGCGTTTCGCAGAGGTGGAATGCCTGGCTGAGAGCCACCAGCACCTATCCAAGGAGTCAATGGCCGGGAATAAACCGGCCAATGCTGTGCTGCACAAAGGTAACTGGGATAGTTGTTTTTGCATCGCTGTCCTCTTCTGGTCTTTTTCCCTGTGGGGTGTCCCTTTCCCCTCTGAACAGATGTCCCTTTCTCTTCCAGTTCTGAAGCAGCTGGAGGAGCTTTTGAGTGACATGAAGGCAGATGTGACTCGTTTGCCTGCCACCATCGCCCGTATCCCACCTGTGGCGGTACGCCTCCAGATGTCTGAGCGCAACATCCTCAGCCGGCTGGCCAACCGCAGCAGCGAGCCCCCTCCGCCGCCACCTCCCCAACAAGTACGTACCCTCTCTAGTCAGTGTAAGCAGAGGTGCCGGGGCGAGGGTGGGGAGGGGGGTGGGCTCTGTGGGGAAAGCCAGTGCTCCACCGACCAGCCCTTGAGTCTCAGATTGCCTTCTCTCACCCTACAGGTGGCCCAGCAGCAGTGAGTCCCTGGCCCAGTGCTGTTGACCTTTCGGCCAAGCTGAAGTGACCCCCCTGCCCTACCCCTTCACACTCTACCCCTCTGCCTGACATTCCTGACTGGGTGCTGTTTCCCTCCATGGAAGCTGCTGCCGCAGGTCTCTGGGGAGGAGGAGAAACTCCTTCCCCTGCAGCCAGCCCGTTGGAACAAGGAGTGTGCTTGGGAGAGAGGGGGATGTATGATGGACTCTGTACATAGTGACTGGAGGCCACAGCGCCATGTCTGTTACACGGAGAACCGGGCTGGGTTGCTTGCTGCCTCCGCCTGGAATTCCAGTTTTCCTTTCTAATTTTATTTTGAGTTTGTTTACTGAGACAAGTGCGCAGGCAAGACCAAGCAAAAGCCAGGACAGAGACAAAGCTACCTCCATCAAGATCCTTTTTAATACAAAAACTGACCGGACTTGTCCACTAATAAGCAGCTTGAAGACAAAACGTCAACGTTAAAAAAACAAAAAAGTCAAAAAACAGAGCAAAACCTTGGTAAAACTGAAAAATAAAGCTTCCTTGTATTTTATTCTGCTGCCTCTCCCTTACCCCTCCCTCTACTGCTCCCGGTTTCGGGGCCTCTCCCGCCTCCTGGAATTCTTGCTTCCTCCTCCCCCGCCCCCTGCCCGCCGGAGCGGGGACCAGACCCCCTCGGCGGCCGGAAGCGCCTCAGCGGGCCGCGCCCCCTTGCGCTGCCCAGCCCCCTGACGTTACGGGCCGAGCCAGTCAGCCAGCAGGAGCGGCGGCATTGGCCAATGGTTGGGGGGAAGGGGGGGGCGGAGCCGAGGCCCTGCGCAGGCGCCGGGGAGGGTGTGGGGAGCAGTGCACGTGCGGCGGCGGGCCAGGTGCCGCGGTGCCATGGGGCGGAAGCTGGACCCCGCCAGGAAGGAGAAGCGCGGCCCCGGGCGTAAGGCCCGCAAGCAGCGGGGGGCCGAGGTGGAGCTGGCCCGCTTCCTGCCGCCAGGTAAGTCCGGCCTGACCCGGCCCGCTGCCTCCCCGCGGTGTCGCCGGTGCGGGTCTGCCTGACCGCCGCGTGTCTCTCCTCAGAGCCGGAGGCCGGGAGGAAGAAGCTCTCCAGTCACGGGAGGAAGAGGTGAGGGTGGCGGCCCGGTGGGGCGGGGGGAGGGTGTGACCGGGCCGGGGCCGACCGCCGCTTCTCCTCCCCATCCAGGGCTGCGAAGAGGCGGCTGGGAGCGCGAAGGAGGCAGCTCGGAGGAGGAGGAGGAGGAGAAGGAGGGCCGGAGCCGGCAGGTGAGTGCTAGGCGGGGGCCGGCTGCCACCCTGTCCTACTGCCCCCCCGCCCCGGCTCCAGCTTCTTGTTTTCCATGTATGGGACAAGTGGAACGTTGTTATTTTAAACGTATTTTTCCTGATTTCTGGTCGCTGCCGTGCCAGGCGGCGGTGCTGTCGGAAGAACAGACCAGTAAAAGGTTTCTTTTCCACATGTTAAAGCAGCTTCTGACTTATCCTCCATTAGCAGTGAGGTTGGGTAGCTGAGGCTTTCTACGCTTGCTGCATTACGTCCTGCGTAGCCTGGGAAGCTGTTGCAGTAGGAAGAAGGAAGGATAGAGAAAGATTTGGGAATAAGGGTACCGTAATACGCCAGAGCAAATGCCATTAGAATTTTAGCTGTGTTTTTTAATTTGGTGACTCTAGTTAAATCTCTTTAAAGCTTTCTCAGAGGAGAGGTGAGAATACACCCATGTTTGTGACTGAAAAAACTGATGAGAGCTAGCAGTCCCTTCTCTTGGACAGGCAGCTCAGGACTAGGATCAAGGCCTCTCTTGTATAACAGTTAAAAAACCGGGGCAGCTGCTTTTGAGAATAATGCCTAACTTTTAACTGTTTCTTCTGCCTGTAGATAAAGAGCACGTATCTTCACAGAAGGAGAAATGTGCCATAAAGGCAGCAGGACAAACCCCTTGTGGCCGGTCTGGCTTCAGTGATGGCAATTCAAAATTGCTGGCTCTGGCCAAAGCCAAGAAAATCCCCTCTAAAGGAGGCGACGTGGAGTTATCCAGCAATGGTGAGGTGGAAGAGGTCAGCTGGGAGACGGAGGAGGAGGATGGGAGCAGCGAGGAGATGGTGGATGATTATGGTGCCTCATCATCAGAGGAAGAGGAGGTAGGAGCATTTTGCCCTTAACTGCACAAGCAATACTTGACTTTGCTGGCTGAAAGGACCTATCAGGCCTGGGGAAAAAGAGTGACTTTACGGGGGGGTGGATGGTGAGGTGGCAGAGAGCTTTCCCTTTCTTCCCTTCACAAGAACAATTTCAAGTTTAGCAACTGACCCCAGCGTCACATTTGGTGCTTTTGTTTGTTGTCCTTCTTAAACAGGACAGATAAATTTCACCAATGGTGGGAAATTAGGGAGCACCTACGGATATTGTTTCATTAATTTTTTGTCTCTCTTTCTAGTTGCTGCCTATTGAAAAAGCTGCCTTGAAGCAGAAGTCTGGCAGGTGAGGATTTGAGAACATCGCCAGTCCGCAGAGTCTTTCCTGGTCAGATGAGGAGCCTGTGTTGTTCATTCTTCTGTCCTTCTGCCATCTAGAAACGGTAGTTGTGAAGGGCCTGTGTGACACTGTTTTTGTGTAAAACACGTATCCTGTTCTTTGTCCTTAGGGGAGGCCTCAGTGAAGATGACAGTGAAGAGGAGGAGGAGGAGGAAGAGGAGGCAGCGGCAGTACAGGAGGCAAGCAGGCAGAAAATGGGACAGAAGGAGGAAGAGAGCACAGATCTGCAGCTCAACCTGGATATAGATGAACAATTTAAACTGCCATCTAATGAACAGATTGAGAGAGAAGATATCCTTTTTATCTGGGACATCCGTAAGCCATATGCATGCAGCAGCATAGGGCCTGGATACAACCAAAGAATGCTGCGCTTCTGTACGACACAGTTAGGAAATCTGTTACGCCCTGTATGGAGCTTGGAGCCTGTTCCAATTTCCTTTCTGGTCCTACATGCACATGGATATCTTATTATTGTGTAGTTCGTTCCTCTCTACCCTGATTTTCCTGGCAGGCGTTTGTCTAACCCGTTCCTAGAGCCTCTGATAACAGCAACTCCAGCATCCAAAGTGTTAGCTGTTAGGCTTTGGTGATTTTTGATTTCCTGCCCCCCCAGTACAATTTAATTCTGCTGCTTCTCATTCTCCTCTGTATCCCTTAGTTGCCCTTGGAGAACTTGTAGTCTCCTTTCTGCTACAAGTAATGCTTTCAGTATTAAAAGACTTTTTTTTTTTCCTCTTGTTTTTCCTAGTTTTTTCTCTTTATCTAAAGTAGCTAACCAGATTCTTTTAAGTACCTGCCTTGTGAACTTTTTCATCTGGTTCCACCCTTTGAATCCCCCCTCTGCTGAGCTCTGATGAAAGCATATTCCAATAAGGCCTTTCTGGTGCGGGTGCTGTTGTGATGCAGGAGTCCCACATGAGCAATTGTGCTTGTGAAGAGCCTGTGTGTGATGGCTGTTGATGATTCCTTAATGGTCTTTCTACCTGCTGAGCCACCTGACCTGCACATCATTCACCAACGCATAAAGGGCAACATGGAGGTGCTGCAGGACTTTGTGGTGAAGCGTGAGGAAGGACGCACGCGACAGGAGTACCTTGCAGTGTTGCGCAGGGACATGGCTGCCTACTATTCCTACAGTGACTTCTTGCTTATGAAGCTCATGGACATCTTCCCACTCCCTGAGGTAGGATCCTGCACTGCCCATACCTTTGCTGACTGACAAGGATTTGGCTGCCTCCCCAGTCTTAATTTTTATCTCTATTCTCTGTCCCTTCTTTTATTTAGCTGATAAACTTCCTGGAAGCCAATGAGGTTCCCCGCCCTGTGACCATTCGCACCAACACACTCAAGACGCGGCGACGGGACCTGGCGCAGGTGAGCAGGAACCTGTGGTTATCTCCTGCGCCGCCTGTCACACGGGGCGGTGTCTCAGTCCCATCTCCTTGTCTTGCAGGTTCTAATCAACCGCGGCGTGAATCTCGACCCCTTGGGGAAGTGGTCAAAAACGGGACTTGTTATTTATGACTCCTCTGTACCCATCGGTAAGATCACCCTTCTTGTCGTAGGGCTGAGCTGACCCACTCTTGGCTCCTTTTCTTTCATGTGTCATCTTCTTTTGTTCTGCCTTCCCTGCCCAGGTGCCACCCCTGAGTATCTGGCTGGGCACTACATGCTGCAAGGAGCCTCCAGTCTCCTCCCTGTCATGGCTCTGGCTCCGCAGGAGAACGAACGCATCCTGGATATGTGCTGTGCCCCAGGAGGCAAGACCAGCTACATAGGTACCACCCCGGAGCCTTGGGAGGGATGGATTTTCTGTGAAGCGATGATTTTCCACTGGTCTATACAGAAAAGGGGAACAGAGGGGGACTGAACTTGGGGAAAGGAGAGGGGTGGCTGTCCCTATGGGCAAAAGCACGGCAGGTTTTCAGCCCCTTGCTGATGTGTTTTGCCCTCTGGCAGCTCAGCTTATGAAGAACACGGGTATGATCTTGGCCAACGACAGCAATGCTGAGCGGCTACGTAGCGTGGTAGGGAACTTGCATCGGCTGGGAGTCACCAATGCTGTAGTGAGTAACTGCGATGGACGCCAGTTCCCCAAGGTGTGTTCCTGCCTGCTTTGGGGTGTCCTTACCATGCTTACCTAGAGCTGCTGTGCTGAGTCCCCACCTGTGAGCGTAATTAAAAATGTACATGTGCCTGCAGGTGCTTGGAGGGTTTGACCGCGTCTTGCTTGATGCTCCTTGTAGTGGAACAGGTGTCATTTCCAAGGATCCTGCTGTCAAAACCAACAAGGTAAGTGACCAGTGGGTACACAAGATGGGGCCTCAAGTATGAGTCGTGAGAGGAAGAACTTTGGGGCAGCTTTGCTCTTGAGAGATGCCTGCAATAGAGAGACACTTTTTTTCCTTCTCTTTTTTTATTCTGCATGTTGTACCAGAGCTAGGCTTTTTGACATTAGCTCTGTAGAAGGCTCCAGAACCTTCCATATCATATGTGCTTTCCTCTCCTGCCATCCCCTTATCCACAACAGAGGTTTGGGGTGCTTCCCTGCACCTCTGGCATCCTAACCTGTCTTTCTTTTTCAGGATGAGAAAGACATCCTGCGCTGTGCTCACCTGCAGAAGGAGCTGATTCTTAGCGCTATAGATTCAGTCAATGCTGCCTCAGAGACAGGGGGCTACATTGTCTACTGCACTTGCTCCATCATGGTAAGTCCCTTCCACGCTCTGCTGTGATCCTCTCCTACTCAGGGGACTGGTGAGCCTTGGCTCCTAATGCTTAGTCTCTGGCAGGTGGAGGAGAATGAGTGGGTTGTGGATTATGCCCTGAAGAAACGCAATGTTCGTTTGGTGGCCACAGGCCTGGACTTTGGCAAGGAAGGCTTCACCAGGTGCGTGCCAGGTCACACCTGCACAGGTGACTGTTCCTTTAGTGGCCAGGTTTGAGCAAAGGTGTTCTATTGCTTCTCACCCCACTTCCTCCTCCAGGTTCAAAGACCGTCGCTTCCACCCCTCCCTCAAGTCTACGCGGCGTTTCTATCCCCACACGCACAATATGGATGGGTTCTTCATTGCCAAGTTCAAGAAATTCTCTAATGCCATCCCCCAGGCACAAAAAGGTAACCTGGTGCTGGACCTCAGCCGAGCTGCCTGGGCTTGCTCTCACAGGCTGCTTCCCCTGCAGAAGCCATGCAAGTTCTTACAGCACCTTTCTCTCTTGTTTCAGATGAAGAACCTGCTGTGGAAGCAGCAACTCCGTCTGCCGTTCCTGATACTGTCATGGAGCCTCAGCTGAAAAAGAGGAAACTTGAGGGATCAAAAGTTGACAAAGAGCAGAAGCTGCCACAGCCTGCTTTGAAGAAGAGACATTCATTGCAGGCACAGAGGAGACCCTTGAAGGCTGGCCGTCCTTCTCCCAAAACGATGCGTCCTCAGGTCCCTACCAGGAAGAAGCATAGAGTGAAACTGAATGGACAGTGAGGGGAACTGCTTTTCCAGGTGTTGGTCCCCTCGGAGAGCAAAGGTGCAGCTATGCGTGTACCACCTCGTGTTTCCTGCTCTGTGTGGATAATCTCTGCAGCACTATGCACCTGGGACAGCTATAGCCCCATTTGCTCCTTTCCTTTTCCATCAAGGCCTGACCATTAAAAGTTTTATACTCTTGCTCAGGTCTTGTCCTCTTCCCTTGAACACAGAGAACAGAATTCTGCCATGTCCCCTTACTCCTCTGCAACAGAAACCCCGTCCGCTCCCTTCTGATGCTCTGGCATTTCTGGTGTCTGTTCTTAGGCTCTGCAACATGGATGTTTGTGAAGAAGCAGTGGGAGCTGAAATCCTAGCTGCCTGGATGGAGGTTGTATTGTGTTGTGCCTGTTGGCAGAGTGCTTCATCAGGGCAGGGCTGGAGCTCCTAGGCCAGTGGTCCCGTGCTGGTCCCTAGTTCCCTTGTTGTCACTGTGTGCTAATCCAGGTCACTGTTGCGATCGTCCCCGTTTCACCCTTGTGCTGGTTCCCTGCAGTCTCTTGGTTCTTGGCCCCCCAGGGGCAGCAGGGATTGCTGCTGGTCCTGGAGCTGTACAGTCGTGTTCTTTCTTTTTGCCTTTTTGTTCACCTAGATGTGGTTGCTTTTCCTCGAGGTGTAACAAGCAGCGGTCTGGGCTGCTTCTATTTAAACACCAGCCCAGGTCCATCTCCCTTGTCAGTGTGAGTTGATATTCTCTCCTTTAGTTCTGCTCTCCAGTGAATAAATCTTTTTCTAGAGACAATTCATTAATAAGCTTTCTACTAAGTGTGCTCTCCAGCTTCTGTTCCACCACAGTGTACATGGAGTTGGGCATGTAACAGACCAGAGCCATAACTCGTTTCTGTAATTGTCTTGCTAGCTCAGCTGATGTGAGGCTTTGCCTTGATTTGTTTTCCTTGCCAAGCTTTGGGTTCATGGGAGAATTTGATAGGCTCTTCCAGCGTTTGGTGTTAAGGACAGCTGAAAGCAGTGGACTGTAGGATCTAGACATCCTTCCTGTCCTGGTCTGCTACATGTGAGGCTGCTGCTTTCCCGTGTTACCAGGCTTAGCAAGTGGCGAGGCTGAGTGTGAACTCCAGAAACTCCCTCAGACACGGGCACACATACTAGAGATGCAACCAGCCACAGACTGATGAGCAGAAACTGAAGAAAAGGACTGTGGCTGGTGCCCAGGAAAACACAAACGGCACTCACAAAACATGAATGGCAAAAAAGGCCTAATCCTGTTCTTACTCCCCAGCCCATCGAACCTAGAGCATGCTAGTGGATCGTGTGCGCACACTTTGTGGATCGCTGGTAGCTGGTCCCCAGACTTGTCTGTCTGGTGTCTGGCTCTTGGACCTCTTATCCTACTTCTGGGCTAGTCCAGCTTATCGTTTGCTAGCAGATCACAAATGCGCGTGCCTGGAGAGGAAACGGCTAGGATTTGTTTAATATGAGGCCAGGACAGATTGTAGTAATGGGGTGCAGGGCTCAGCCAGACAGGCACACTGACCACCAGCCAGTCTCTCTGTGTCTGGCCCCTTCTAGTCCTCCTCTCCATTTCCCATGCTCGCTTCTCCCTGATCTAGCTTCTTGCCTCCCTTTCCTGTCCTTCCGTCCTTCCCCTAAACATCCCATAGTAAGTTTTGCTCCCATAATCTTCCCTGAAACATTGCATGATAAACTTTACACAGACCCACAATTCCCCTCAGACATCCCATAATAAATTTGCTCTTTCCCATGAAGCCCATGATAATTTTGCTTTCTTACCAGTTGTGAAGTTTCTGGCTGAAGCTCTTCAGGGTTGCACTTGAGCGGTTTTTGTAATGGTTCAGTCTGTCAGTGTCTCAGGAGTCCTGGTCTTTGATACAGCCCATGTTACCTTCTGGTTTTTAGGGCTTCTGTATCTGTGTTTAATTTATTATAACTCTGGTTTGGGGGGGGGAGGGGGGGGTTGACTTTGTATTTTTGTGTTGAATAGCCATTAACCAAATATCCTTGTATTTGAAAATTGCTTTTTCCCCATGCTTCCCAGTGAATTAGGGCAGGGAGGAGGCTCTGAATGCGACTATCTCACTCCAGGCTTGTATGGTGAGGGCTCTGGATTGCCTGGACCCAAGGGAAGTTTTCCAGGGTCTTTCAGAAAAATTAAATAAATGCTAGGTGTGCTATTAGGAAGGGAATTATTAGATAGCAAAATTGAGAAAATTATTACCTCCCTGTGTATGCACTTCAATACTGCATTTCTAGTGCTCTCCATCTGAATAAGGATTGTAAAACTGGGAAGTGTTCAGGGAGGACAAATGCATCCTGAGCTATGAAATGGTTTCTGTGAGAGGAACAGCTAGAATCTAGGCCTCTTTAAGCTTGGAAAAAGAGACCATGGGGAAAGAAGTGATACAACAATGTGTAAAATTGTTAGTGGTGTGGAGATGAACAAGGAACAACTGCTTGCTCTTTTCCAATAAACACAAAAACCCAAAACTGTAGGACCCACCAAATGCACCAAAGGTGTAGGTAGCCACGAAACTCCTTTCTGCAGGGTACGGTGGACGCTAGAAGCTTACACAGGTTGAAAACCCAGACATATGCAGAAGGGAAAAATGTTTTTTGTCAGGGCTGGTCAACACAACTGGCTCAGGAGATCCACAAGCCATGAAATGCTAGAGGCTGGGAGGGCATTGTCAGGAGGGATCACAGCTCACTTGCCCTGGTCACAAACGCCTCTGTCCTCATCCCGTGCTGGAAACTGATTCCTGAGCTTAGATGGACCAGTGGTCAGACCCAGCTTAGCAGCTCTGGTGTCCCTGGGAGGTGGTCCCGCTGCTGCGCCTGCCCCTTAGTGCTCCCAAGGTAAGTCCTGAGCTCTGCCTACCACCTCATTTCCCTCAGCTGGGGTGGCAACAGCAGCTTCCATGGATGTCGAGCCCTGCCTCTGCTCCTCCAGACTTCTTTCTTTTCCAGTTCTATCAGATTTCCCCAGGAGTGATGAAAGACAGGATTTTAGCATACGACTCAAAACTGGAGCTCTATGGCAATCTTCCAGCTGTAGGGTGACTTGTACCTAAAAGGGCTTTTACCTCTGGCAAGCCATGAGCCTGCCCGTTCAGGAGCAATGCTAACCTGTCCCGCTTTGCTGCTGCTGCCTAGTGAGGTTCCTATGCTAGTGCATAGTCCCAGCCTGATAACCAGTTTATTCTGATAACCCCAGCGGCAGGGATAGAAAGTTCTCGGTTGGGATCCCAACGTAACCGCCTGGTTTCCAGTGGATCTCCAAATTACGTCAGTCCCCTCTGAAAGGTGGGAACAGATGCTGCTTTAACCATGTCAATAAAACTACTCTCTTACCGAGCATCGTTCCACTCGCTTTGCTTGCCTGCAAACCTTGCATTACAGCTGGGGAGAGACAAAGGAAACTTTCAGCTCTCTTCAGTGGTTCGCTCCCCTTCTGCTCTTTATTTCAGCCATTGCAGTTATCGCTGCTCAGAGAGAGAGTGTTGAGCGTGACATTGAAATGCTGCTGCCATCAAGCTTCAGAGGCAACACTGGGGACACAGCAGCTGGGGGCGAAGGTCGGTGGCTTCCCTCGGCATTCTGGTACGAGGCTGCTGGTCACACTAGACTTGTGTTTGCAGCTGCCTTCTTACTCTCGGAATCTTTTTGTTAGCTGAAAGCTGAGATTTTTGGAAAATGTGGCTACTGGATCATCTTTCAGTACCTTCCTTTAATGTATTTGAATATCTGAAAGCTGACGACAATGTTTTTTGTGAGAGCTGAGGCAGAGCAAAGCGAGAGCTGAGGCAAAGCAAGGGTTGAAAGCAGATCTGAGGTGTAAAAACACAGTCACAAATTAAAAGCTAATTGAGAGAAGTCAGTGTAATGCGTCATGATATCTATTCCACCGTGCTGTGCACAAATGTTACTGGGGTGGCATTTAATGCCTTGGAGAAAAAAAAAAAAAAGGGTAATCAGTTCTGTAATAGAGTTGCCACATGCTGTAAAGTTATTTAGGCCAAACAAGGCCAGAAGTGTGCAAAACAAACGTGGTGCACGGAAGAGGTGAGGTCCTGTGTTGATGACAGCCAGTACAGTGGGAGAAATACCATGCATGTTGTAAGATCTTGAATTCGGTGGGGATTCTGCAAACCCTTCTCCCCAAAATGGAGAGGAATGAGTCTACCAGAGAAGCCTTATCAGGGCACAATTAAGATGGCCAGCTGGCCGTTCCTGCCTGCCAGGCTCCGGAGCTCTGCCAGCTTACCTCTGCAAAGCAGGAGGGAGACGTAGGGCACTGCACTGCTGCACCCTTGGCATGGCAGAGGAAGGAAACCGAAGACTTCTGGGGACAATAGTGCGCAATGGAAAGAGAAGAGACTCCAGTAGCAATGCAGGTGGGTCACTAATTCCAGTGATGTCATCCGCTGTAATGTCTGTTCTGCGTCTGGTGTCGGGGTGTATCTAGAGGAAGGGACTGAAATCCTGCACCGCACATTTCAGGGACTTGGATATAAAATTCAGATCCTTGAGCACACGCTCCATTGCACATAACCCCATAGATCTATACGCTTTTGTAGGGGCTGAACCCGCAAATGCCCAAGCTCGCATCAGTAGGTTTTGCTCCCCTGAGCTGTCTATCCCTGCTAGGATGTGGAGAGCCCCCGAAGAGGATGTCTGCAAGTCTGCCTGCCTAATGTAGTCAACGGGGAATTGTTGAGAAGAGTAAAGTCAGTTAGGTCTCTGGCTTTTGGCTGTACTACCTAGAACTGGCTTCACACCCAAGACCTGGCTTACAAAACTTCCTCCTGGACTAGTGTTTGGGGTTTTTTCAAAGAAAATCCCATTCCCTCCTTTGCTGTTAGGCAGGGACATTTCTGTGTGTTGGTTAGTGTGGTGATCGCCCAGCTTCTGTTGGCAGCTGCTCCTCTGTGCCAATTTCTCCCCATTTGCACCCAAATCTAGGCAGCTAACTCTGGGCTGCTGGCTTTGCTAGGCAGCAAGGTGCCCAGAAATTGCATGTTCATGGCAGCACCTGCCTCTGGTTGGGGATAGAAGCAATTCTAGGGGTTGGTTTTAGTGAAGCATCCTGGAAGTTGGAAGACTTGGAGAGTTTATGCTGAAGTGTTCCAGCAGTGTGGTACAAGGGAGAAGGTAGCGCTGGGGTACACGGAGTGAAGGAGAGCGGGGAGGTGGGCTCACCTACCAAGAAAACTGTGGAGCTAATTCGAACAGGTTTCACCTATGAAGCACCTTTGCAAGGAGGATGTGTTGGCTAGTAAGAGGTTCTGTGATCTGGGAGAGGGAGAGCATCTCAAACTGGCAGTGGATGTTAAAGCTAGGCAAATTCAAATGAGAGGCAAGGCAAGATGTGTGATTTTAATAGGTGGTTAGCCACCTGGGGAATCTACCTTGATTTGCCCATGAAGGGTAATGGTAGAAGCTCAGTCACTTTTTACTGTGCTGTCAGCAGCTAGAGACACAGTCCCACACGAGTACCTGGCTTGAGCTACAGAAATTTGCACCATGTGTTTTGCATGGGGTCAGAAAATGCAGTGCTTCTTTCTCGGCCTTAAAATATGTGGAAGCAAGATAAATACCAGCACGTTTGCAAATAAGCGTCTGTTTTGACGTTGGCTATGGGTACACTCGTAAGAACTGTAGTGAGGTGTAGTGAGCAGCTCTGCATGTCAGCAGGTGGGGTCCAGCAGTGCCACTGCTGAGCCCGAGCTGATAAACTCAGGGCAGGAGCTGTTGGAAGGTCTGGGAGAAGTGCCAGGGGTTTTGGTGAACCAAGAAGGGAAGATGAGGAGGAGGAGCATTGTGCTCCCCTGGGTAGCAGGAATGTCTCTAGGCTCTGGGCTTCCTCAGGAGTAACTAGAAGAGGTTGGCCCTTTGCCCCAGCCATCTTCTGTCTCAGGAGGAATCCTTTATCCCAGCAAGTATCCCGAGCAAGGGAAGCTGGGAAAAAAAAAGGAGGCTCCGCGCTGCCCTGTCCTCTCCAGGAGACGGGAAGAGGCTCTGGAGGTCTGTAGCCCAGCCCCCTGCTGCAAGCAGAACTGTCCCAGCACGAGGTCACATCACTGTGGCTTTGTGTAGCTGAGCCCTGAGGACCGCTGAGGATGGAGATCCCGCCACCTGCTCCAGCACTGCACTGGCCTCCTGGTGAAGAAGCTTCTCCTGATGGATGGTGATGCCTTCCTCCACTGGTATGTCATTAATCAGCTCTGCTTGCTGGGTTTCCCCGGCAGGACAGAAGCAGGCCTTAGGAAAGCACTTGCTCCACGGTTTGTGGCGTTGCTCTTGCCTGTGCTCCCCCCGGTTGCATGCAGCAGCAGATCACCTCGCTGCCTGATCCTGCTCGCCTGCGTGTGACAGGAGGGGATTGTGAACTGGCTGGTGGGTATGGGGGCTAAAATCAGGGGAGTGCGAGGGAGGAGGATGATGGCAGAAAACACGGCTTGCCGTGCGTGCGTGCAGGCAGGCTGCAGCAGCAGGGCGGCGGCGGATGAAGGAACGCGGCAGCAGGCGGGAGGGAGTCAGCGATGGTTTCCAGGGCACGTGCTAGGAGGTCTCTGAGCTGGGGCTGCCGCTGCTGCTTCAAAACAAGCTTCTTGACCGGGATCCCTCTTGGCCGTCTGTCCTTCCCTTTTCCCTGGCTATTTATTTGGTAGTATTGCTGCTGGGTGCATGGCTCCCTACCGGCTGCTGTTGCAGCGTGGGTTTTTGGAAGATGGGGATCTCCTGCTCCCATCTGTGAGGAAAGCCTTCCTGCCCTCCTCTTCCTTGACAAAAGCGCTGCTCGCCATGGCTCAGCCTCTCTGGTCAGAGGCAGAGCAAGGGAACAGCTGCTTAAGAAGAGGAAAACTATTAAAAAGGAGGTGATGGGAGGAAAAGGAAAGCTCCCTTCACTTCCCACCCTCAGCCCGTATGGGAGGTACTGAAATCCAGTTATGACTTCCAATGGTCATGGGTGTGCCAGGGAGGATGCAGCCAGGTTACCAGTGGGAAAGGAGGTGTTATAAATGCAAATGGGGGCTGCTGCGGGGAGCCCAGAGTTGCGGGCAGGGCAGGGGAGACGGGCAGGTCACAGGACAAAACTGATGCTGGACACAGCAAGGCAGGAGAAGGGAACAAATTTGGTTTGGTCTGTTCCCAGGCAAGGAAGGCAGATGAGTAATGGAGGGATGGAGGAGCCCTGTAGGCCTGGAGGAGAAGCAGCAGGGAAAATACAATAGGCAAACTCCTGGTCAAGACTAGCAAAGCTGGCCATCCTCAGTGGGTCTGGGAAGTTTCTGGAAGTGTGGACTCAGCCGTACCTCAGATCCCAAGGGAAGGGCTGCAGCACATCACGCCACTGGAGCCTGCCCAGCTCCTGCCACAGTGTTAGTGTAGCGCAGTGCTGGGCATCTCCTTTAATTCAAACCCATTGCTCGCTCGCTCATCCTTTGCCGACGGCTCAGCTGCGATCTCGGAGGCCGGTTTGTGCAACCACCACGCTCTGGATGTCCTGGGGGACTGGGCCACGAGTGTGCAGATGTCAAGGTAACACCGGTGTCTGCATCCATAAGTGTTGATGTACTGAGGGATTTGGTGCAGCCTCCTCCCACTGGGGAACGGGGTGAGGGACTATGCCAGTGCTTTTTGCAGTGCTGACCTGGGGTTGAGGCCAGGGTCAGGGAAAGACTGTAGGAAAAGGCCTAAAGAAGGCTTAAAATAGGGGACAGGAAAGCAGACCTGAGGCTGCTTTGTGAACAAGGAAGGTGAAAGCATGATAGTTGAGAGGCTGGCGGCCTCCACGCAACCTCCTCTGCCCTCTGGCTCGCCATTGTCTGGTGGCAGCTCTCCGTAGGCAGGCTGCTGATGGAGCAGGGACAGGGCTGCCTTTGGGGGGGAGGGGGGGGTGTCCAGTGAGGATAACG
>VYZV01014757.1:17629-33562 GCA_013401275.1 Pandion haliaetus | reverse complement strand
CCCCCCGGGCCCTTTCTCTCGCCAGTGCTCTCCCAGCCGGCCCCTCAGCAGCAGCAGCGAGCCGTGCGGGAGCACCCCACTCCTCCGGGGCTTTCCTCCCCACCCAAAATAGCTGCAGCTTGGCATGTGCCTCGGAGAAGGGTGAAGCAGAACGCAAAGCTAATCTCTTGGCCGGTTGTTCTTTCCCATGCGGGGCGGCCGCCGCTCTCGCATCGCGCCGGCAGCACTTTTGTTCCAGGCTAGTTTCCGAGGCTGCTCCCAGATCCGCACGTAGGATGAGATCAGGCAGGTGGCTGGTGTCGCTGGGTCAGGGCGCTGGGCCGGCTGAGACCATCGCCGGTGACTGACACCACCCGAGTGACCGATTTGTTTTTCGGAAAAAAAGTCACTTTCTGATGCTTTAGAAGCGATTAGAAAGTAACTGATTTACGTACCCAAAAGAGCGAAACGATGTGCTCTACCCATGGGAGCCATGCCACTGACCTGAGCTTCACAGCCATGGGCTCTGGTGCTAAGATCAAGGCTGGGGATCCAAGATGATACTTTATGTTTTTGGCCTTATAAGGCTTTGGCCAACAGGAAGAAGAGTTGGCATCTCTTTTTTCCCACCTGAAGCCTTTTATTATTAAGATGGGGACCGGGCTCCTTCTCCAGGGGCGGGCAGCTCGCCTTGCGTTGTCAGATCAGAGAGCAGGGAGCTGGAACGACCTTTTTGGCCCAGAGGGGCCAAAGCGGATCAGCCAGAGGGGACCGAGTTGGGTTTGTCAGTGTTGATGAAACTTTGGGAGAAAGGAGAGCTTTCCGGGGTAGTCCCGCTCTGGCAAGCAGGCTTTGGGGAAGGCTGCGAGGGGCGGGGGGGTGACGGAGGGAGCGGGGACGCTGGGGGCAGGCAGGGGGGCACCACAAGCTGCTGCGGGCCAATGTTGTTGGTGGGATCTATTTTTGGACTGTGTTACCAGGAGCTGGGGGAAAGCAGACCCCACCCCCAGACCCTTTCCAGCACCAGGAACTTTCTGACGGGTGCAGCCAGGTCCCAAGCAGGGGAATGGGACAGGAGGATCCCATTTCCACACCCTTCCCCATGCTGAAGGCTGACATCCCCCGGGAGCAGAGACCTCCCTGCCATGGCGGGCTCTGATCTGCTGTGAGGACAGCGCGGCCGGCGTCATCCCTTTGCCACCTGCCTGGGGGCAAAGGGAAGAGACTGTCTTTACACAGGACTTCCCGGTTCTCTGACCCACAGCTTGGGTGCTTGAGCTTGCACTTTCTTCGGGGCAGCATTGCCGCCATGCACCCCACGGCACTCAGAGCGGTGCAGCAGCAGGAGGAGCCTCTCTCTGGACGTGCAGGGCCTGAAATTCAAGTCTGGGATCTAGGAAGGGTGCGGGGGCAATAGGGAGGAGCGAGAAGAGATGCAGCAGCGGGAGAGACTCGCAGGAGCCACGCTTGGGATGAGCAGACCGAGGCTAGGTGGCCTGGGGAGGGGCAAAGGGTGCCTGCGAGTATCCTACAGACTCGTCAAGAGTGGGGGATCGGCGAGTCTCCTCAGGTTTGTGCTGTCCACTACATCTGTACGTCCAAGTAGTTTTTATCTTGGATGTGCAAGGACACGCTGAAGGTGTGGGGTGAGTAGCGTTATGGCACAGTGTGTTACAGTCACAGGATAGTTTGGGTTGGAAGGGACCTTTAAGGATCATCTTGTCTGAGCCCCTGCCGTGGGGTTTCACTAGACCAGGTTGCTCAAAGCCCTGTCAAACCTGACCTCGAACACATCCAGTGATGGGGCATCCCTAGCTTCTCTGGGCAACGTGCTCCAGTATCTCACCGCCCTTGTCATAAAAAAATTCTTCCTTCTGTCCAATCTAAACCTACCCTCTTTCAGTTTAAAACAGTTGCCCCTTACCCTGTCACTACAGGCACTGGTAAAAAGTCTCTCTCCATCTTTCTTATAAGCCTCCTTTATATTTTGAAAGGCTGCAAGAAGGTCTTTTGTTGTTGTAATTGCCCTCCAAGGAGGTGTGCCAGGCTGCAGAGCATTCATCATTTAGGTGAAGCTCAAACATAGTTCAAACATGGTGAGAGAAGGAAACGTGCAGCTTCAAGCCCCGAGCAGCCCGCAGGGTGCCCCGCAGCACCAGCATGCATTAACCGTGCAGCATAGGGTAAGGCACCCCACTGCCTTTTGCAGGATTTTAAAGATGGGACGGGGGGTGTTTGTTTATTTTGCTAAGTGAACTTCTTGAGGGGACACACCTGGGGAGTTGGGGAGGGCCATAGGGACAGCACTGCATCTTGTCACATCCTCAGCTTTGGGAGGGCTGGCACGTAGCTGGCAAGGAGATGGCCGGGTCTGTCTGCTGCTGGGACCCTTCTGTATCTCAGCCTTTGGGCAGGTCGCTGCCTTGGCGGCAGCGCAGAAAAGACACGTCTCCCCTTGGTGTGCGCCGGTGGCCGTGGGGTTGCATGGGGCAGCCTTGCTTCCAGCCGGCAGTGACCTGGCAGCAGCCGCCGGGCACGCTGGGCTGTGGGTGCAGTGCTGCAGGCAGGTTATTATTAGGAGTGGTGCATTGCAGGAGGGAGCAGGGAAGAAGGAGCCAGGCAGGAGGCGAGCGGGAAAGAGGTTCGTAATGGATGGGCGTGCAGATTCATCGCTTGCGGGGCGAATCCCTGTTGCCTCCTGCCTTGAAATCAGTGTTTATCCGATCTGCGCTCATCTTCCATAGCATTGGTGTGAAGTGAATTCTTGCAGGGATTTGCAGCTATGCTTTACTTCCCCAGTAAGTCCGGGCTATATAGAGACCCGGAAGGAGGCGGGGACCAAAAAAGAGAGGAAGCGCCACGCTGAGAAAGATGCTGAAAATTTTTTCTTATGGTGGAAGGCGTTTTTCTCCCTGGGGAGGGAGGCCTTGTTTGAACAGTTCCCATATAAAGGCAATTCTACCTTTTAACTTTATCCTTCTCTCTCTCTTTGTCTCCCTCTTCCCCCAAAGGGACAGGAACCCCCTTTGACTCCCCTTCTGTAGCTGCAGTATGGAGCCAACACCAACACAAGGACTGCAGGCTTTGTCCTTGTTTGAGTGAAGAGCAGCATTGCCAGCCTTAAGAGCTTAGAAATTCATAAGGCAGGGCTCTCCCACATCGTCAGATTGTCCTGATGCCCCGAGATAATAAGTGTGAGGGCTTTTCATATGCTTTCTGGTCTCCTAGACCTTAGCATTTATTTTTCAAAACTGGTGTAAGTGAGAGGAGAGATTTTTCATGTCCTTGTGCAGGGTTGGTGCTTGCAAGCATGAAATAGAAATCAGAGATCACAGCATCAGGCAGGGCCCAGCTCTGGTTGCTTTCCCAGAGAAATCATGCTTTCTCGGAGAAATCTAGCTTTCCCAGAAGAGCCAGGAGCCGGGTAAGAATGCAGCAGCCCTACCCCGTGCTGCACCGCAGCATGTGCCAACCCGTCTGCTCTATGGGATAGTCGTTTAGCAAAGAGCAGTGTAGCCTGGTGGCCTCCCAACAGACCGTGGACTGGGCCAACACTGCAGCGTGGCCCGAGACGATGATCTCATGCAGCGAAATATAATATAATAATTGCTAGGCGATGTGCCTTTGTATAGAAAGGCCGGGCACCTTGCAGCTCAGCCTTTTGCAAAGCCGCAGAGCCTAATACAGTACCCGCCAGCCAACTTGGCATGAACTGGGACAATCCATCCTGCTTCCTTGTAGGATGAAACAACGTTCTTTAATCCAACCTGTTGTGCGGCAGTTCAGCCGAGGAGACTTGTGCCCTGCCTGGGTAGCGTGGCCTGGCACAGGGCAGCCCTCTGCATTGGTACAGGTGGAAGAGCAGCCCTTCATGTTGGCACACATCATGGCCACTCATGCTGTAACGTGGTTTGGCATTAGGTTGGGTTTCATGCTTCTGGACAGCCTAAACTGCAGCGCTGCAGACATGCCAATGCGGTCACAAATACGATGCAGATGGGAGCAACTCTGAAATATCTGCAAGCCCGTTATTGAGTGTTGGTGCTGAACCTAATGTGACCCAAGGCCAAGGGGCTTGGGGGCGGATGGAGAGGCCGGTGGGCTGCGTCAGGCCTTGGGCCAGCCCCAGCATGGCAGGGCGTGCAGCGCAGCTGCTGCGTGGAGCCTGCGGTTGGTGTCCCCAGCTCCCCCCGTCGCGGAGCAGGCAGCCATCAGCCAGCCCATGGTGGAGACAGCGGAGAGCATGGTGGGGCAGGGTTCGTGGCTACGGTGGGGGTGCTGACGGGCATTTGGCAGCTGCCGTCGTCTGGAAACAAGCGGCGATGCATTCCTGGGCACGTTTTCCTTCCCGCCCCAGTGCCGTCATCACCCCCTCTCGGAGAGCTTTGGGGTGAGCAGCTGCTGCTCCCTCCTCTCTCTTTAGCAGCCGGCGAGGCGAGGCCAGTGGGATCTGACCAGCACGTTTGTCTCCCTAGATGGGAAGAGGAGTACACGGTGCGTGTCCAGCTTCAGGACCGGGTGGCTGAGCTGCAGGAGGTGAGCATTGCTGTCCATCCCCCCTCTTCCTCTGCTCCCCAGCTGCCCTGCACTGATGCTGATTTGCACATCTCCCTCTGCCCGGGCAGGAGGCCCAGGAGGCTGAAGCCTGCCAGGAGGAGCTGGCCATGAAGGTGGAGCAACTCAAGGCAGAGCTTGTTGTCTTCAAGGGACTGATGAGCAATGTAAGTCCCTAACCCCTGTCCAACCCAGCAGCAGCGTCCTACCCGAGTGGTGGGGCTGTGTAGAAAAGCAGTTCCTTGGTGGGGCATGTCCAGCACAGAGGTGGTCTTGCACGGTTGGTCCTGGGTGCAGTGAGCAAAGTGGGGATGCAGATGCAGTCCTGCAGCATGGGGGNGGGGGGGGGGAACGTGGGAGTTTTGATTGCTGTTTGCCTTCCCTGATCTTCCTCCTTTGTCCCCCTCCTGTGGCGCCGTGGGTTCAGAACATCACGGAGCTGGACACCAAGATCCAGGAGAAGGCCATGAAGGTGGACATGGACATCTGCCGGCGCATCGACATCACTGCCAAGCTGTGCGACGTGGCGCAGCAGCGGAACTGCGAGGACATGATCAAGATGTTTCAGGTGAGAAGTGCCTGCTGCTGCTCCAGGCTTAGCCGCCAGCCCTGGGGAGGAGAGTTCCCGAAGGAGGTAGAAGAGACAACAGCAGCCCCCTGCTAGGGGAGACAGTTGGTCACCCTCACCCTTGCTCCTTGTGGTCCCTTGTTCTCTGTCTTTCTCGGGAGGACCAGGCAAAAGGGCATGGAGAGGAGGTAGAAAGCTCCAGATGTTGCTTTGGCCATCAAGAGTCCCCTGAACCTCTCGCTGACCTGTTGTTTTGGGCCCGGGGACCCCGCAGTGGTAGGGGAGCAGCTGCAGGAGGGAGACGAGTTGCTTAAGTGTCTGTCTCTAACTCCATCTCTCTCCTTCCCCTTCCCTTTTCCGTCATCTCTCTCTCTCTCTCTCTTCTCTGTCTCTGTCTCTTTTCTCTTTCTGGATGTTGCTGCCTTTCTGTCTCGCTCTCTTTGTTCCTACAGAAGCAACTGGTTAGTTCCATTCAGTTGGGAAAGTGTACAAATTTTAAACTTTCTATAAATAAGGTCGGACTGTAAATATTGACATATTTCACCTTTTTCAGACTCTGTCTCTTTTTTCCTGTTTCTGTCGCTGTGTTTCCCTGTCTCTGGACTGGGGTGGTGGGCAATTTGAGTTTTTCTGCAGTAAAACCACATTGTTTTTTCTCATCAGATTCATAGATTCCATCTTTAGTTGCTTAGTTTTAATTTTAGAAAATGCTAAAACCATGTTTTATCCATTGCACCATCTTTAACCTGATCATAATGAGCCCGTCTCTCTCTTTCTCTCTTGCTTTTCTTCCTTTCTTTCTTTCTGTCTTTCTCTCTTTCCCTGCCTTTCTGTCCCTCCACCATTCCTTTCCCCTCCATCTCCTCCCAACTACCTGCTCCTGACCTTGGACCCGGCCTCGTTTCTGTAGTCTCTGCACTTGTCTCCCGTTAAGGTCCCAGCCTCGGTGGGGCGGAAGCGGGAGCGCAAGCAGGTCAGTGATGAAGACACCTCGCTGTCGGAGAGCGATGCCTCCCGAAAACCTGAAGAGGAAGAGGAGGACGAGACCACGGCCATGAGTATCAATGAGGAAATGCAGAGGATGCTGAACCAGCTGTGAGTGCGGCTGCTCCGCACCTCTGCTGTCGGAGCTGAGCGAAGCTTCAGCACCGGGCTCCCCGCTGGCCCCTGGGATGGGGAGGGCGGGGGTGGCCAAGATGGGTGGTGCTGCCACGGGGTACGTACACTGTGCTCTGCAGTGTGGTGGGACTGACCCCCTGGGAGACCTGAGCCCACCCGTGCCGTGGGTGGGAGCTGGTCCAGCTCCCCTCCTCTTGCCCCTCTTCCCACCTTTTGGGAGTCCTGCCTGAATTTGCTGGGGCTCCTGACCATAAAGCCAGCCCTTTCCCTATCAACTGTTGGGTTTGGGCACACTTGAGCTCACCCTGGCCAGATCTCCAAGAGCTGCAGCCCTGCCTGTGAGCGGGGACAAGGCTTTCAGCACAGACATGACCCCCTGCCTCTTGGGGTTTTCCTGCTGGGTACTGACGTGCTGTTCCCTTACCCCCAGGAGGGAATATGACTTTGAGGATGACTGTGACAGCCTCACGTGGGAGGAGACAGAAGAAACACTGCTCCTCTGGGAGGACTTCTCCGGATACGCCATTGCAGCCGCAGAGGTGCAGGGGGAGGTAATGGTGGTGTCAGGTCCCCTCAGGGATCCAGCCCTGGGTTGGGACACTCAGCCCTCTCTCAGCCTGGAAGGATGCTCTCTCAAAGACCAGACTTCAGCCCCTCCATCCCTTGCAGGCCTGTACAGACGCTTCCCCTCTACACCCCATCTTCTCTACGTGCATACGTCACCGCATCCTTGTGAAGGTCTCCTTGTTAGGCAGACCGGGGACCTGTAGCCTGAAAGATGTGCTGAGGGCATGGTCCACACACGTGGGGAGAGCCACAGCTCTGCCAGAAGAAAAGACCTCCTCTGGCTAGGCTGCTCTCTGGTGGTCCCTTGCTCGGGCTCTCCACCCCACCTGCCTGCTGTGCAGCAACACTGCCCAAACAGCAGCCTCAATGTCTGGCCAAAGCCCTTGCTGTCCCGCATCTTCAGCCCTCAGCAGTCCCCTGGGCATGTGTTATGCTTGGGGAAGGTCTGTGCTCTCCAAAGCTTCTGTGCATTGCTGGGCTTGTTCTGGGCTGACATGCTCACTGCCCAGTGTGGCGAGTCCTGGGTCTCTCTACCTCGAGTTGGCAGGACTGACTCATGCCTTATTTATACCACGCTGCTTATGTTTCTTCCTCTTTTCCCAGTGCTGCCAGTTCTTTCTCTGATTTCTCTCTCTTGCCTTTGGTTCCTCACGTTGGACACCTTCCTGCCTCTAAACGTGCCTCCTGCTCTCCCCAACAGCAGGATGACAGCCTGGAGAAGGTGATCAAGGACACAGAGTCGCTGTTCAAGAGCCGTGAGAAGGAGTACCAGGAAACCATCGACCAAATAGAGGTAGGAGGGAGGAGGAAGTGGGGAGGACATGGTACAGAAGGGAGTGAAATAGAGTGGGTCTCCAGGGGAGGGAGGCACCATGCTGGAGCAGGTAGGTGGTAATGGGGAGCAGGAGCCACAGGTCCTGCCCTGAGCTCATCTCTGCACCATTTCCCTTGAGCAGCTGGAGCTGGCCACGGCCAAGAACGACATGAACCGGCACCTGCACGAGTACATGGAAATGTGTAGCATGAAGCGAGGCTTGGACGTGCAGATGGAGACTTGCCGGCGACTCATCACCCAGTCTGGGGACAGGTGAGCTTCAGCAGGAGGGCTGGGATACCCGTGCTCTGGGCAAGGACTGGGGCCAAGGGTGGTGGTGAGTGGGAGCTGAAGCACGGGGTAGTACTCCTGCCCTGCCCTGGTGTGGCATGGAGAGAGGGCACTTCCCAGAGGCTGTTGGATGCCTGGTGGCCAGCCTCCATGCAGGTTGTGGTGCCACCTCTGCAGAAGTTGGGCTGCATGCAGGAGTTGGTTTTGACAGGTGAAGCCAGACACCCCCGATGGAGAGAGGAGCTGCCATTGTGCAGGGACATCGCATAGGTCCCCACGGGCGTGTGGAGCCAGGGTGGCTCCAGGCTGAGGACCTCTCTGGCGGGCTTTCACTGACCCCTAGCCTCACATGCTTTGGCAGGGTCCTCCAGCAACTTCCCCAGCCCTGCTTCATGCTCTGGACCTCTCAGCTGGTGTCCTTGGGGGACACCCTCCCCGGCACCCAAGGATTCCCATGGATGCCCCAGGGGAGCATACCCACTTCAGCTTCTCTCCCCCTTGCTCTTGTGCCCCCTGCTGACACTGAGCTGAGTCCTTTCCCTTCCCCTGGGCGGTGCTGTGACCACTGCCCTTTACTCTTCTTCGCAGAAAGTCTCCTGCCTTCACCCCGGCCTCCAACAGCGAGTCGGCTCCGAATGAGGAGAGTGAGGAGTCCGACCGCGACCCACCCAGCGACGCTTCCATCAGATAATGAGGGGAGGTCCTGCTACCTCGGACCCCCTTCCTGGCACGGGGGTGCCCGAGCCACACCTGGGAGAGACTGTCAGGGACGTGGAGCCACTGGTAAACGTCTGTCACCCAGGCTCACTCCTGTTCTGGGGTTCTTGGCAGATCCCGCACCCTCCCGCCACCGGATATCTTGCAAATGGGAATAGCTAGATAGACCTGAGCACCCTTGCCTGGGCCGCTCAGCCTCCAGCCCCTTCTCTATTCCCTTCCCCTGCTTTGGTTAAACTGCAGTTTGGGCAGGGAGGCTCCAAACCCACCACAAGGGCATTCTCCGGGACCTGTCCCCAGGCCCCCCCCAGACCCACCTCCTCTGGCCTCCGTGCAGGTACGCTTGACCTGCCCCCTGCCTTCCCTGCACCACATGGAGCCGAACGAGAGCCGAACCTTCCTGCAAACTGGACTTGACACTGGTGCCAATTGGACCGAGCCTGGGGCTCTCTCTGTCCTTGCTGCTGGCCGGGTGCTCTGGCTGGTCCCCATGCCGTGCTGGGCACCCCGAGCCCCCCTCCCCACCTCCTCTGGGGCGGGGACCAAGTCCCCCTCACCGTGCACTTTGCTTTGCCGCACATTGGCGGTGCGCTCACGTCTGTGTTACGGGGGCGAGGGGTCATTAAACGGGACATTTTCCTTTTCTACAGCTTCGATGGGTGTGGGCTCTCCCTGTGCTGCCACGGGTGCTGCGTGGCTTGAGGCAGCGTGGGTGGGGGGTGTCCTCCACTGGACCCCCAAGCTCACATCAGTGGACACCTCCCATGGGACACTGCCATCCCTTGGGTGTGCCAGATGGGACTGGCAGATGGGACAATGGCAAGGTTGCTGTTCTGGGAGCCACTGGCCCTCAACAGGCCGTGTCTAGCACCGGTGCCTTGGTCTTAACCTGGAGCATCATCAGTGCTGAGGCTGAGGGGCTGGAAATGAAGCCAGACATAACTTGTGGACCTTCCTCTCCCCACGCCTGGTCTCCTCTGCCACACCAGGGCATCCCAGAGCATTTTCTCGCCTGCCTTCAGCCCCACGTCCAACCTCGGCGTAACCGCAGTGAGGGGGGGGTTCCTCTGTCCCCCCCATCTCTTGTAGCATTTGCCTGGGTGGTTGTTGCATGTGCTTCTCTGGGGGTGAGCAGCCTGCTTGAGAGGCAGCGTTTTGCAGGGCCAGCCACTGAGCAGTGGATCCCAGCTGCACAGCCAAGATAGGTGAAGCTCCAGAGAAAAAAAAAAAAAAATGCTTCTCACAAAAGGTCCTGAAGGGAAGAGAAAGCAGATGGCAGTAGAGGTTTTGGATCCTAAGATTAGGTAAGGTAGATAAAATGGGGGCTGAGTGATGGTTTATCTCATCTCCATAGGTTTATCTCCATAGGTTTGGCTTGGGCAGCTAATGCTGCCGTGTGCTTGAGCTGCAAGCACCGGCGCATCCGCACACCGCAGCACAGAGGGCTGGCGTTTGGGCTGGGTGAGGTCCTCTGCCTGCGCCTGCAAGACATGTTAAGGCATGTGTTGGCATTTCAGGATGGGCTAAGCTAGCTGGTTAGAGCCGGCGGGGAGGCGAGGCTTTGCAAATGGCAGGAGAAGTTAGCAGCTGAGGAAATCTCCAGGCCAGGGCGCAGCCGGGGCACAGCTGCTGGCACCAGGAAATGGCAGTTCCTCAGCTGATGGTCTGCCGTGGCTGGGCTCCAACTCATGAGTGCTGTCTTTGCCTCTCACAGGGAAGCTGGGACAGTGTTTCACGGGAGCAGGAGGGTGTTGGATAGCAGCAGAGGTGTGCTCCCCGCCAGCCTGGCTGTGTGGGTGGATGGTGCCTGCTCTGAGAAAGGGCCTTTGCCACGGGCCTTACCTCCATGCCGCCTTGCCCGACTGTTTCCATTTCTTTCCCTCTTCCCTTTTTGTTTTTCTTTCTGAAAGAGCTAAAGCTGGAGGAAATATTTTAACCTGTGCTTTTTCTTTCAAGTGATAGATGCCTCACGTGCAGTAGATCAGGGATCACTTTCTATCCTGCCCAGAGGCTCTTCTGGTTCATGCAAATCCCCTTTCCTGTATATGTCTTTGCAGCATTTTCTGCTCTTTCTCTGCTGCGGAGATCTCTGTGAGTGGCTGGCTACATCTGGCTTCCCCCATGCATAATCCATGATGTGTGTACCTTGGCTTCTCGGTACTGCTTAAGAAACCCACAGGACTGTAGAGTATGTACCCTGAGAGATTTCAAGTATGAAGCACAGAAGGACCGACATCTCTGCCTCGAGCAGTCATTGCCCAGAGGAGCAACTGGTGCTGCCAGATGCCCGTGTACCAGGATATGTGGGGACCCCAGTCCCACACTGCTTGTCAAGACTTCATTTGCAGTGAAACTGAGATCTCCCCCACCCATGTGTGCAAGACGCTGTTCTCTGGTGAATTGTATCACCAGCAATAGGCTCTGTTCCCCCCACCAGTTTGACCGCCTCTGACATCTCACTGGCAGGACATGCAATGCTGATCCTTTGCCTCAGCAATTTCTCAGCATGGGAAGCACAGCCCAAGGCCTCCAGTGTTAGCCAGACCATCTCCCCTGCATCTACCTCTCCATCAGTGGTGACCGCACAACTTTGATACTGGATAGGAGGAGATGTGGACCTTCCATCTATATAACTCTTCTTTGTGGGCTCTTCTCTGTTCTTTGGGGAGTATCTAGCCTGCTTGTCTCCACCATGAGCCCTGCTGGGAACTGTGGTATCTCGGAACTGCTCAGCCCTGTGTTGCTTCTCGTGTCCCTAACCTCATCCCTTTTCCAGGACACCTCTCGGCAGCACCTGCTCAGGAAGCAATATCAGAAGAAAGTGTCTAGTGAAGACCCAGGTCTTGGCTGCTTGATCTTTCTGAACACTTGCTGGTCTGTATTCATCTCACAGGGAATAATCATATCTCATTTACTCTTAGACTCTAGCCCACTCAAAAAAAATCTTTGGCCTAAATTTTCTGAAATACTTGGTTGCAGGGGCAGCTTGGCCATGGACGGAGTGGGCCTTTTCCTATTCTTGACCAAGATGATGAACTTCGGAGGAGCGGGTTAGTTGTTACACTTTACAGCTGACAGTGCTCATCCATGAGCATGTAGCAGCTGAATCTAGTATGGTCCTTAGCACACCAGAAGAGACTTTGGCATGCAGGGGACAAATTCCTGCCTCACTCAGTGTCCATGCATTAATGTGAATGTTTATTGCCCAAGTACCAGCCGAGCACAGATGTGTCTTACTGAATGGGGTTCCATGGCAGGATGCATCCGGGCAGTCCCTCTGTCAGCATCCATCTTGGGACTGTGGCTGCTGTCTGGTGACCTCCATGAGCATTTATCCAAGACCATCCTTTTAGGATCATGTCTCTCTGGATTGGCAGTGAGTGCCTCCCATTGAATATTGAGGCAGGCTGGTTCAGCTTCCCTACCCTATGGAAGTCCATGTTGGCAGAGACTTACTTGGGCAGTCTGGAAAGGTGCTAGTGATTGCTTTGGCTTCTCCCTCTCCAACATTTGGACTGTTGTGTCTAGGTGAGGACAGGCACAACTTTTATATCAGCAGTGGGAGTGGCACAAAAACCCTCCCTTGATGCAAGAGCTCTCCCTGGGCTGAGACAGACCCACTTGTGAGCATCCTGCTTCCATGAGGCGCGGAGGGACACGATCAGCCTTTGAGCTGGGGTGCAAGATGCAGTTCTCTGCCGTGGCTGCTATGCTCCATGCTCCCTGTGCTGAGATCAGCCTCTTGGCAAGGGACTTCAGCAGACGATGCCAGGCATTTTGCAGAAGTGAGCCCTGGCTCCCTTCTGAATGCATTTCTGATCCTGTAGCAGGTAGAGACTGGCCTACCCTGCCCCTTCCCTAGTGAGGTTCCCTAGGACTCATCCGAAAGGTGAGCTCTCATCCTCAGAGACCCTGTCTGGCAAGGTAGCTCTGAGACCAGGCCCACTGAGTTTGTTGAGGAAGACTACCAGATTTCCCCACAGGGAGGGTAGGAAGCATCTCCCTCCTTGCACCTCACCACGTGGACATGGGATGTTCTTACTGGCTCTAGAGAGGGTTTAGTCAACCTAAGCACTAAGTAGCCCAGTTCTTCTTCCCTGTGTTAAGCAAGCCTGCTTCCTCCCTTCACTCATTTCTGGATCCCATCTATTTTGCATCATAGCTCAGAGCTGGAAGAGTCAGACTTGTCCATCCGTTCCGTTAAGGTCCTGTATTTTCCACCCAGGACCCTTCTGCTGAAGGTGCTTTGTCACCTGTCCCACAGGACTTGGCTTTGTGCATGTTAGCTTTTCCCTGTCTCAGGCTTCCTTAGACAGACCTAAATGTGGTGCTGACAGCCTTCACTAGAGCAACTTTTGATTCTTTGGTAACCTGTTTGTTTATTTGGTTTTTTAGTCAAGAGGTAGGAGAGATCAAAGCTGCATAGAAAGTTAGTCTTGTTTGCAGATTTGAGCTGGGAGATTAGCTTTCCTAAGCGTCGTACCTCTGCTACAAAACCTTTGCTTGTTCTTAAGAAGGCTGTACTCTTTATATAGTTATGGTTGTTGCCATCTCAGGTACCTGTGGCACAGAGCATCCCAGAACTTGCACCTGCTGATCAAGTATGTCAAATACTCTGGTTACTGGAGAGAAACATCCTTTCAAGAGGAGAGGTCAGAATTAATGTAGAACACAGTGGAGTGCTGTCTCCTCGGAGATGCACCTGGGTGGTGCTTGGACAGGCTCCTAAAAACATCTGGCAAGCCCCTAGCTCTGGTGATTAATGCTGGGAGAGAGAGTGAGACAGCAGGGAGACCTGGACAGGCTACAGACAGCTTTAGGGAAGCCCAGTCACCATTGAAAATCTTCCAGTGGCTGTGTGAGACTGCGAGAGGTGTTTCAGCTGTGAATTTTCTAAATGCCTGGGCCACGTTCTCTTGGGATGCAAACAAGGAGAGGATGCTCTAGGTCTTCTGGCAGAGGGGTGTATAGATTTCATAGCTTGGAGGACAGCTGTAAGAGCTGGGAAGGTACTAAGGTAACACTATGGAAAAGGAGCTCAAGCGGCCACCAAAAGGCATCATCATCAAGCTGAACCAATATCACAACAGCTGGGAAGAGGTAGCATTTTCAGCTTCGACAGCAGACTGCATCTGGGCAAGGTGCAAGAGGAAATAGAAATTCTCAGGGTAGGAAGAAATATGGTTAATTGATATTTTTTCATGTTCATGGCCACGTTGTAGAACTGATGAGCTAGCAGTCTAACCCGTTGGGTAAAGGTGGAATAGGCAAGAGCAATTGTGAACTGGGGTTGCAAGTTCTGCTAAAAATCATAGCTCTAGAGTGAATAACAGCCAAACAACATGCTCTAACACACAATTTCATCAAGGCATTGAAGGGTCTTTTATATACTCCTGAATCCCCAAACAAAACATGGTGATTTATTCCGTAAGTACCTCTCTGCTTTGTGTGAAAAGGAAAATTACATTGTCATGGGAGCCTTTGGCTGGGGATACCAAAGAATATGCTGTGCTGTGGAGAGTTTCTCATCAACTTACAGATGATGGCATGCCCAAGTAAGGCAATGATTTTAGATGTCCTTATGACAGATGAAGGCTGGGTTAGGATTGGTGGTTGCCTAAAGACAAGGGATCAACTGGGAAACAAATCAAGACATCATCCAGGACAAAAATGCCGTAACAGAGAACTGCATGGTGTTATGTAGCCTTTTCTTAAATGATTTCACTCTAAGGGAAGTATTAAAAAAGTCTGATTAAGTAGAGATCGTTGGAAAGAAGAGAGGTTTTCCAGTTAGTTATTCAAAAAGCTGTGATTCAGTACACGTGAGAAGAGAGCTTTCAGTAAACTACTTCCTTGAATAAGTGGCCATGTGACAATAGTACTTAGAAATAAGAATAACTAATAAAAATAATAATAAAGCTTGACCTTAACAAAAATAAACCTTGTAACAACTACAGCAACTGTGGGTGGGGAAAAGGAATAGAGGGACAAAAAAATAATTCAGCTGCATAAAAAAAGGTCTTCAGCTACTCATATAAATAACAATAGCTGGGTGTCTAAGGACACTAACAAGTTGTTCTAGTTATATTTAAAGAAAAATCCTAGCAGTAATAGAAACCTTTTTTCTTGGGTGAAATTGTTTAAAAAAAAAAAAGGGCAAAAAAAGATAAATACTCACCAGAGATGTCTGTTCTGTATTTGGAAAGAGCAGAATGTGGTCAGAGTGGAATGATGAAGCACTTTCCAGACCATTAGCAATTAAGGAGGATCCTTGACAGGATCTTCTCTGAATAAGCATGTCTACATTTCCAGGCACAGAAGACCTAGAGCATGCTAATGCGGGGAGGTGCGTGGAACAAGCCACTGCACAAAGCCTGAGGCTGCTTGGGGAGATGGAGTAAGTGACACTAGGGAAAAAAGAAAGGACAGCACTGTCTCTGCCTTCCTGCAAACGGTGTTCTGCAAAGCACGTCAACCTCAGTGGTGATGAAAAAAGCGTTGGCTACTGAAAGCCATGGTTTGCTGATGGCAATTTTTACATGCATTGGGGGAGACATTTAAAAAAGACTGGGTAGATGGGTGAACAAATGACATCTGACAGGCCACGTATGAAAACCAATGAGAAACCAGCGGAGGGGAGGAGGGTAGAAATCACGAAGGAATGGAAAAAATGTGCACAGATTTACGGAGGAACAAGGAATTGACAGACAAAACAGGTACCGTTTTTGATGTAGAAATGATATAGACTTTCAAAAGGAGAAAATAGCTCAGTCAGAAACGCCAAGAGACATTAAAATGTGTTTCTAAATAGAGTCAAAACATAGGTTCTGTTGCCATACATATATAGCCAATTTTTAAGCTCTGCCTAGATATGTCTAAGAGCAAGAAATACTAGTGACTAACCATCCCCAGGACAACAGGAGAGCTGGAAAGACTTAGGGAGCAGGGCTCACAAGCAGCTTGTGTGAGCTCTCAGCCAGACAGTGAAGCTGATGCCATCTTTAAACAGCTTTTAGCCCCATGTGACATGGGTGTGCTTTGTCCTCCTTTGCATTACAAGTTGGAGTAGCTGAAGCAAAGACTCCGAACCATGATTCCAGGCTGGAGAAAAGTGTTTTGCAAGGGAAAAGTTTAGTTAGTTTGCTCCTTAAAAAAAGAGGTGAGTGAGCATTTTTGCCCAATGCCTAAAGGCACTTGGTGATAATGGTCCATATGGCAATTTAGTCAGGCTGAGAAAGGCATACAGGAGTCTGAGGAGATGGGGAAGCTGGAGGCCATGGGCATTCAGTGAGATTTCAGTGTCTGCCTGGGGTCCAGCACCTAA
>VYZV01014755.1:4952-21355 GCA_013401275.1 Pandion haliaetus | reverse complement strand
CCCCCCGCCGCCGGGCGGGCTGAGGGCAGCGCTCGGGCTGCAGCCGGGCTGAGGTGTCCGCGGGGCGGGAACCGTGGCGCCGGGGCTTGAGGTTGTCTGAAGAGCTGCGCTGCGCTACGGCAGTTAGTACCAAAGTGCCTTGGAACAAACCGGTGGTCTCTAGCGTCGACGTAAGGTTCAGGAGCCGGTATTTCTGTCGTTTAAACTCTTACGATAAGAACTTCCTTCCTTATATTGCATTGATTCTACTTAAAAACCAGCTGCGAAAGTATCGTCTGTGATGAGTGGTGGCAGTTAATCCCTACCTTAAATAAAACGCTGCATTTTGACGCAAGAATCTGGTCGGAAGGCTCGGACCTTACACACGGGTTCCTGAACAACACGTTGCACGAATAACCCTTCCGTGTAACTTTACTGGGGAAACTTTTATTAAAAAAGCCTTTCACTCTAGTACGGCAATGGTAAAAGCAGTTAGCCTGCAACTCGGCTTTGCCCAGACCCTGACAGTAAATGACTGGTAAGATGAAAATCCACTTGAGAGTTCTTTTGGGATGATGTAGCTAGTATAGTGTGGGATCAAATTGTCCTAGTTAAAGAGCTCGACTGTTATTGTCCATTTGTAATTTAAATCTCATGCCTACTTGCATCATTTTAACTTGTTTTCATTTTGAGCAGTACTGATACAGACTGGTGGCACAAGGAAGGAACAAGTCAGCATGGTCTACTAAGAAAGCCCTTACAATAAAATCTTACGTAGGATTTTGCATGCATTCAGACTGTGATTGTTATTCAGCGGAGCTAGCTTTTTATCAGTCCTCGTTGCTGCACAGCAACTGAAAACCATTGATCTGGAAGTTGGATCCAGAAGACTAGCTTGTGCCAAATGACTGAGCTAAAGAGTCGGAAGTGAGCATGTGCAGCAAGACTAGAGTTTCTTTCAAATTCAAAGGCTGCTTCTGCTTTTATTCTAAGTAGGTTAGAGCTCAATCAGTGTCTGAACTGAATTCCACGTATAGCAAGCCTGAGTCTTAGTCTTGCCTTCAGTTTATTGTTACTTGCAGCTGAACAGGTGCTTTTTAGAAAAACTTTTCCAGGTGTAAGACTTAACCTGAAGGACTTGTCCCAGGTCGTGTTGGTTTACGCTTCTGTACAGTTTGGTTTTTACCTTGAAAATACTGCTAAGGAAGTGGACTTTGTTTTTCATCAGTGGAGCTGAGCCTTATTATGTGGAAAGCGAGTTGCTGGCTCTGGATATTTTGGTACCTGGAATCAGACAGTCCGGGAGAGCGGTGCACTGTGAGAGCTGGGGAAGCGCAAGAAAGATGGGATATTCAAGGATACAGCAAGGCTGAAGGAGCTCAGGTGGTAGAAGCTAGGTGGAGACAAAAGCGTATTTTCTGCCATTATGTTTCGCAGCACTGTTATACTGGCATTTCTTAATGGCTTCTTGGCTATCCAGCGGTAAAAAGAAGGCTGTCCTCCGTACTTCTGACTGGTGTGGTCCTTGGCAAGGCTACCTGGACAGATTGAGGGGGTGTTCTCTCTGAGTGACAAAACCAAAGCAAAGTCAACAGCTTTATGAAAGGATTCTGTTGTAACTATACTACCTCAGGTTGCCTCTGTGTAACCCTCATCTCAATAACTGGGTAATTGCTGGTGATTCGGCAGCATGCAGCCAAAAGGTGCCAGGTTTTATTTTAACAACAACTTGTATTAAGGGAAAACTTGCTCCAAGAAATCCATGCACCATTCAGTATGACAGGTAAAACAGCAAAGACCACTGAAGGAGCAAGAAGATACAGCCTACTTGGAGGCTGGTCTGTATTTCACGCAACAGAAGAGTACAAAGCGGCTGTCTCCACTCCCCTCGCTCTCAAGAGTGTACTTGAGACAGGCTGACCAAATGGAAGGTGGTGAGGGAACATTCCTCTATCCAGCTCCATCTGTATTTCAGTGTGCACCAGCAGACTGTCTCTGTTCTAGAGTTCCAGAACATATTGTTAATGTGTTTTTCTTAAAACAGGATACATGACTAAAATCCAAATTAGTATTTTTCCTCAGAATACGCAAAAAAGCAAAATTTTTCACATCTTTTAGTAAATTAGTACGTCTTAAACACTAAGCTGTACTGTGAAAAGCATCCATAAGAAAATGGTTCACTTAAATATGTTGCCTAGTGCTTAAAAAAATCTGCCACACCTGGAGAAGAGACTTTGCAATGTGAGTTAAATCACCAAGTTAAGGTTTGAGAATATGAAGATTCACATAGCTGCCATTCAGTACCTTTTTTTTGACCCTGAGAATATAGTTTGGTGTCAAATCTAACCCACTACAACTGCTTACTGCCACAGGAAGGTTTTTCTGATGATTTTTTTTTTCCTCCTCTTGCATGCCCTGCCCTAACAGCTCCACCACTAGTGTTTTCTACAAGCAGAATGAAGCCAGTGGTAATTTACCTAATGGAACTATTCTTCCCTTCCTTCAGTGGGGGTTAACTTTCTGTTGGATCAGGTGTTACATTAGCATGCAAGGAGTGTGGTCAATTAGTTGATTCAATGGAAAAAGCTGAGACAACTCCATAGACTGCCATTAAATTACACCAAATCAGGTATAATGTAAAATACAACACTGGTTTCTCTCAAAAGTCAAGTGTTGGGGATGACATCACAGGGGGAGCGTTGAGACAGTGCCAGCACCTCAGTGTGGTGGTGAACTAATTAAGTGTCCTGTAGTCAGGGTGGCTATTGTGAGACACCTCTAAAGTAACTGCAACTGTTAGCTTGTGTACTATGGCCTGGATTTTTGTAAAGTGCTTTATAGACAAATGGATCACGCTCTGAGCATAGCTGTCAACTAACACTTGCTGAAATCATGCTTTAAAGAGTGTTACAATGTTAGGTACAGGTAGAAGTCCAGTAGTGGAGACCAGGATGCAAATTTTAAGGCTCTAAGTGCCTAGGTTAAAAAGACCTAAAAGCAAGTCAAAGGATGCAATGTAGCCTCCAGATCAGGAAGAGGAGGAAATCGGAATGCTGCAGGCTGCAGTAGGCTGAACAATGATCGGTGAATTGAACTGCTAAAATAAGAAGATGGGGCTGCCAAGTAGGGGTTCTGATGAAGAACATAATTTCCTGTCACAAGGGAGTCTTGGGAGTTTTCCCTGCTTCTGTGTTGTCAGTCATCTTGATGCTCTGAAAGACGTTACTGTCTTGTGAGTGGCAGAAGAGCAGAATGTGTATGCTTACATCTCCCAATGAATCATGCAAGGCATGAGTGCAAACCCATCTTCACCAGTAGTCTTGATGATCACTGATTTGTGTTAACTGGGGTAACTGAGGGCCATGAAATTGCTTCATGTTCTGTAGCTGGATTTAACAAATGTGATAGTGCCCAAAGGGAGAAAGAAGAAATCTGTGCTTCATAGTTCAAAACTGAATTCAACCCAATTTCTGACAGCTTTATAAAGCTCCACTTTTCCTCAAGGATTACTCTTCACACTCTACCCTTTTCTTAAGAGCAACTAGATACACATTTTCTGATCCTAATTAACTTTCCGGCCAGTAGCTTACCAACCTTCTAGTGCATGTTGTGACTGTAACTGATGTATTGGGATTATACACTTAATGCCAATTGTCCTGGTTTCAGCTGGGACAGGGTTAATTGTCTTCCTAGCAGCTGGTACAGTGCTAAGTTTTGAGCTAGGTATGAGAGGAATGTTGATAATGCACTGATGTTTTCAGTTGTTGCTAAGTAATGTGTAGTCTAAAGTCAAGGCTTTTCAGCCTTTGATGCCCAGCCAGCAAGAAAGCTGCAGGGGCACAAGAAGCTGGGAGGGAACACAGTCAGGGCAGCTGACCCAAAGTGACCAACGGAGTATTCCATACCATATGACGTTTTAGGAACTGCGGCGGGCGCGTCGGTCGGCGGGGGGTGAGCAATTGCGTTGTGCATCACTTGTATTTTCCAACCCTTTTATTATTGCTGTTATCATTTCATTAGTGTCATCATTATCATTATTAGTTTCTTCTTTTCTGTTCTATTAAACCGTTCTTATCTCAACCCACGAGTTTTAGTTCTTTTCCCGATTTTTCTCCCCCATCCCACTGGGTGTGGGGGGGAAGCGGGTGAGCGGCTGCATGGTGCTTAGCTGCTGGCTGGGGTTAAACCACGACACCAATTAAGGGAAGAAGTTACTTTCAAGTTAAAACATCTCACCTATTATCAAAGATGCTTAATTCAGTATTCAGGCAGAACTGCAGTGAAGACAAGTTTGTAAAGGAGGGAACTAGGCACCTTTAGGATGTATTAGTAAATGCACATACTTTCACTCCTTCCTCCAGTAAGTTCCTTGAACTTTCAAAGATTCGTTAGGACGCAGAAACTTCAGGAAAGTTTCTAATTATACCTATTTAGGAATATTAAACAATTTTTGTTACTGATGTTTTGCCTAGCGACGAGAGGTTGGGTTTGACTTAAAGAACAACTGTTAGCTCTCAGGTTTGTTGCTGTTAGGTACCAACTGAGGATCTGTGCCTAGGAAAAGGTAAATAAATAATGCTCTAAAGTGCCAGCACGTTTTTACTTACCTTGAATGTAGAATGCCAAATGCTGCCTTAACAACCACAGTATTTTACCTTTTTCCAGTTGTTTCATAGTTTCCCCTTGGAGTTCCGCAGTCATGTTTAAAGTTGGCTCACAAACATAAACATGGCTGAAGAGCTAGTCTGTTATCTTGTTTAGATGAGGCTGCAGTGAATGCAACACTGTACGAGTATAAGTCTGTAGAAAGTACTATTCACTACTTAATGCCTTTGCTCTATATTCTTTTCAACGCAGCTGGTGAAAATGGCTGAAAATGGAGATGGTGAAAACATGTCTATTTTGGAAAGCAAAATCTGTCAGCAAATTGAGGTAAGTTTGGATCTGAACTGAGATGTAGTTTTGGAGACATTCATTGGTACGGACTTGGCAAATGGGAAGTTAACTTCATAGGGACTTGAATTTTCAGCTCTTTAAAAATAATGTCTGTTCCAGGTCTATGACAGGAATTTAAGATAAATTCATTTCTGTATTCATAACTGTAATCCTAAGTTGGAAGTTATACTTGTCTAGAGTTGCCTGTAAGATCACAGTTTAAAAACACAAAAGGTTTAACTTGTTTGCATTTTAGGTGCTAGAGCAAGTGAATGTATCATTAAACAATTTATTACTGTGTTCACTGGGGTTATTCTATGTATACAAATAGGAAGATGCATTTTGATTCTGTATGACTTAGGGTTTTTTGGGAAAAAAATCCTCCTACTTGGGAATCTGTGCTGGTCAAAATACTAGCATGTCGCATAACTTGCTATTATGATTTACTACTTTGTAATTTATTGCTACAAATGACAACTAAACTTATGTGCCTACTTTAGATTAACTATTTCTCACTCTAGAGGCTTGGAGGGTCACCCTACAATGGAAAACTGAGCACATCACTTAAAATGACATCTAGAACAAAAACATTTTCCTGAAAGACAAAAATACAGCTGCACATGTATCCCCATTAGCATATGGAACTGTAGTCATTATTTATTAAAAAAAAAAAAACAAAAGCAAAACCCCCCAAACCAACCATTCCCCACCCCCCCGCCAAAGCCCCCAGAGATTGAGGAAATATAGTTGACAAAGCTATACTTGTGGTAATGTGAGTTTGAGGTATACTAGAGGGAGAGGTATTGTCTTGCACTGACTTTTTGAAGCACAGTGATACTGGTGGAAACACTCCAGCTCATCCTATGGCTTCAAGCATATGACCCTAGTTAGATGACAGCTAGTAAGCAAAAGAATCTGATTCACTTGTCTGTCTTGTACTGAATTGTCTTCCCATGCTGGACGTAATCAACATAGTAAATTAAAATAAAAACAATTTTTTTATCTTACAGTATTTCTTTCAATGAGACCTAGAAACTCTAGTCTATGTGTATGATTTCTCAGTGTGGCAAATACAATGTTCTTGCTTATACATTCCTTAAATAAGGACTAGAACCTGAATCTGTTGGTGATTAATTTGACTTTTGACTCTGCACAGCTTGATCAGGTTGATGAATAATTACGTTAACAGAATAAGCTTCATGCCTCTCCTAAACAAAACTGCAGTCTACCTTTGCCTCATTAGTCCCACTGGATGAAGCACTGGGTTTTTTTACAGCTTATGTGTTGCAGCTAACTATTGGAAAAGTACCATATTAAAGCAGGAAGTAATAATTTCAGAATTTCTAATTGTTCAGATTATTGAATTTTGGGATGTCTGCAGTAAGTTGTCAGATGAAAATGAGCTTTTAAGACTGAACTTTCAAAGACAATTGTCTCGTCTCCTCTCCTCCCTCCCCCTTCTTTTTTGCAGTACTATTTTGGCAATCACAATCTACCAAGAGACAAGTTCCTAAAGGAACAGATCAAACTAGATGATGGATGGGTGCCTTTAGAAGTAATGATCAAATTCAACAGGTAAAACAAAGTACAACTAGTCTGGATGGAAGGGTAACTTTCAGCTACTGATCTCTTTTTGGAGCCAAATGTCCTTGGTCTGCATGTACAACTTCTGTTGCTGTTTTAACATCTGGCTTCAGCTTTGCCTGTATATTTGTAATAACCTGTGTCTGCTTACTCAATAGGTTAAGCCGCCTTTCAAAAGATTTTAGTGTTATTGTAGAAGCACTAAGAAAATCCAAGACTGGTCTAATGGAAATAAATGAAGACAAAACTAAAATCAGAAGATCTCCGAACAAACCCCTTCCTGAATTAAATGACCAGTATAAGGCTGCAATTAAAAACAGATCTGTGTATGTTGTAAGTAAACCTCTTCCTTGCTCTGTGCTGTTCTGCATGACTTTGAAAACTATCTAAGTAAAGCTTTGAATTAACTCATGCTGGATAGGGTATAATTTCTGACTAAGTGTCTGTTGCATATAATTGAAGCTTGTTGCTGTCTTGCAGAAAGGCTTTCCACTAGACGCAACTCTTGATGATATCAAAGAATGGCTTGAAGATAAAGGACCAGTTGAAAACATTCAAATGAGGAGAACATTGCAGAGAACATTTAAGGTAGCTCTTGCAGTGAACAGGGATCCCCCCCGGACAACATTTGGTTCACTTACTCTTAACGCTGAATGTCTCTTGCCATTTAACAGGGCTCAATATTTGCAGTTTTTGATAGTGTTGAATCTGCTAAGAAGTTCACAGAGATCCCAAACCAGAAGTACAAAGACACAGAGCTGATAGTACTTTTCAAGTAAGTCCACTTAACTGATGTATGAACTAATAATGGTCAAGGGTGGATTTAGACAAGAACCTGGCTCGAACTGAGAAGTGTAAGTTTCTACACTGTTGTACAGGTATTGCTAGCTGTCCTGGTTTCAGCTGGGATGGAGTTTATTTTCTTTCTAGTAGCTGGTATAGTGTTATGTTTTGGGTTCAGTATGAGAAGAATGTTGGTAACACACTGATGTTTTCAGTTGTTGCTGAGTAGTGTTTATACTAAGTCAAGGATTTTTCAGCTTCTGAAGCCCAGGCAGCAAGAAGGCTGGAGGGGCACAAGAAGTTGGGAGGGGACACAGCCAGGGCAGCTGAGCCAAACTGGCCAAAGGCGTATTCCATACCATGTGATAAATGGGGGGGGGAGATGGCCTGGGGGGGATTGCTGCTCAGGGACTAACTGGGGGCAGCAAGTGGTGAGCACANCTATTAAACTGTTCTTAACCCATGAGTTTTATGGGTCGTGTCCCCCCCCCAATTCTCTCCCCCATCCCACTGGATGAGGGGGAGCAAGTGAGCAGCTGCATGGTGCTTAGTTTACCGGCTGGGGTTAAACCACAACACTAGAATCTCAACTCCAAAGATAACCTCAACTGTTTCTTGGCTACTGCTGTCTTAAAAAGTAATTATAATGGAATTCTTTAAGTGGTATTAACTTAGGTTATATTCTGTTGAAGGGAGGAGTATTGTACAAAGAAGAATGAAGAAAGGAGACAAAACAAAGTAGAAGCCAAAGCAAGAGCTAAACAGTAAGTCATTATCAATTGAAGTGCCTGGTTTTGCTCACCTGACCACACTTGAACCAACTTTTAACTAATCTAATTTTTCTACAGGGAGAAAGAAGAAAAACAGAAACAAGCAGCAGATGCTGAAATGGTATGGATTTCTTAAATGTCTATACCTGAAAACTATGCAATGCTTGCTTTTGCATGGATTTTCAATCCACACGTAACAAGTATGTTCCTGCAGCTACATTTTGTAAAGCTAACGTGTGGGATATTCAGAATCTGAAACTGTGTAATATAGAGCACTTTCCAGAAAGTCACTTCAGCTTTTCCAACTAACCTACAGTAAGACTTTGTTTTGTCATGGTATTTAATCTTATTTTCAAAAGACTAATTTTGTTTAAAGGATCATATCCTGAATTTAAATTATTAGGCACATTTACCTGTTCCAAAGTGATCCTAAATACACCATTGAGATGATCCGTTATTCAGTAGTATTTAAAGGATCCAGTAAGGATTTAATCAGTATTACATAGATTTTCAACCTGAGGTGTCAGCCTTCAGAAAACTGTTTTTTACACTTTAAATTCTAACTCGTTCATTGGAAAGGAGTCCTAAGTTCCACAAAAATGTATCATAGTAAGCAAATAAAATTTTAAAAAGGGGGAGGGGAAAAAAAAAAAAAAAGAGCAGGACATACCATGCAAGACTTGAGCATCAGCATAAATAAGCTATGAAGTAGGAATGCTTGGATTAATGATGGTGCTAAGGGGGGTGACTTCAATTGCTTATTTATCACTATCATGTTTTAATAGGATTGAGGGGAAAAAAAATGAATATTCAAGCTTGACTCTTCAACAAAAATGTGGGTTTTTTTTCTTTAGAAGTCTCTGGAAGAAAAGACAGGATGTCTTTTGAAGTTTTCTGGTGATCTAGATGATCAAACATGCAGAGAAGATCTCCATGATGTATTTTCTGATCACGGAGAAATCAAATGGATACACTTTGTCAGAGGTGCGAAGGAGGTCAGTAGAATCTTAAGACAAGCAGTTAAGATATCTGTATTAGATTTTGAAACTGAATGATTAAATGCTTGTTCTTGTATGTAATCAAGTAAGAAATTGACTTGTGGAACTGAAGAATATCTAGAGAATTAAATTATCCCCTTAAATTCTTTCAAAAGAACAGATAAAGGTTCCAGCCTTCTCAGTTGATAAGGTCAAAATTGAGACTGAGAATGTTTGTTAGGACAGTCTGAGGGTTTTGCTTCAGTCTAGGCATATTTTACATCATGCAAGAGTAATGAACTTACTGAGGTACCTAACGGGATACATTGTTCATCATTCTAGCTGAACGTTTTTGCATTAAGATTCAAATGCAGATGCCTCTCTTCTTTTTAAGGGAATTATCCTATTTAAGGATATTGCAAAAGAAGCTCTGGAAAAAGCCAAAGAAGCAAATAACGGAAACTTACAGCTTCGGAGCAGGGATGTGACATGGGAAGTGCTAGAAGGAGACACAGAGAAAGAAGCTCTGAAAAAAATACTGGAAGATCAGCAAGAACTGCTGAAACAGAAAACAAAAGGTTCTCCTTTTATTGGTTTAAGCATTTATAATGTCCTAGAAGTGGCATTGTGTGAAAGTAACTGTAAATAGTGAATACGTACTAAACACTGACTAACTGCAAAGCATTCTTTCAAGCTTGCCAGTTAAAAGACAAATGATACAAAGTTCCTGACATCTCCCCACAGGACGCAAAATTAAAGGAAAAGGAAGAGGGGGAAAGATACCTCAAGGTGCGCACAAAGGAAAAGTACAGTTTCAGGGCAAGAAAATAAAGTTTGAGAATGAAGAAGGTGGTGGTGAAGACGATACCAAAACAGGTATGTCATTCTGTGCACACGATACAGCTTCTTTAGTACGTGGAGCTACTTTCTGGAGAAGTACTCATGTTTCTTACAAGTGTTTGAGATTTGGCCCTCACTGTAGTACTTCTGTCCTCTTGTTAGTATCAGTAAAGTAACTTTAAAGGTCTTGTGCTTGATTCCTTCCAGAACTGTCCAAAAAGCGTATTAAAACAATTACTAGATAGCTGAGGCAGTACTGCAGGGCTGTTCAAAGCATTCTGCATTGAAAGAAGGTGGTTGTTGGCAACATTACACAACTTGTACAGACCCAGTCTCGAGTGGTGATATTTTTTTTTTCTTGAGGATATGAGAAGACTAATAGTGCTGCATATTGGTATTTAGCTTGGAGAAGATGAAGAGCTAAGCTTTTGTTCATTAGATGTGGCACCTGCTTAAAGAACCCAGTGAAACCTCCTCCTGTTATAGATTATATTCCTTCATCTTCTTATCTGCCTTCCTGCTGTGAAGTTATGCAGGGAAGAAGCTCTTCAAAGTTGCCATTTTAGAACATCCAAAAGCTTTAAGTCACAGTAATATCTAAACTCTCTAGCATACCAGTGGCTGTGGATAAACTAGGACTCATCCTTGAATTTACATGGTAGGAAGGGTTTGTTTTTTTCAGAGAACTTCATGTAATACTGGAATGCTTTCCTTTACCATAAATGACTACATATTCAATCTTGCAGAACCAGCAAGTCCCAAGAAGAGACCACTAGAGGAAATGGAAAAAGAACAGCCTGCACCAAAACAACTGAAAACAGAAAATGGAGAAGGAGAACAGTAATACTAAAATTCAGAAAGAAAAAAAGTTTTATTGTTCCACTCTCAATAGGTTTTAAAAATATGCCTCAGTTCAGGAGTTTCTTGGCAGAAAATCTAATGAAATCCACTTCAATGTCAACCTACAATGAGAGGAAAGCTTCATTTTGTTGGGTTACAGCTATTTTTGTTGTTTAAGAAGCATGCTTACTCTTAACATATCACCCTGGAAAACTCTTTTATATTTATAGTTTTGTTTATACTGTCAGATCCTCTCAACTTCTCTGGCACCTCATTCAAATGTAAAAGGTTCCAGATTTTGTAATCTTGCGGTTATGTTAAATAGCAGCTGCCAATAAATTCAGAACTTAAAACTGCTTACTACTGAAGCCTGGATGTTAATGTAGTATAAAGCTGTAACTGAGAAGTAGCAAAGCTGAAGGACAGACTTCCATTCTTTAAGTTCAAGTCACCAAGAGAATAGGTACAGCTGAATAGAACTTCTAATCTTTGCTACTCAACATACCTAACAATCTTCAAATCTTGCTCGGTCTACTGCAGGATTCTCTCTACTTCCCCTGTGGTAACGGGATACATGTCTGCTAGGCCAGCATTCAGCACCCAGGAACTTGCCTGTGGGCTTAAGCTCCCATGCTCTAGCATCCTGACTAGATCTTCTATTGTGGGATGAAGTACACAGCTTCCTCCTGCCCCCTCTTAAGACAGTTCTATGAGGGATTTCACTGGCTGTAGCTATTTGCAGTACAGAGCATAGAACACTGAAATAATGCTACAGCTGTAAAATCCTAGTTACTCTGGCCTTCATTACTTAATTCTTACTTATAAGTTCCAGTTGCAGGTAGGATCCAGCAAATAACTCTGGAAAGTTGAGTCAAGGAGGCTACCCTTGGCTTTATTCACATCTACTTGCAGTGCTGGCTTTAATCTTTGTGTATAGCTTTGACTTGCATTACAGTGATTCTTTTCCCTGTTCAACTACAAGATGTAGTTAACAGCAATGGAATTTGATGCCATCGTGAACTTCTCTCAAGTGCTGTGAGCGTTCCTCACCCATTACATATGGCCCTAAAACTGAAGTTTTCTTAAGTAGAATTTATTTATCTGCCTAGTACAAGACAAAGTATTTTCTCAGTTATGTTAGGTTTTATACTTACTGATTTCTTCTTATGGAACTTGTATGATGCTGGTAGGTCATATCTAAGTTCTGTCAACAGTACAAAGAATACTTGTTAGACTAGAATGATTATTAGTCAATTGACTTGCATCCTACATCCATGTTCTTCTATTTCTTCTGTTGTCCACCTCTGTTGCCCCCTGACTAGGTAACTCTTGACCTCTGGACTAGATTATGACTGAACATTTAAGATGACGACATCAGACAGTAAGTGGATGGCTGAAAGGCAGAAATGAAATTGTGTTTCAAGCACTTGTGCAACTTCCATGTCTCAAGTTGTATTACTGTATAAAGCATCCAGCTGGTGATATTTAAGAGTCAGAAAGATACTTGAACAACTGTCAGAAACAAACAAACAAAAAAACCCCCACCAAAAAGGCTGCTTAAAAAAAGATCTGTGTCATTTTCAGTGTTAAATCACACTTGAATTTACCTCAGGCTGTTAAGACTGGCTAGTACTGTTAAAGAGATTAGCCCCTAACAAAATGTTTGGGTGGGTTTTTTTCTTAAAATACAAATTAATCTTACCTGCTATGACTTCCATCTTCACTTCCCATTCATCTGCTTTCTTTTGAATGTGCTACAATATTAAATAGATACAGGTAAATTTAAAAGCTCATTTCTACACTGTCTTATAAACATCTACACCCCTGTACTTATTTAAGAAGACTCCTGTGCTGAAACACACCACAGGAAGCATTAGGTCACAAGCTAACGTTAGCTGAACATTAGATCAGCTAACATTGATCTAGCTGAAACATTAGATCACATACTTATCTTGATGTATGTGAGATTACAGTTATTTGACATGATTAGTATTTACCCAAAACAAGCTTCGTACCCTATAAAGGTATGAACAAATCAGTGAAGCTATAGACACCATCATTAAAAGCCAGCTATTTCAGTGCATGGTTAATGCTCGCCCTACTAAAATGAAGGACTTACCTGCCGTGTTGAAGTTTTGTGAAGGGAATATACAGCTGTTTTTGCCATTTGTAAAGCAGTTTTCAGAAAAATCATATCCATTCCTAAAAGAATGATGAAATTACTAGAACTGTTAAATGCAAGCTTTAACTAGAGGATTTACAGATCTGCTGCATACTTCAATTTTTCTGGAGTAATAGCTATTTAAGAAACAGTACTGAATGCATTAAAAAGCAGAAAGTATTTCCAAAACTTACCCAACTGCTTTTAATAAAAGAGAAAAATGATATTAAATAGCTAGAATTGTTTATTTCAAACCCAGCAATTGTCAGTCACAATGCTAAAGTTGTTAATTTGTACTTAGGAAACTGATTCCAGATCAGCAAAATTCTAGGCAATTACAATAGGTAATTGTAATGAAGATGGGAGATGTTTAATTAAAAGTGTTTCCCTTGCTATTTCATTCCTAATGATTTCTAACTGACTTTTGGAATTACCAACCTTTATTATGCTTGGTACCAAACGGAGGGTTCATAACAACTGTGTCAAAAGTCTCCAACATGCTGTCAGATAAAGAACAGACATCACACTGAACCATGTTGATGTTTGTGAGCTCAAAGTCTTCAACGTTGCTACTAAATATTTCCAGTGCATCTGCATCTATGTCAAACCCCACACAGTATCTATTAAAAAACCAAAAAGTGCCGCATTATTAGTCTTCTGAAAACTAAAATGGTGTTTAAATTCTATAGCAAAGTTTTGCAAGGGATCTGTGTATAAAACTTGTTTTATCTAGGAAATGTAACAAGCATACAGTATAAATTCAGTGCTGATAAAAATGTGAGTAGCTCTGTTGCCCTTTCTCAAATATTCTTGTCAAGTCTGTGAAGGAAGCTTCATGTGTTCATTTGGTGCTTCAGGGGTAAAGCAAACATTGTGACTTCCAAATTCATGGCAACTGTCCATCTCTTCCACTATTTGAGTGGTTACTGACTGTCTAAACATATTACATAGCCTCATTATGCACCAGATTAGATACCTAAAATTAGTTTAGTTCAGCATTGCTGTGTTTTTATTTATTTTTCTACTCTTCTATGCCAGAAAAACACACAACCAGATTTTAGTATTAAATACTTACCCTGCTCCTAACATTGCACTTCCAATGCTGAGCATGCCACAACCACATCCTAAATCTGCAATTGTTTTGTTTTCAATATCATCAAAAGTATTGTGAATTGTATAAAGCATACATGCTGGGGGGGGAAAGAAAAAATCCACAGGTCAATAATACCAAATATTGCATCTGATTAATCAAGAAAAGCTACTTCTGCCTTCAGAAAACTCTGAACTAAAGGTTTCTTGTCATGCAAAATGAAGCTGATGTTCTCACTGCCTGTAATTCTCTTTTTAATTTATATGTGAAAACAAGTCAAAACCATTTTGATGAGTTATAGAACTCCAGATCTTTGGTGGAGAAACTACACATAGACCTGCTGAGTACTGTTTGTGGGAAAAGTATGCCTCTAAATTTGTTTGGTGAAAAACAATAGAAGGATGTAAAATGCTGGAAAAAATCGTAATTAAGGTATGGATGAGTATCTGTATATATGCTTTTACTGTTTTTTTGTGTGTCATGAAATAAGTCCATTTCACCTTTCTCATTTACAGATTAAGATGTTTCTATCACAACGTTATCTTTTAAATCAATTTACTTGATTTTTGGATTGTACATTAACAGCGTACTTATAATGAAAAGAAGTAAGCAGACCATTAAGAAATAATTACATTCCAGCTGGATACAATTTCTCAACTACTTTTAGTGTAAAGGCTTCAAAGGAGGTAATGCAGTAGAAACTTTTTATTTTAAAGTTCTGATGAAGAACTAGTAAAAGAGACAGCAGTGCCATAGGTAATCTCTACCTGCGATATGAGGTCTTGTTGGATACTGTTCAAGGAGCAGTTTTGGACTTTCAAAAGTATCAACTTGTTGAAGACAGCTTTCCAGTTCTTTAAGCTTTAATTTCTTCATGTTTATAGTTTAACTAAGGAAAATAATGTGTAATCAGTTACAGTAATACAAATAAACTACGCATTATCTTAAATAATTTTGTACTTGAAATCCCACCCTACTCCTCAGCATCTCCCAGGTGTTTTCATGCAGCGGTTTCCAGAAATCCAGCTGACGGCGCACCGCTGGCGGCAGACAGCCACCGCGCCAGCTGACGCGAGGCCGTTCCCGGACCGCGGCAGCCCCTCTCTCCTCACGCACCGCCGGTAACCGGCTCCCGCCCGAGGCCCGGCGCCGAGAAGGCCCCGCGCCCGCCTGGGCCCGGGCCTCCGCTCCTACCGACAGGCCCCTACCGCCGGCGAGAGAGGCGTCCCTCCCAAAGCGGAGCAGGAACCGAGCCCCACGGGCCTCTACCAACCAGGCCGGCCGCTCGCCCGACTGGACCCTCTCCGCGGCCGCAAAGCCGCTGACCCGCAGACGCCTCCACAGCCCCCGCACCGGCCGCCCCTTGACGCCGCCTCCACTCACCTCAGCNCGCCGGGCTGAGCCGCGCGACGGGCCTCCGCGCCCCGCCCCCTGGCGCGAGGCGGCCGCTAGCGGAGCCACCGCCCCTTTCCGGGCAAAGGGGGACCTGCTGCAGTGAAATGCCACGAAACTTGCACTTTTTTTTTCGTTAAAACAGCCGTTAGCTTTGACTATCGTGTATTATAAACACGATGCGTCTTATCACAGCCTCACGCGTTACCAGGGTTAAGTGTGTGTGTGAAAGCCCCGTCTCCCAGGGCGGTTCCCCAGCACTTTCTTCAGTGGCCAAGCTGTTGAGTGCCATCGGGGGCAGAAAGCAAGGAAGTGGGCTTCTGCCTACGCCGTGGAAGGCGCGCTCCTGGCGAGGAAAGTAACGGATATACTTACTTTTCTCACGTTTTCCTTCCTGGAGTCCTGGAGGGAGACACACTGCACCGCCTGCCCGATATTCCCTGTCCTTAAGGAAGCGCGACGCAAGTCACCAGCGGCCGGCCGGCCGTAGGAAATAGGGTGGCAAAGCCAGCAGAGGGGCGTCCGCCATGGGGACTTGGGGCTTTGTTGCTGCCAGACGAAAGGTCGCTTTCGGTTAGGGACAGATTTTTTCTTTTAAGGTTTTCCATTACCAAGTTGAAAAGTATATTTACCGAGCTTTCAAACCGCTGAGCAGAACGTGTGCTGCGGTAACTCACATCCAGCCACGTTCCCTCCCGGCGGGAGCGTGCAGAGGCACGCCGGCACCTCAGGGCGCGGGGCTGCGGCTGGCCCGGACACCCCGGTCAGCCCGCCGGGCCCGCGGCCGCCCAGACGCGGGGACTGCCTGCGAGGCGCGGTGCTACGGCCGCAGCCCGGTGGTGGGTGCTCCGCCACCTCCGGCGGGGCTGCCGAGGGGAGCGAGCGCGCAACCGCGGGCCTGAAGTCTCCGAGGTGCCTCCCGCGTCCCCCGCGGGTGCCCCGCTGCGCCCCTGCCCCCAGTGCCGCCACTGCCTCAGCGCGGCGGCACCCCCGCGGCCCGGACGCACCGGCGGCGTCTTGGCGGCAGCCAGTCCGCTGGAGGAGCGGCTCGG
>VYZV01014754.1:0-15349 GCA_013401275.1 Pandion haliaetus | reverse complement strand
GATGACAGTTAAGAAATTGAGTGGTAGCTAATAAAGTGTTTGTTATTGTAGCCACTTTTTCCGAATACATGAATGTATTTAATGATGAATATGATACGAAAGTCAATATTCCAATATTGAGGCAGAATTAAAAAATTGTTGAAGATAAATTTAAATGGGATTTCCTACTGTTCCCTCATGAATATATGAAATGAAACAAAGTACGGGTGATTTAGATTAAGAAGGTAATGAGATACCATAGTCTTGCAAAAATCAACATTCTCAGTGGGCTGAAAAAAACATTCAGAGAAAGTTTGACTAATTAATTTCGTTTAACTGGATCATTTAAATTATCCATAACAGTTAGATGCAGATCACTAAAAGTGTTTTAATAAGATCAACATCTTCAGTAGTTGCAGTATTCTCTGTGGCATAAAAGCTATTTTTGAAAAGCCGTGTATTAAAAAAATATCATGAGCATTTTGTTTGATTCAAAAGAAAATAATATGTATATCAAATTATGCCAAATATGGCTGACTTGTTAAGAGTAGTCGTCACAAAGAAGGCTAAATAAAAAGTGGAATTTTATAAATAAAATATTCCTACTTTTTATAATAATAGTTATCTGAAGTTATAATAAAAATAAGATATTATTGCTCTTTAGTTTTGTAGATAACAGAATTCCAGAAAGTGGTTTTCTTCCTGGGTACCAATGGGTGTAAAGTTACACTTCATACATAGTATATAAACCAAATGAGGGTAAGAGGGTTACACAAGTCCTAAGCACTTACTGTGTTTTGAGCTATTACAAATCATGGAGTGTAATGTACAAGATTAAAAAAAAACAAACAAACAAAAAAACAAATGCTATTTGACTTAGCTGTAGACCTAATTGTTAAACACCATTATAATTTTTTGAGAGAGTGCAGAGACTTTGAAAGCACTGATAGAATATCGTATACAATCTTTATTTCTGATTCTATAATTAAACTGTACTTAACATGATTATTTTGGGATACCCAAAACAATATTAATCAGTCTAGTTAAGACCAGTCATTCCATATCTCTTATCTTTTTTAACATTTTAATTACGAGACATGTGACTAAGATAGGTATCCACTTTTTCTTCTTGAACATTACTGGTCTGACTGGTTCATTTTTACTTTGCTTGACATACATTTTAGTTGACACAGCTAACCAAGTTATGGTGGACTTGAAATCAGGCAAAATAAAAATAATGTATAGCAGAGTGTTTAGCAGATATTCTGTGAGACTATTGGCATAGTCAAAATCTAAGTTTTTGTCTGTAACTTGAAGAAAACAGTAGCTTTCTAAAACTTCCAGATGAGTATCAGGAAATGAAGCCTGCACAGAGCTACACAATTTTTTCCTTTAGTCTTTAAATGTTAAATTGAAGAATCATAGGATAGTTCAGTACAGAAGAGACCTCTGGTGGTCTCCTAGTCTGACTCCCTCCTTCCAACAAAGTAAGCTAGACCAGGTGGCTCAGGCTCTGTCAAGTCAAACAATTTGATATTATATCTCCACCAACAATGTAGATTCCACAGCCTCTCTGAGTACCTGCCCCTATGTTCTTGCACCACATAGCAAAACTTTTTTCCCTATACCTTGTCAGAACTTTCTTGGTTGCAATTTGTGACCATTTCCCTTGGCCTTTTGCTGTATACCTGTAAGAGCCTGGCTGTGTCTTTTCTACACTTTCCCATTGTGAAGTCTGCTACAAGATCTTCCCAAAACCTTCTCTTCCCTAGGAACTAAGTTACCTCGGCCTTTGTTTGTACACCATGGGCTTCAGCCCCTTATCATCTTTGCAACACTTGACTGGACTCATTCAAATAAGTCCGTGCCTCTTGTTCTGAGGAACCCAGAACTGGACACAGCCCTCCAGGTAGAGTCCCACACATATTGGATAGAGGACAGGAGCATTTCCCTGAGCCTCCTGGCTGCACCCTTGCTTAAGTAGCCTTGGAGATGGAGAGTTAATTTGCCACAAAGGTTACAATACTCATTCATGTTTAGCTTTTGTCCGCCAGGACCCCCAGCATTTTTTCTGCCAAGCTGCCTTCCAGCTGGTGAGCCCCAAAACTGTACTGGTGTGGGGAGTTTGTTAATCTACAGGTGCAGGGCTTGGCATTTCCCTTTGTTGAATTTCATGAGGAACCTGTTTGCCCATTTCTCCGGCTTTTCCACATTCCTATAAATTGTTATCCAACCCTACCTTCCAGCATATTAATCACTTCCCTCAAATTGGTGTTGACACCAAATTTGAGGTTGACCACAAACTTGCTTAAAGTGCAGTACTTCCTGTCATTCCAGTTGTAGATGAAAACAATGAACAATACTTATAGTCCTCTGTCCACTCTAGATTTCACCAATTTGACTGTAGGAGATCATGCCAAAGGTCTTGTATGTAAACGAGATCCAACTCTTTCCCCTTAAACACCCAAACCAGTCATCTCATCCTAGAAGACAATGCATTCAGATAGGTGTAATTTGGCCTTGGTAAATCTCTACCACCTTCTTCCAATGCATCTTGCTCTTGAAGTGTTTGGAAATGTTTTCCAGGAGGATTTGCTCCATAGTTTTCTTGAGACCTGATGTGAGGCTGAATGGCCTGTGGCTCCATGGATCTTCCTTCTTTTCTCTGAAGATGGCTATGACATTACTCTTCTAATTATCACAAACCACCACCAATCATCTCATTCATCAAAAAAGCTGAGTATTAAAACTTAACTGTAATTAGAAAATCTACATTCCAAATAATCTGATCCATAGAAACATTTGGTAATAATTCTGTAATCAGGACAAGTTTTGCCTGTTTGTTCTATCCAGGGAAACCCATCTGAATAGTAAAGTTCAAGTTTTCCTCTGCTTCAGAAAATACCCTTTCTCATTCTAAGGCAAAATGAAAGGATGAATCTCTTGGATGAAACCACGCTCTTACATACTGTTTTAGCTATTTAATATGAACTCATTGAACAAATTCTTGGCATCTGCACTTTATACTTCAGCAGCTTTAAAAATGGCAATGGCATGGGGCAACAGAGAAGCAGATTAATGAAAAAAAGTTTGTTTTGTTATAACAAATAGAATGTATATAATAAAAATGTTTTCAAATACTCATCTATGCATTGCTTTAGTTGCACGTCAATTAACCAGTTCAGAAACTTCTTCTCAACTGTGTACTTTGTATTTCCATGAGAAAAACAACCTGAAGGAAAAACAAACTGTGCAGTTCCCTTAGACCCTCCAGTTTATCTTTAGTTTTTCTGTTTAGCATCTTTCCACCTCTGTGAAGATCTTTCTTTCTTCAGTGAAGGTCCTGTACTACTCCTACTGGAATTTTCCATGTAGTGCTTATTGATGTTTAGACCAGATGAATGTTGTTTTTTCTCCCTTTGTGGTCTATTTTCTGTTCAGTCTTAACTCTTTTATTAATGGGTCATTTATTATCTTATTTTCCTCTTGCTGAAATTGTTCAACAGATGTCAGATTTCTCAGAAGCACCAGCCAGATATTTCAAAGGGACTTGACTATCACACTATAATACTAGCACACTATAATATAATAATCATTAACATATCTAGTATGCCCAAGTGGTATCATTTCTTGATAGTTTCAAATATACCAGAAAACTGTAATGCCTGTGGAATAGAAGAAGTTCCTCAGTGAGTCAATCAATGTTTCAATTTATGTTCAGCATATACTGTCATTTAATGAAGGATAGATATTGCTGAAATTAAAATTCTAGAAAGTTGAATCCAACAACAATAGGAGCTAAGTAAACAAGACTTAAAAACTGCTAACTTGTCATGGTTAGCTAACATATTATATTAAGATGAACTTAATTTCCCATCTCATTCATGAGGTTTCATTACAACTGTAGTTTGCTTCATGTACAATGGAGGATAGAGGTTAAGTTAATACATTGGAGAAGGAACTGAAAACTTACTGTCATACTGCTAAAAATAAGTAATAATTAAAAAACACAGGTTTAACTAAAAATAGTCTGCAAAACAACTATAATAGAAAAAAACCCTAAACAGCAGAATGTCTTTTTTTTAATCTTTTATTTCTGGCTAATTAAGTTTCTTTCTAAGTTGTGCCTAATTGATACAGTTAAGAGCAAATATGCTAGAAAATCATAACCTAAAATTTAGTTTCTGCTTCCTTTCTTTAAACAGCCAAACACTTCCAAATTCCTGTCTCACACAATGTCATGATCACAAATGGACTTTCCCAGTTAGAAGTGAAAGCTATATCCTACAACTGGATACATTTGTTCATTGAAAACTTTCTTGTCGCCCTTACTTTGCAACAACACAGATCTGTTGACTTTCAGGACATTATGCAAAGTTTGTATTTTAGAAAGTATGCTGAGGAAAAACATATTGCCTAAGAGGTAGTTGTTCATGGGGAGGTGATTTTTTTAATTGTTATTGTAGCACTTGCCCTGCATTGTTTTAAGTTACTCTTTTTTTGTTGGCTTGTAATAGACTATTATTTTCTTATTTCAACAGGTGTTTAAGCATGCGGAAAGAAATGTTCAAAAATAATCAGAATGTAACTATCACATTTGTTTATAACCTTAAGACATGTTCCACGAACACAGTGCTTCTTCCAATAATTAAAAAACTTGCAATGAAAAACAGAAAAGCATTTTGGGAATCATGGACATGTGTAAACTTAAGGTAGAAAACACTCAAGGTATTTGTTCTGGTTTTCAGAGAAGAATCAATATCTTATCATAAACAAAGTCTCATTAAAAACTCCACATATAGAAAGAACTATTGGTTCAAAATTACCTCTGTTTTCCAGAAAAAAAGAACCCAACAAAACTTCATGAAGTTCAGCAAGGAAACATACAGTGTCTTTCACCTGGCTAGAAACAACCCCATAAACCAATACATTCTCATATTCACCCAGCTGGAAAGCAACTTCACAGGAAAGGACCTGGGGGTCCTGGTGGACACCAAGTTGAACATGAGATGATAATGTGCCCTTGCTGCAAAGAAGGCTTATGGGATCCTATGATGCATTAGGTAAAGCACTGTCAGCAAGCTGAGGGACCTGATCCTTCCTCTGTACTCAGCACCAGTGAGGCCACACCTGGAGTACTCTGTTGAGTTCTGGGCTTCCCAGTACAAGAGAGATATGAAGCTACTGAAGTTAGTCCAGTGAAGGGCCACTAAGATGATGAAGATACTGGAGCATCTCTCCCATGAGGAAAGGCTGAGAGGTGTGACTGTTTAGCCTGGAGAAGAGAAGTCTCAGAGGGTATCTTATCAATGTATATAAATACCTGAAGGGTAGGTGTAAATAAAACAGAGCCAGGCTGTTTTCAGTGCTGCCCAGTGACAAGACAAGAGGCAATGGGCACAGGCTGAAATGCAGAAGGTTCCCTCTTAACATCAGAAAACACTCTGTAACAGTGAGAGTGACTGAGCACTGGCACAGGTTGCCCAGAGTTGTTGTGGAGTCTCTATCCTTGGAGGTATTCAAAAGCCACCTGGGTGTCATCCTGGGCAATCAGCTCCAGGTGACCCTGGTGAGCTAGGGGGTTGAACCAGATGACCTCAGAGGTCCCTTCCAATGACAGTCATTCTGTGATCCTATGAAAGAGATAAAGTCCCTTCTGTTTTCCTGTTTTGAATTGCTGTCATATGGATTTTCATATTCTCTGGACAGAGATTTTAAGATTACATCAGTAAAAATTTCAATCCATTTTTGGAAATTCTAGTCCTGTCTTACAGTGAATTTTAATTTAAATCATTAGAAAGTCATAAGTGAAAGCTGGCTTTCAAATCCCATAGTGCTGCCATGGGAGAAAGCAAATGTATTTCCCTGATAATTCAAAGGTTCTCAGAGCCCAGTGCTAACAGTACAATATGGACAAACCCTCACAGTCAGGCTTCTTGCCAGTTTAAATTCTCAAATCCATAGATGCTTATATATAGGGGGTGGTGCGGGAAGGGAGGGACAGAGAGGGACAGAGAGAGACAGAAAGGGAGATAGTGATAGAAGGAGAGACACAAAAAGAGACACAGACACAGACAGACAGAGACAGAGAGAAAAGGATTAGATAGTAGTATTAACACATAACTATAAATAGAGTTTCTTAGATGAAAAAGAATGATATTTGGGCTACTTCTTGAATGTGGCTGGGGTGGTATGAGTTATGATCAAGGTTGCCTGAAAGATAATGAATTTGCCAGGAATATTTTTTTATGCATTTTTTATCTCTTCTACTTCAATGAAGAAGCTTTTTATTTAACACTCGTTATTTTCAATGTTTTCCCTTGGAACTTAGAATATTTTTCTATTAAAAATAAATAAATTATTTAGACATGTAAATTCATTTAACACCTATAAATAAACTAAAACAAACCCCTCGTCTCTCAATGATTTATTTTTAAAGAAAAAATAAGTAAAAAAGATCTAGTACTGCTTGAAGTGGACATCTGTTTTTGTAAATATTCTTGACAGTTCATTATATCATTAGCTGCCTCAAATGATTAACCCCATTCAGAAACAAAGCATGAATTAAACACTGAACATTTCAAGTGTCTACAATGTGAATCAGTGTTACAGAAAGACAAAGACATTTCAGCTTGGCCTTTTCTGCACTGTAAAAATGATGGGTTTAGCATAGCAACTTGATATGAAAACTATGATTAAGTCTTTCAGGATATGCAATAGATATGTCACTATTGTATAACAGTATTTTTAGAACTAACTGGCAGACTTATTTATACAAATTTATTAGCAAATGCACCCAAACCCACTACTAAAGTATATCTGTGAAATCAGTAAAAAGAAAATTATATTAGCATTTTCTTTTGTAATATTAGTATTGAATGCTATTTTTTTTAATTACCTTAAACAGAAATTTACCTCATTCTATATTGAATGTTGCAGTCTTTCATTTCATTACTAAAAGCCCTGTGAATGCTATATTGTCCTGGCTGAATATAATTTGTATTATTTTAATAACTTATTTTTTAGTGTTGACAAAGTATAATTTACTAGTTGTACCTCCTGGGCAGTTCTTTCATTGTTAATGCATTTAAGAAAAAAATCCATACTCTTTTAAAAGACCTAAATTAGTTCATATGGCTGCAGCTACTTCTATGCTCAGTATCAGAAGATAAGCAAAAGATCAGTAAGACAAAAGAAAAAAGAACAGTGGCTGATAGAATGAAGCACACATTTTTAAAACTAGATTTTAAGATATCATTTTTGCAGAGTTGCTGTCAATCTTAATGTTAGAAGAATGTATCCTTTGAATTAACAGGCATAGCATCACTCATTCATTAGAAAAATACAGTAAGAACACAGCACCGCACTCCTAAAAGAAGTATCACAAAAAGCTAAGAATAAGAGCTATAAATGCAGCTTACATTCATTTAATCCTAATTATAACAGCACTTTCCACTCTTTGCTATTTGAATATTCAGAGCTACTATTAATTTGCCAGGAGCAGTTTTCATTTGGCACATATCTTCAGGACTCAATTAAATTATTCGAGATACATATTTTAGAGTTTTAAAACATTTAGACTCTGAATATATAATTTTACTTATTCATGGAGTTTAAGACATTTGTTAATGACATCTTCTGAAGGAGAAAAGGAGAGATGATTAAGTAATAGGGTTGTTTTTCACGCAAATTATGAGACAAAGTAGAATATGATGCATTATCTATTTTATACAGCTTTTATTATACAATATGTGAGAAGAGCATAATAACGGTATGATTGCAAGCTTTCAACTCTTTTACCAGCCAAAGCATTGTAACTAGTAATACAAACTCACATTCAGAAACAGATAGTATAATTAGCACTTATATCTTCAGAACCCTGTATAATCTTTAAATAATTAATACCAACAATATATGTCAGCAAACCTCTGCTGTACTGTAGGTCCAATGTGCTCACTCAATACAAAAACCAGTCCCAGGTTTAGGAATTTATAACATAAGACTTGTATTTGCCTCCCATACCAACATACATTTCACCTTTCATGAAAGATAGATCACCCAATCACAGAAAAGCTGTGTCTAGCCCACACCTCTGGAGGTCAACAAGTCCCACCGCGGTGCAGAGGAGGGTCAGATACATGAGATTGCCTGCGTGAGTTTGGATAACTGCAATGATGGATACTCCTCAACCTCTCTAGGCAAGTTATTCCAGCCNGGGGGGGGTGGTCATATTTAAACAGAACTTCCTATGTTTCACTTTGTGCCCATTGACTCTAGCCTTGTTACTGGGCAACACTTAAGTGTCTGGCTCCATGTTCTTTACTGCACGCTGTTAGGTATTCATCTACATAGATAAGAACCACCTGAGCCTTCCATTCTCCAAGCTAAACACTCCGAGGTCTCTCAGACTTTACCCATATGTCAGATGCTACAGTCCCTTGATTATCTTTGTGGCCCTTCAGAGTAATTGCTTCAGGATGTCCATGTCTCTCTTCTACTGGGGAGCCCAGCACTGGACCCAGCACTCCAGATGTGTCTCATCAGTGCTGAGAAGACGAAAAGGATCACCTGTTGCTACCTGTAGGTGATGCTCTGCTGGCAGTGGAGGAACATGCTGGGTCGACTCAATGTGAGTGATAAAGCAAGGTTCACTTTATTAGCCCGAATAGCGCTTATTTATACAGTTTAGGTTAACACGGGTTAACTTCTGATTGGTTTAAGCAACTAGATGCACACGGGTTAACTTCTGGTTGGTTTACGATACTCTTCAAGGTCACAGTGTCCTTGCTGTTTTACTGTTGTCAGCCTGACTTGCAGTTTCAGCTCGGACTTGCGGCCTAGTCTTGCTACTTATGCTAAGTTCAGAACAGGCTCTGCTCGTACAACTGTTCTGTGGATTCATGTCTTTGCTCTCTGAGCCATTCTCCAACAATGCTCTGCCTAATACAGCCCAGGAAGCTGTGGCCACCTTTGCTGCAAGGTCATACGGCTGGCTCATGGTTAACTTGGTGTCCATGAGGACCCCCAGGGCCTTCTCTGCAAAGCTGGTTTCCAGCTTATCATGCCCCAGCCTGTACTGGTGCACGGGGTTATTCACCTCCAGGTGAAGGACTTGGCACTTCCTTTTCTTTTATATCATCAGGTTGTTGTCAGCCTGTTTCTCCATTTCATCAAGGTCACTCTGAATGACAATATACACATATGGTGTATCACCCTCTTCTCTCAGTTTAGTATGTAGTGCAAATTTGCTGAGGGTGCACTCTATCCTACTGTCCTGGTCAATAATGAAGATGCTAAGCAGTATTGGACCCATTACCGACCCCTGAGGTACAACAGTAGTTACTGTTCTTCAACTGGACTTCGTGCTACTGATCACAACCCTCTGGACCCAGTCATTCAGCCAGTTTTCAGTCCAACTCACTGTCCACTTGTCAAGCCACAAGATGTTCCCAAGTCCACAGGGCCTGATGGGATTCATCCCAGAGTACTGAAGGAGCTAGCAGATGTTATGGCAGGACTCCTCTCAACCATCTACCAAAGGTCTTGGGAGACTGAGGAGGTCCCTGCTGACCGGAAGCTATCCAATGTTGTTCTGATTTACTAGAAGGGTGTGAGAGAAGACCCGGGAAACTACAGACCTGTTACTCTAACCTCAGTTCCTGGAAAAATTATGGAGAAGATCATATTGGGTACTCTTCAAAGGCATTTAAAGAACAGTGCAATCATCAGGCACAGTCAACATGGGTTCATGAAGGGAAAGTCCTGTTTAACTAATTTGATATCCTTCTATGATAAGGTCACCCACCTAGTGGATGAAGGGAAGGCAGTGGATGTAATTTTTATGGATTTTAGTAAGGCTTTTGATAGTGCCCCTCACAGCACCCTTCTGGACAAGTTGTCCAACTGTGGGATGAGCGTGTTGATGGTGCACTGGGTGAAAAACTGGCAGAATGGCAAGACTCAAATTATTGTAGTAAATGGGGGTACGTCTGGCTGGCGACCAGACACCAGAGGTGTTCCTCAGGGTTCAGTTCTAGGGCCAGTTTTTTTAATATATTTCTTGACTATCTGGATGCAGGAGTTGAATAAACCATTATTAGCAAGCTTGCTGATGATACCAAACTGGGAGGTGCTGTTGACTCTCTTAAGGGACAAGAGACCTTGCAGAAGGATCTCGATAGATTGGAGTGTTGGGCAATCATTAATGGGATGAAATTTTACAAGACCAAATGCTGGATTCTGCACCTAGGACAGAGTAATGACAGGCACAAGTATAAATTGGGAGAGGAGTGGCTGGAGAGCAGCCCTGCAGACAGGGATCTGGGAGTGCTGGTTGACAGCACGCTCAACATGTGTCAGCAGTCTGCCCTGGCAGCCAAGATGGTAAGCTGTATCCTGGGGTGCATCAAACACAGCATAACCAGCTGGTCAAAAGAGGTGATTATCCCACTGTATTTAGCATTGGCGCAGTCTCGCCTTGAGTACTGCATGCATTTCTGGGCCCGACAATTTAAGAGGGATGTGACGGAATGTGTCCAGAGGAGGGCAACAAAGCTGGTGAAAGGCTGGCAAGAATGTCCTATGAGGAATGTGGCTAAGGACTTTGGGCTTGTCTAGTTTGGAGAAAAGGAGGCTGCGGGGTGACCTCATCGCTCTATAGCTTCCTGAGGAGGAAAAGTGGAGAGGGAGGTCCTGATCTCTTCTCCCGGGTATCCAGTGATAGGACGTATGGGAATAGTTCAAAGCTGCAGCAGGGGAGGTTTAGACTGGACATTAGGAAACACTTTTTTACCAAGAGGGTGGTCAAACATGGGAACAGACTTCCTAGAGAGGTGGTCGATGTCCCAAGCCTGTCAGCATTTAAGAGGTATTAGCACAATGCCCTTAATAACATGCTTTAATGTTTGATCAGCCCTGAATTGACCAGGCAGTTGGACTAGATGATCATTGCAGGTCCCTTCCAATTCAAATAGTCTGTTCTATTGTATTCTATTCTATTCAAGCCCATATTTCATCAGTATATCTATGAGGATGTGGCGGGAGATTATGTCAAAACCATTGCTAACACTCAGATAAATACCTGCTGCTCTTTCCTCATCTCCTGAGCCAGTCATCTCATCATAGAAGGCTATCACATTGATCAGACATGATCTACTCTTTATAAATCAGTGATGACTACTCCTGATCCTTTTCCTGTCCTCAGTGTGTTTGGATAATTTTTCCAGGAGGATTTATTCCACAACCTTCCCAGGGATTGGTGTGAGGCTGACTGGTCTGTAGTCTGCCAGATCCTCCTTCCTTCCTTTCTCGACAATAGCAGAGGCATTTGCTTTGTCCCAGTTCTCAGGAACCTCCTGTAACCATTAAGGCCTTTCAAAGATAACTGAGAGTGGCTTTGCAATGTTGTCACCCAGCTCCCTCAGCACTCATGGGTACATCCTGCCAGGTCCCAGTGACTTGTGTATGTCCAGTTCATACAAACGTTCCATAACCTAATCCTCCTCCACAAAGGGTAAGTCTTCCTTGTTTCAGATTTTCCCACTGGTCTTAGGCACCTGGGATTGCTGAAAACAGGTCTTACCAGTGAAGACAGAGGTAAAGAAGGCATTCAGTACCCCTCAGCCTTTTCTATGACCTTTGTCACCTGGTTTTGCCCCTATTCTTCCTTTTGCTGCTGCTAAACCTGTAGATAGATACACCTGCATATTCCTATTGTATCATTTGGAAAATGGAGACCTACTAAGTGCCGTACTAAAGGTCACAGAGAAAATTAGAATTTTTGAGTCCTAGTGATTCTAAGAGCTGTTCTTTGGGTTCATTAGTCAACACTGCTGTTTCCCTGAATGAAATCTTAATTTAATGTGTATAATCAATGGGGAAAAAAAAGGCCATAAACAAAGGGGTTTTTACATCTTTAACAGCTGAGCCTGTTCAAATGAAATGACAACCATTAAAGAGAATAAAATCAGTCTGAATGAAATCTTTTCTGCAACTAAAAAAAAAAAAATTCCTATCTTTTCACCTTCTTAAGCAGATTTAAACAGACTTACAGACTGAAATGAAAACAGATACTCTCCACTCGTGTCCTTTAGTCTTGCTTAGACTGGAAATCAAAATGTTGAATGTTGTAAGAAAGATTCTTAGTAAGTACATTTTGCTTGCTACACCTATTTGTCAAAATAGCAACCAGCCACCATGGGTGATGATCTTTTAAAGTAGAAAGGGAAAAGGTCACTTAAGGCTTTATTCTCTAAGGCGTTAAGTGGCTGAGCACATGCTTTAAAGCTCTGTTGTATAAGTAACACTTTGCTCAGCACCTTGCAGAGCTGATCCTTAGCAAGGCAGTAATAACAATTTACTGATGCCATCGTTTTGAAATATTTAAGCACAAGACCATATTTTTGAGGATTAGAACTTCTTGTAGGTGGGATTCATTCAAGTACAAGAATTCTTTGAAAGCCCTTCCAGTACTTAATTCTTATGTTCAGAATATGTTTGAGAATCTTGGCAGTTCACTGAAGAACAGGTTCCAGGAGCCTCAGTTATGATTATTAACATCTCCACTTAGAGATGACTGTCTGGGTCATTTGTGCCAAAGGGCTGTACCTGCCATAGGTTTGAATTTTGCTTTCACAAAAACATCAAGTCTTGTCCATTTAAAGTCTTGGTGATTGTATTCCATTTGAGTTTTGCTGTACATTTTTTCCTGAAATACTCTTATTTGTTTACTTATTTGTTTATATAGACCTGTATTACTTCTGGCCAAAGGATACCCATATCACAGACCAAAATACAATTTAAGAGCAGCATGTTCACAGCTAAATAGCTAGATTTCAAATATAACATTTCATATAGCATATTACAGTATTTCATACTTTCCCATTTGTATCTTTTTATGGATAGAAAATACAAAGTAGCTCCGCAACTAATTAAATATCATAATAGTTGATTATCTCTAATTGATAATAATGAGGAATGAATGATACCTCTAGAGCCTTGGATGCTTTTCTGTGGTTGTTACAATTGATCTTTAATTGTTCCATCTAAAAATTAATTTCCTGTCCTCATGATTTTCTTCTTTGAAATAATTATGAATAGAATACAGCTAACATCTATTTTGACTAATTTCCCTGAAGATGGTCTGAAATTTTTCATATCACTACAATTGTCTTTGAAGAACTTTTCCTTGGTTTAATAAAAAATGTAATTTTTACATTTGCTTTCTGACATATTTAATATCCATTTATCATGTTTTCAAGTAAAACAGGAAGTACATAGGTAGTTTCTTCTAATTTATGTAGGCCACAAAGATTGTTAATGCACTCTTACGAAATGACTCTTTGCGACATCCACATTCTGTTTAAAGGGCTGAACAGGATGCAGGCAAGCCAGTTATGATGTGGCTGTCTCAGCCACTTTACAGCACTTCGAAAGATGCTCTAATATATATCAACTGGTGAGCCTCTGAATAGTCATGTCACTTCTGCAATACAAACACTCTGACCACTTTTTGTTGCCTTTTGCTTCAGCATCTTGTTTCACTGGGCTTCTTAGGAAGGAGGTAAAGGAGACAACTCTTTACACTTTCTGTTGCCAGGTATATTTTCTTCCCCTTAATAATCACTCATCTCCAGGTAGGACACGAAAAACAGTAGCAAGAAGAAGCTGCTATTTGTATATAGGTCATACACTGCAGGGGCGGGGCTGGAGAGCAGACAATCTGCCTTTAATTCTACCTTAAAAGAAATCCCAAACAAACAAAAAAATGAGCAACTGAAAACTAGGTTAATTACAGAGAATTTAAAGTAGTTTCCACCAGATCCTTAACAGCAGAGGAGAGAGAAACTCAAGGAAAACATTTTTATTTACCCTTTTTAACCAAGCGTTACCTGCAATGCTACCCGAATTTAGGACATATTTCAGCTTCAAGTCTGAAGCTCAGTGTGAAATACTAACAGTTATATGATTTTTATAATATCTGTAACAACACATCAGCCCATATATCTTTTACATAACACAGGCATTTGGGGCATATTGTGATCTGATGCAATTCATAGATGCAATGAAAGATGTTTTTTGAATTTGAAAGACAGTCTTTCTTTGTTTCAGCATTTTCTTTCATTGGCCTTCAAAAGAGACAATTCTTACTAACTGATGCTTCTGGAATTTTAATTGGTTAACTCACATGCCAGTGAAGACAAATGCCACTTGATGAACCTGTTCATACATTTGTAATTTGGAACCATATTTAACACTTTTTTGTTTTCTACAATTTGAAGTAAACATTTATTGAAAAATAGGAAATATTTATAAAAAAATAAAATATTTCATTTCTTGTTGTTAGAAAAAGTAAGGTTTATTAAACCAATATTGGAGATATTCTTCTCAGGTCATTTCCACAGGAATTACATAAGAACTAGAGTAAGACAATGAAGTTGGTTAGGGCTTTGGTTTGGCTTTGTTTTGTTTTGTTTTGTTTTCAAATAAATGAAAATATTTCAGTAACTGTGTATTTCAGAGTACGAAAATGTATTTATAGTCAGACATTCCCTTAACATGATAAGAAAAAAAACAAAACCTGAACTAATTATAGTGTCTTAAATTTGAAAGATACTTAAAATGCACCACCCAATTAATAGCGTTTAGTGGCTATTTAAGTCCATTCTTTTATTTTCATTTACTTCTGTGGTTCCAATATACAGCAGGGGTGATTGTGAAAAAGGTTATTTTTTGTTCCAGAGATATAACAGATTATAAAGACATAATTAAGAAAGCTAGCCAAATTGGTAGCATCTCAAACTTTGACTACAACACTGTGCCTGTTTCAACACTGGTACAATATCTTGAGCAAAATTCTGCCACTTAGTGCAAAAGCAAGAGAAACAGAGCTTTATTTGAAAAGAGTGGACTAGAAATAGAGCAACAGTTAGGCAACTGAGAAAAGCAATACAAGAATATTCTAAAAGGTTAGCTCCACTTTAGAAATTGGCTGTGCAAGTTACTTTGGTTTTGTTGCTATTTCAGATGTGCAGTAAGGAAGGGCAAATGGTACTTAGTTTTTAATTCAGAACATCAATTGGCTACTGATCTTACTCTGAGCTTCAAACTTTCACATAGTACAAGATACATCTGACACTTCAGACAGGTCTGTACAGGCCTAAGGAGAAAGACAAATATGTTGTGTTTTCCTTCACTACCAGAAAAGCCTCTGTGAGTAGTTTTCTGTGAGAATAAAAAGTAAGACTCAGGGCTTTGGGGGTTTTGCTCAAGTGAAAACAGACTTGTTTGTGACCATTTTTGCAAAAGAAAATTTTCATGTAAACCAGTTGTCCTTTTGTCTGGGGCAGGGGCTGGAAGTACTTTACTGTCA
>VYZV01014753.1:289379-305460 GCA_013401275.1 Pandion haliaetus | reverse complement strand
GCTGTGGCATCTCAAGACTAATCTAAGTAATAAAGATTCCTGTTGTTCGCTTGTCTTTAAGCAAGAAAGTTTAAAACAGTGCCTATTGAAAAGTGATAATTAACCAAGAGTGTAAGTTTGTTTGTGATGCAATCTGCTGTTTATAGTTTGCATACAGACACATACAGAAAAGTATCCGGTTTCTCTGAGCACCTCTGCTTTTATCTTCAGCGAGGGATCTGTTCAGCTTTTCTGTGGAAAATATTTGAGTTTATTGTTAAGAATTTGTTTAAATTTAGGGAAAAAACCCACCCCAAACCTCAAGAGTATTTGTGTTCCGTTTATTTACTGTTCACTGTTTCCTATTTGCTCATCTGCTATCTGTCATTGAACTGAAAGAGTTTATTCTAAAGAAAAGGGTCCCAAGCAGTGTTCTCAGGGTAACACGTAATAAGCTCTTTTTCTAATGCTGTCACGCACTATCTTTGTTAAGTGTTCAGGGCTGAGAATTGTTTATTTACAGACAGAAAGAATAATAACCTGGTTCCCGCATATACTTGGTTTTAAATGCTAGGAACAACTTCGCTGTGTTCATAATTGGGTACTGGAATAACACTTTGCTTTAATTTTTATTTGACTGAAAATGCATCACAGTAAGTACACCCGTGATATAGTATTAGTTGAGATTGCATTTTGTGCCCTAGAGAAGGAAATTATTTATTTCTGTTACAAAAAATAATTTACAGAAATTGTAACTAAGTCTTAGGTTTTTTGGTGGTTTTGGGGTTTTTTTTTGTTTTGTTTTGTTTTTTTTAAGGTACTACATTTTACAGGGGAAGTTATTGGAAATTAAGACTTTTCAGTTCAATCCCGTATTTTGGAAGTAGGGTAGTCCTGGCTCTAGAATGCATCTAACATACTCACGTTATGGCAAGGTCTTCTTAAGTACAGTCTTTCAAAGTAGTATTGACACCTCAGAGATTTTACCAGAGGAAAAAAGGACAAAGAGATTCCTGTACCTGCATAGTCAGAATACAAAGATTGTGGATACCTACTGAATGAAGATCACATTAGTTTATATAATTTCTTATCAAATCTTTTGACAGTAAATAACTTGTTTTCAGTAGTAATGTATTTGAATAATCTGTTTCTATCCAATCAATTGCTATGGCTGCCTGTACAAGAACTGTTTCAGAGAGGTTAGTTAAAAGCTTTTGCAAATAGTAAAGGGCATTTATTGTTCCTCCTGAGTCTGGAATTGTAAATTGACCAACTTTTTAGATGTTAAAATTGTTAAGTGCAGCTTTTTGGTGTGGTCTGTCCCCTGTTCATTTTTTTATGGACAGATTATATCCCTTTTTTTCCCAGAAGATCTACTAGAGCAGCCATTCATCTCACATTAAAATGTTACAGCTGTTATACAAAAGAATATTCTTCTGTTACCCTCTTTTAGGTCTGTCACTAATGCTCACTGGCTTTGACATGTGCGGAGTGTTTCCTGCTGACAGGTGCCAGGCAGGTGGCACGACAATTTGACAAAATTATACTTACTTTAATATTAGACTTACTTTATTATTGTTCCTGCTGTTTGGTTTTTGTTTTTTTTTTTCCACTTAAGGAGTCTTAACGTATCAGAATCATGAACTTTCTGGGCAGGAGCCTCCTGTGACCGATGTTTTTGCATTGTGCTCTGCTATAAAGTATAGTGCTATAAAGTATAGTGGGGTTTTGAGAGTGGGACCTCTGTCTGATGCCGTTACACAAGTGATTGACTCTTGGAACTGAGAACAGTATTAAGTTAGTGATAACTGCTAGTAATTTTGAGTATTTTTTGAGTATTATTTTTCTGAAGTTATGAGCTGTTACTTAACTGTTTTTTAAACCCTAGCCTGCTGAAGTCAATGGGAGTTTTGCCACTGACATCATTTGGTTTTGGATGGAAACTCCTGAGGGTGTATGCCGTTGCTGTGCAAGCAAAAGCCATAGCACATGCTTCTACAGAATGACTACAAAGTCCATCTTGATTATGTCTATGATAGAACTTCTGCTAATATTTAATTTGTTTGTAGAACGTGACACAAGATATTATCTGTATTTCTACAGCGCTAGAATTTAAGTTTCCTGGTATGTAACTTGAGCATTTACATGCCATTAATTTGTGAAACAGAACACAAAGGAACAAGGAATCCCTTGTGTGTAAACAAAAGCATGCGAGCATATTTTTGTATTGTGCATAATCATTTTTCCTGGTCATGTTTTATTTTCAATTCAACTTAGTTCAGCTCACTGCAATTAATGGATTAATGTGGTGGGTTCCATACAGCGAGGCAGAATGTCTGGACTCTCTCTCTAAACTCTTACTTTGAAGGAGCAGAGCTCCTTTGAAGGCTAGTGGTCAGCAGCACAAGAAAATTATATGTCTGCTAAATATAGCAGACCTGTTTGAATTCTGCCTCGCTAACGTTTAGCTCTTTTACCTAGGAAAAAAATGTTTCAGCAGATAAAACGTAAAAATATCTGCCTGCTCTGTAGTTGTTTGGGTTTTCTGAGTATGTGCTTTTTCTTATCTTCAGTCTACTACGCACATGATAAACTGGATGATTTCGTCAGTACCATTAACAGCCATCTACAGCCTTTGTTTATGCAGATCCGGAAAGGAATGTCAGAAGGTGATGGGAGAGCACATTATGCTTTAGTAAGTATGTGATGTGCTGCCATCGCGTGGTTTGGCTTCTCATGACCAGCACGTGGATAGCAGAGGGAGCCTCAGCCTCCCCTGTCTCCAACTTAAAATTAACCTTTGAATAACGTGCCAGTAAACGGGCAAAAAAATCTAGCTGTATCTGTGCATAATAAACATAAGGCTGCCCTAACTGCCATCTTTGGATGTTAGATTGAGTTACCTAGGGTCCTTTTCCTGCAGTGTAATAGAACTGCTATCTAGAGAAAACGGAGAGAATCTAGAACTGAAGGCTGCATGTGCCAGTAGGCTTCTTACTCTTAGTAGTGTCTTGTGTGGTTTATGCGGGGCTGTTCCACTGTTACGCTGGCAGCTGCTGTAGAAGCTACTTGTAGAACAGGGAAGTGGGAGGATAAACTGCCAACAGCCTCGGTGCGTGGACGTGGAACATGGCAGCAAGGACTACAGCAACATCTGATTTATTTAGCATAAACATTGCTTAAGTGCTGAAGTGACATTTCTTTTTCACAGGAGACTTTCTCAAGATGAATTTTTAAACTAGAAAACACAGAGAGCCCTCCAACATTAGTTTTCTTTTTCCTCTTACTCAAAATTCAACCTAGCGTAAAAGGGTTGCTAAGGAATGGCCTATAAAAGGTTTACCTGGATGTTCTGCAATGTGCATGTCAGAGAGGGAAGGTTATATAGTAATTTCAAAAGACCATACAGGAAGTACTCTTCACATTAGCTGCTGCTTTTAACCTTTCTGGGTCATTTTGCTAATTAACTTGAGCTAATAATAAATAGCAGCAGCATGTGCAATAAGACTATGAAATATCAGTGACTGTTTTTCACAGTCAAACAAAAAAGTGTATTATAACATAGTTACTGCTACTGTCCAGCACAGTATCCTGGTGTAATATATTAGTTCTTCTATATAGAACTAATATTCTATATAGTTCTGTAGCGGGGAGGCCGAGTTGTTGAAGAGCTTGGACTGGGCAGAGGGAGCTGTGGAGAACACGTGGCTGGAAGATCAGGGGTTATAAAGAAAGGACTCAAGAACCATCAAGTGCCATCTTTAAGGAACAGCTACTTTCATGCCACTTAAAGAAATGACTTTTTTGTTAATTGTAAGATGATGTATTCTTTACCCCAGAGGATGTCTTACAATTTATGGTGTAGAAATACAAAGGCACTTTGATTTCAGTTTAAGGTTTGGTTTTTTTTTGTAGGTGAATTTGGCAGAAACTGAAATAACTAAAATGGCATCGGACTATACAGAAAATGAATTAGAATTGTTCAGAAAAACAGTAAGTATGTCAGGAATTAGTAAACCGCATTATTTGTGAAGGTACCATCTTAAAATGAATGGAAATGGAAATGAATGGAGAGGTGGTTTAGGAACTAGTTGCCATCTTACCTAAATTTATCCTAAATTGAATGGGAGGGTGGGGATGGGACTATATGCAAGTAATGACTCCCTGTTGAAAGCCAGTTACTGGTAAATTGAAATCAGCAATAGAGGAGCGCTCCTTGGAGTTAGTGACTTGACATACCTGCTTTTAGTTAAACAAGCACCTTCAGGATTTTCAGTTGAGATTGCTACAACCTTCACGTGCCAGGTACGTTCAGCAGCGCTAAAGACTCCACAGTGGACAAACTTTAGTAGTCAGAGATTCTTCCTCAAAAGAGCCTTGACAGAGAGCCGGTAAAAAGCAACAGATCCGTCACCTCTGAGTATGCTTGAGAGTCCCTGAATGCAGCTTCATTTAGGCAGCACTGTACAGTTCTATTTGTGGAAGTATTTTCTTGGCAAAGATTAAAACTGTCAAGGTAACAATGACTGTTTCAGCTTTTGGCCTTTGTTCTACAATTCTGGTTCAAGCCATATACTGTAGTATATCTCATCTGTATGGATGCTAAAAAAGCTGCACTGTACTATAAGGTGTGTCTATCTAATTGCATGCTTTTTTTAATAGTTGAAAATGTTTCTTTCTGTAGATGGACCTAATCATCTTGTCAGAAAATGGCTTTGCCTCTTCTACAGATATTTTAAACTTGACTGACCAACTTAAGACAAAGAAAATGAAGAAAAAGGAAGCGGAACAAGTGCTGAAAGTTTTTGTGGAAGATAAGTGGCTCTCTGAGGTAGCTGCTGTATCTTTTCAAGTGTTCATATTTTAATAGGTCCAGCTATTATTTTCTCATGGATGTGATGGCTGAAAATGGAGCTGTTCTTTAATGAATGATGGCAAAAATGGTTTTGTGGGGCCTGTGCTTATTGCTGTTGCAGTGATTTTTGCAGAAGAGGTAGTACATTTACAAGGAAAAAGTCCTTGGGTAGGTCTATACAGGACAACATGGTTTCAGTTTCTTGTACCTGAGCTAGGTGGGTATGTGTGTACAGCCCTGCATTGTGACATACAGGCATCCTTTGTACGCATCAGCATGGCATACTTAAACTTGGAACAAGAGCCGGGGAAAGCTCTGCAGGGTGATCAGTGCTGTTAGTTACATTTAGAATATCCTGGAAAGCAGCAAGGGCAAACGTGTTGAAAACTCCTATACCAGAAATGCACGGGCCACTGGCATGTTTTTAAATCTCCTTTACTTCACGAGGGAGAAATTGAGATTAGCTTGCCACATGGACACTGCAGTTGCTGGCTAAGAGAAGTGAGACCTCAATGCCTTTTCTCCAGGATTCATTGCATCATAGAACTCCAACCTGCTGCCACACGTTTACTTAGAGTGATTCAGCAGAAATTTTCAAAGATACCTCAAGCAGTAAATGCCTAGGTTTTGTTGAAAGCCAGTAGAATTTCTGCTAATGTGCAAATGGAGGGTCCCAACACTGCATGTCTTTGTTAAGGACAGCATGCTTGCTCATCTGTACCTTCCAAGGATTAGACCTCTGTTAAAGGTGTGAGATCTTTATTCTGATCCTCTAAACAAGTGAATTCTGCTACTTCAAAAGTGTTTCAGTTTTGCATTATATCAGTGTCAGCATGTTAGTTTCATGATGGCAGAAAAAAGTGGATGTCAAATGCTTGCTAGCAGGTGGTTAGAAAAGTCAAAAAGAGTAAAAGGAATTAAGTCTTGCCACGTGTTTCCCTAGAGAAATGGAGAATACACTCTGCATACTCGCTGCATAATTGAGATGGAACAATACATTCTCAGCAACTACCAAGATGCGGCAAGGAAGTGTAACATCTGTCACAGCCTTGCCATCCAGGTAACATTTGTTTTATTACCACAGTAGGCATCTGCCAATATACTTATGTGGTCATAGCTGAAGTTTGTGATACTTTACTCTGAGCGTTAGGCAGGCACTGAAAAATTCTGGTCTTGTAATCTGATAATGGTGCCCATGTATATAAAGAAACACCCCCACCCCTTTTTTTTCTCAGCGTAGGTGTTTTATCTTCTGTCTTTGGAAGAAAGCTTGTCTTGGAGCAGTATCTCCAAGTATAAACTTGGAGAAAGCAAACTCACCCAACGTGGAACATTATTGTGCTGTCTTGCTTTCCAAAGCCAGCAGGCTAGAGATGAACCTCTTATCCTTAAATAGGCATAACAGTTAAGAGTTAGCCATGTTATCTTTGGACCTTACAAACAGCAGTCTTCATGTGCCACACATTCATCTTTGGTCCTGGAATTTTGGTTCAGGAGCTGCTTGTCTTGGACTTCAGAATGAGCATGTATGCTTATATATAGCATGCTAAAGCACTGTATTTTGACAGCTGGTAAGTTACCAGTTTAGTGTTGCGTAAGTGGTTACAGCCTGAACTCCTGTTCCGAAACTACTGCATTCTCTTGCTCCTTCACCTTGCATCTTCTTGTCTTCCCAACTAACATGCTTCCATGTTACTTTTTCCATCCCCATTGGTTTCCTTTATTGCACCCAAATAGCTCGGTGTTGTTTGTCTTTAAAGGTAAATTTGTCCATAGAGGGAAATAGTATTTCCTAGTTTACAGGAAAATGCCTCCTTTTATCATTTACCGCCTTTGACTTTTGAGTATCCACCAACTGTACTGTGTGAACCATTCTTTGGAATAAAGCACTGTATATCTGCCGCCCTTTGTAACAACTTTCTGTTAAGCTGAAGGACAGGTTAGAAAGATTTTTTTATTTTATCAACACTTCTGATTGCAGAGCCAAATATGTGAATCCTGTGGAATTGGAATGCATTTACCTTGTGTCAGAAAGTACTTCAGAGCTCAGACTGAACCACGCTGTCCACAGTGTAATGATTTCTGGTCTTGTGATATTCCAGGTACCAAGCAACCTATTTAAAAAAAAAAAAAATGAGTGTAATAATACTAGAGAATGGACTGATATTCAGTGGCACTGCCTGTATTATTTATAACTGTAGCTGAGTATCAGTTATTTCTGACTTTAGTTTTATGTTTCAGACAGTAAACCATACATGGGCAACACTGAGCCCTGAAGGTGCAAGGATTATGCCTTACGGTCGCTAGCAGATCCGGTGCAGATTGTTTCTAACATCGTTAAAGTGTGTTGCAGGGGGCAGGGCAGGTAGGGGACAGACACAACACATGACACTAAAACTTCTGCAAATACTGAGTTTCCAAGAAGAGCACAGTCCCTTCAGAACTCCTCCATTTAGCCAGGGAAATTGGACATTCTGAACAGGAACACAGGAATATGTAAAGCATTTTAAAAATCTGGAGGTTATACAATATCATCCTTTTTTTGTGTCATTCATTTAACCTTCCTTTTGTTTACAGGTATGAGTCGGATAGACTCCCAGTCACCATCAAAACCAGGAAGAGCAGAGAAGCTTCATTCTCGGCACTAGACAATGCTAGTAAAACTCGCTTTCAGTGAAAACTTTTTTTCCCCCCACTCTTGCAGAATAGCCAGATTGTATTGTATTCATTAGTAACAGTGCATTTTTCAGTGTACTTATTTTTTCCTGAAGTTTTAAGAATTTTACAATAAAACCAACATCTTGTATGAAAGAGTCTTACAAAAAAATTATTGACCTTCCTGTTCTCCTTCACAGTTATGCCTGCACAGCTTTCTTGGAGGCTGTTTTGTTTATTTAGTTCTCCATATTCTTGGGTTCGGACTCTCAGTGCATGTTTGGGAATGAAAGACGCACATGTTTGTAGTCAGTCCTGCAAGCTGATCTATGCAGGAGAACTATTAAAAGAAGCCTTTCTCAGCAACAGTGCTCCCTATTTGTACAGTTTCAGTTGCACAGCTGAAAATGAAACAGGGCCTCAAGTAGGTGAAAAGTCCACGCAGTGCTTGAGGTCTCCTCACTGAGGCAGCTGGCTGAATACCTGACTTAGGGCTAGAGTTTGAACACTTTCAGTTGGCACCGTTGCGTGGTTTTTGTCCCCTCTTAGACACGGAAGAGTTTGTCTGACGTAAGGCCAGGTCACGAGCAGCTATGTGCAATAAGAGAAGGAATATTCCCATAGTCAAAACGATTGGGAAGGAGTAGGACAAGACTTTTGGGGCAATGCCAGCTTCTGCCTGCAAAGTGCTGAAAAAATTACCATCTTAAGATTCTTTCAGTTTTTTGTGTTAGCACTTCACTTGCCAGTTTTATGTAAGGATGCTTTTTCCTTTAAGAGCGACTTGAAAAAAAGACAAGGACTAGATACTGTCAGGTACCAGAATGGAATGGCAGCATATTTTTTCCGTGGTAGAAATGTGTGACACTGCACAAGGCAGAGTGTCAGCAGTTCAGCTCATGGTTAAAGTATGATTACGCTTCACTTTATCTAACTGCAATTAAACTATGGATTAACTACAGTTATGTTCTGTCCTGGGTTCAGCTGGGATAGAGTTCATTTTCACAGAAACCTGGGAGGGGACACAGCCGGGACACCCGACCTGAGCTAGCCAAGGAGCTCTTCCATACCATGGGACATCATGCTCAGTATAGAAATGGGGAGCGGGCTGGGGGGGAGCTCTCTCTCTCTCTCTCAGCTCTCGGTGGGGGAAGCAGCAGAGTGTCGGGCTCCAGGTGGTGAGCAGTTGCACTGTGCGTCACTTATTTTCATATGTTCTTTATTAGTACCATTGTTGTTGTAAGTTCTCTCCTTGTGTTGTCCCAGTAAACTGTCCTTATCTCAACCCACGAGGTTTCATTTGTTTTTTTCTTTTCTTTTTCTCCTTCCTGATTCCCCTCCCCATCCCACCGGAGCGGGGGCGGGAGGAGTGAGCGAGCGGCTGCGTGGTGCTTTGCTACTGGCTGAGCTGAAACCGAAACCACGACATGTTCCTAGGCCTTAACACCAGTAACTTTCTCCATAGAGGAGATTAGTATCTTACATACTGAATGTTTGGGTAACACCATGCCTCATTGTTTATATAACTTCCAAATTTTACTGTTACTAAATCCAAGTAGAAGATAACACCAACCTGATGTTCCAAATACAGTCTGAAGCAGAGTCCTGGCAGTGCCCGTATATAGAGCCGTTTCAGACGTACACACACACACAAGATGATGACCTAACAGATGCTCTTTATGAGGAGTTCATATTAGAAGCATCCACAAAATAAAGTGGCTGTAGCATCTTCTTTCCATTTACCCATCCAGATTCTTTCACCATGCTGAGAAGCAAGAGTGTGTTGGTTTTTGGGTTTTTTTAATCCACCTCAAACCCCTGGATAGGGAAGAACATTCTCATGCTTAAAAAGAATTCGCTTGTGAGAAGGTAACAGATGCTACTTTTTCGGATTTTTAATTTCTATTATAACGCTCACAGACTTTATGCAAGCTTCAGAGCTATGACCACCAGAAACTGACAGAGAAGCTGATATCAAGCGATCGTACATAGTGCCAATATTTAACTGGAATAAACAGAACCTGTCCTGGCATCAGAATACAGGACTGAAATGTGGCCTTTCTGAAATTGGGAAACTTAACTAAGTCAGGATCTTCCACGTCAACCTATAAAAAACAAAACCAATCATCAGTAGAATGTCTTTACTCAAATATGATTTGATAAAGTAACATTACTGATACTAAAATTTAAGGCAACTACTTACCTGACTAGTGTTGTGAAGAATTTGGCTTTCATGTGGGTACAGGTTTTCTGAATCTTGCGGTGAACATAGACGGATATACTTTCTTCCAAATACCTGTATATGTTACAATAAATGTTTTCCATCTGTCATTAACCTGCACATTACTGGAAACTGTGAGCCATAGCTGGCATTTAACAGTAAAACATACCTGATTACAAGAAACATCGTTATCTTTGTTAGTAATAAGCAGACACTGGTATAGTAAAAAGTTAAATGGGACTATTGGAATTCAAGTACCTGTTCCCTTGGAACAGATAAGAATTCAAGGAACCAGGAAATACCTTTAACCAAATTATTTTAAATTTGAAGTTTAAGGCACCCAGTTGATACAATGTTGTTTGGGCTCTAGCTAGCTAGAGAGTAGCTAGAACAACTGCGAAGGAGGAGGTTGAGTCTTCAGTGCAGTTCACATCAGCAGGCAGAGGTACCCGCGTAGAGTGACTGCTAAGCTTCCATATACTCCTTTAGCTCTTATTTCTGTGTCATCATTAAATCAGTTCTTTCATTGGAGCACTTAATTGAATGACTAGAATTCATAAGGCAAGTGGACTGACTGACCTCAACACTACACTGAATTGCGTTGGTGCCTAGAATGCAGTGGCAGAATAAACGAGTCAAAGCTGATTGCTGCACCGATACCAGTGGAACGCCCACAGAAGGCATAGAGTCAATATTCGTGCTGCTTGTGCCAGGATTCAAGATTTCTTCAAGGGCCAGGCATGATCAGATTTGTTTGGAAATATCACATCAAAGGGTAAGTCAGTACTCTAACCCCAGTACCCTGGCCTGGCATTATGCTACCAAACTATTCCTAACCAAGCTGCTTTTCCTCTGTCTTAACATCCCTTCCCATATAATAGAACAGGATTTCCTGAAATCTTACCAACACCCGAGTTCTAATGCTAGATGTTTGGAGCTTGTTGCTTCGAGGACAGCACACAGATGTATTCTAAAGGCTGGACAAGTATCAATGTATTCCTGCCCTGTCCTACTCTTCACTATCACCGGTTAAACTACTAGAGCATTGATCTGAATAACTATGGCGGTCTGTGTGTTTTTAGGATGCCTTCCATACCCCAAAGGGATTAGGGATATTAACTAGCTCTCTAAAGGACCGAGTGTTAAGTGATATTTTTGGTGATGTATGGAAGTAAAGAAAATGCTGGTTATTGCTCCAACAGCACATTTTCCGAATCCCTGAATTTTTTTGGGGGGTGGGCGTTACCCGGACTGCTGTGAGCTACTAAAAAGCTCCTTCCTTCACTTGCCCTGGTGGGTTAGGGCCTTCTATATTGCAAGGCTGAAAGCACAGTTAGTGGGCAACAGCCTGCACCTCCAGATACTGGTTTCCTCATTAACGGAAATACTACGATCTCTGCAGCAGCTACCACCCCGCCAGCAGGGATCGTTCCACTTTGTTACATGTACTTGTACTCCACAGTCACAGTTTAAATGGCATCAAGAGGCAGGGCAGTTTTAATTGAAAATTGAAAACTGCCAGATCACCTGCTGTTCAAATCACAGACTTTTTTACAGCACTGGCAGATACTCTCCCATTCTTCAGGCAGAAGAATACAAGTTCTGAAGTTTGTAAGGGATGTATCTTTTTCCAGTCCAACAACTCCTATAATGGACTTCCACCCAAAAAAAACCCTCCCCTCAAGCTTTACATAGTGTGTATAGTAGGATACCTCATGTTCAGAATGCAGTTGTGTGTGTGTGTGTCAGGGGGGTTAGCAGGGAAGAGAAATATAATACGTACATAATTGCACAGCAGTTGTAAAAACCCACTTTAGGAAGGCCTGAATTAAGCCTCGGTTCCAAGTGAAAACAGATTAGCAAGATGCAACTGCACAAGTAGAAAGTATTCAATGTCATGATCCAGCTGGAAAATGTTTGAAAGAATAAACCTTTTTTTTTTTAAAGACTCTGATGGGATGGAGGAAGAAACAGCAATCTCCTTCCAGTAAGCAAAAAAACCCCTCAGTGTTTGAAGATGTATAGCTATCAACTGCTTGGACCAGGAATACGTCTTTGGACTTGTACAGTGCTCACCACAAAGGGCCTCAGTATTCTGTTACTCTGCACTAAAGTCATCATCAAGAAGCCTACCAACAGTAACTCACTTGGCAGCAATGAGGTCACAGTGCAAATATTACTTCATCGGACTCTCAGTGCATGCACGAGTAGATATTTTACTGGGTAACCTGAAGTGGATTAAAGCATGCACCTAAGTCCACCCCAAAACCTTGCTGTTAGGAAGTTACTTGGTACACTATGACAGGATCCAGGTTCTTCCCAACTCTGTTGCAAATTCCTTGTGTGACCTTGGAAAAGCTGCTTCTTGTGATTTCCATTTATCATCTGTAAAATGAGGGTTAAGTAATGGTCTATCTCAATGAGGAGTACTTGTGGCCTGCAAGATTATGTTGAGCATTAAGTTGCAGTAGTGACAAATGCAATAGAATAGCAAAATAATACCTGCATAGTCTCTATCCTTCAGTGGTTCATCAAGTTGTCTGCTACCCTTGTCTGTAACACTTACATACCATAAGCATTTTTAATAGCTATAGCATTAATGGCATGTGTAGAGCAAGTAGAGTACAGACCTGGGCTAAAAAATTTTGCTGGGGATCCTGATGAAGAGGTGAGATAGTGCCTTCTGGACCAAACCAAGCGTTAATGGTGATGTCATCTTCTTCCCCTTCCCCCAGGCAGCAGTAGTCAGGGATACTGATATCCTCTTTCAATTCTGGGATCTACTCCCGTAAAGAAATAAAACATTAAAAAGGGTATGTGCTGACTTGCCAAAGGTATGTAATTCATAGAACAGAGGAACAAGGCTTGACATAAAGAGAACAAATGACCTGCTTGTCCAGCAAAGGTGGGAGAGAAGCAGCTGAACTGCTAGGAATCTGCAGGAAATGTCCTCACGCTTTGTGTCCTAGCTAGCAGATTCTGCTGGAAGGAGAGGTGGGAGAAAGAAAGGGGTTTCTCATTCTTCAGAGACCCTTTGCTTTAGCAAACACCAGAGAAACCTCCAAGAATAAGTTGGTTTGCTGTTCATGGAAAAGGAGCAGATGATCTTTTATACACTGAGCTTGCTTCTCCGTGAGATTACTTTTTACATCACCCACCAGCCTAATCTCTGGTTAACTGGAATGATGTTTCAGAATACGGTGAACACATCACCACTGAAGACTGTTTACTGTCCAAATCTCTTCCCTGACTTACATATTCTTTGGGGAAATGCTGCTTTCTGGGTGATAACCCTGTAAGTACAGGGTACGTTGTACCGAAACAGCACTAAGATCAAATGTCTTCACCCCGAAAGGGTTTTGTTTCCATGCCTTTCAGCCAGTGGAACAAAACCCTCCCTCCGTTCCTCCAAACTGTGAGAACAGAAACTTAACAAATACTGTGAATTCTCCCTATGCCCTACCGTCTAGTAGAGGTGACATCCTCAGAGGTGACTTGTGCTACAAAGGGAACACTTGACTGTAGAAAGATAAAAACATTCACTGAGTTTTACCTGATCAAAAAGCTGGTGCTGGGCAAGGTATCCTACACTGTTCTGAAATTACAGCAGAGAAAGTAAAAAAAAATGCATAGTGACATACAAGGTAAGACTTTTCAGTCAGTTAATTTACTTATAGGTAACATCCATTTCCAATGTCCTGTTTCACAGTACTGGAATTGTTTTAGCAGCTAACTAGTATAAAGCGTCTTCTGAAATAGTAACTTACAGCTACACTGAAATTTTAGGAGTGTAGATATATCCCCACAATCAACAAATTATCTAGCTCAAATTACTGGAAGAAGCCTAGCTATAATCCTACAGAGTCTCGACAGTTCTATGGTCAATCCTGTGACAGTGCTCTGCATCTTTATAGGTCGACCCTGCTGGTACACAGACTAGTTCACCATCACTCCCTGCAAGTATCTTGACATTCTATTCCAGGCTGCACCATGGACCAATGTGCAACGGCACATGGTCCTTCCTGCCAGAAGACTAGGGAACAGAAACGAGGGCTTCAGACCCTCACCTTTGAAAGTAAAAGGATGTTCAGTCGCTAATCAACTTTCTATTTTTTTACATGGTGGCATGTGAATTTGGGTCTTGATCCTAGATCTCACTAAGCAGTTTACTAATCAAGAGGAACAAAACTGCTGGCTCCACCATTCTGGCTGTTGCTGCAGAAGCTAGCTATCTATTAAATTCCAGCTGCTGTACATTTGATTATATATAAAAATCAAACCTAGCTATTGTTGCAATAACCATTTTTAGCTTCAGGTCTTGAAAATATGTCAAACCTTTGAATTCAGAGTTGCGCTTATAGCATACCCCCCTCCCTTAACATCACCTCTAAGCATGTTTGTTCTAAGCAGAAATTCTGTACCAGTAACACACCGCTGTATTTGGAAATGCAACAAAACAAGAATCAACAGACCTCATTCACAATATACTGGCTGATGAAGTCACTGACAGTCATGAGCTTCTGAGACCATTCCTCATCTGTGTATCGGGTACCCAATTCCACGGGGACTGTGCGGCACCCTGCTACTTGACAAAAATAGTCCACACTGAAATAGAGAAAGTTCCATTACCCTTTTATACTGCTCTTCTTACTAATTTTGAATGTAACACAATCAATCAAAATCAATCTTTTAGAGTAATAAAACTCTACTGCCACGAGTTTCTTCTTGCTAAAACCAACCAACCAGAGACAAAAGGCAGCAGAAAAGGATGCAAGCAGCAAGGAAACATGCAGTCAAGCTTGTGTGTAGATTATGCCACAACTGTCTGTTTTGTTTTAAAACCCTGTTTACCTCAGTTAACTATTGTTTCCTAATGAGCTGAGGAGATTTAAGCTGTTAGTCTCTCTCGCCTACGGATAGCTAATCTTTTTGCTGCCTACTGCCACATTTGCTAAATAAAATGTTGTATCTTTTTTATCATTAATACTAGATCAGCTCTCTGTCAGTGCCAAATTCTGTCTACAGGTGCCAATAATATCCACACTGGCTAAAGTCAGAGGAATTACTTTGACTGGTGGTATGCATCTCTCCATTAACGATACTAACTAAATGGAGAAGTTAATCTTTTTAAGGGTCTGAAGTTAAGCAGTGGAGTACCTTCCCTCAAAAATGAATAAAACCCCTATGAAATAACAAGTGCATTCAGTTAATGTCAATTTTACCCTTGGCTGTGGAAGGAAAGCAATTGCTCAAACTAAGCGTGAGTGGTTTTTCCCCTTTTCTAAGGAATCATGAGCTTTATCTCACAAATGTTCGCTTCTCAGTATTGGAAATGTTGGCTCCATTGCTTACATTACACAAGCGGCACACCGTTATTACCCGCTCCTGAATGGCGGCATCTGAAACTCAACACTTAACATGACACTGAACAAACATGAATGCTTGTACTTGTGAATGAAAAAGCCAATCATGCTTACTCACGCATCTCTGAAACCCACTTTCCATTGCACTAATTATCAGCAAGTTCCGAGACGTAAAAATCGCTGATCTGTGTCTGACACAGACCCATTCAGATGTGAGCGGCTCACAGGAACAGTTAGCAATGTGCGCCTGTCCCTAGTTTCCAGCTGAGCAACACACAGCGTCGGCCAGCAATTCGCCAGGGCGCTCCCCGGCACAGCCCGGGAAGCAGGGCTGCGAGCTGCCTCCCAGTGCCGTCCCGGCCAGCACCAGGTTTCCCCGGCACACCGGAGCACTTACCGTGCAATGCTCTGGAAGGTTTGATGCGCTGCCCTCATTTATGGAGCAGCTTCTACAGAGCAAAGGCAACACCGCAGCAGGAAGGTGCTGCCAAGAAAAGTCACTCCCGATGGCACCCGCCTTCTGTGAAGGTCTCTGCTGCTCTACCGAGCATCAAGATACCCGACACAGAAAACGGTCCTTGCCCTTACTAGGACAGGGAAGAAACTCTTCTTCCTCACCTCCACTTCTTCATGCATGGCCAGTGGTCCATAATCCCCTCTAAGACCACAGGCTTCTGTGGAATGAGGTAGTTGTCTCTGAAATGCTCCAGCGAAGGGCAGTGAAGGTGTGGAAGCGCATCTTCTGGCTGCACAACCGGCACTGGAAGGGGGTCAATCCGTACCCTCTGGAACACAGACATCCACCTTCCGCAGCTGCTAGGGAAGGCCTCCGCGGCCGCCCCTGCCGGGCCGCGCACTCCCGGAGGGGAAGGGAGGGACGACGGGGAACGCCGGCCCCGGGGCGGCGGCGGTGACGGGGGGGGGCCCGGGGGAGCCCGGCCTCGCCCCGGCGGCGGGAGAACGAGAGGAAGGGGAGAGCGGGGAGCCCGCGGGGGCGGGGCCACGAGG
>VYZV01014753.1:248248-288587 GCA_013401275.1 Pandion haliaetus | reverse complement strand
TCCCTCCCTCCCTCCGCCGCGGCGGCCCCCGCGTTGGCGACGGGCGCCGTCAGCTCGGCCTCGCGCCGCTCTTCGCGGGTTTTTCCGAGCACGCGATCGTCGTTGGGGGTGTCCTGGCTGCCGCGGGCGCAGGGGCCGGTCCCGCTCGCGCCGGGCCGGGCTCTCTGGCGTCTGTGCCCTTCCGCTGCTGCACGTCTGCGCGCGGCCGCGTCACGAACCGGCACGGGGACCTCTTCTGGATTAAAACCCACCCCTGTTCTCGGCTTAGATTTAGCCCAGGCCGGGCTCATCGCCTGGCTCGCCGCGTAGCTGCGTGTGCTTTGGCGGGTGTGAAGAAGGGGGCGACGGGGGTTTAGGCGGGCGAAGGAAGCGGGGCCGTCTCTGTCGGTGGCATTGCTGGGTTTTTTGCTGGGTTAAAGGCTCTGCGGAACCGTAGCCCAGATCTCCGTGGGCAGTGTAGTATCACCAAAAGTCAGTCTAGGTAGTGTCATTTGGGCTCTTCACCGGGGAGTCTGCTGGAATTTAGTAACTGTGTGATTGTTGCAGCCGTTTGCATTGAAGGGGAACGTGTAAATCCAATGTAGTCTTCTTTCTATGGTAGTTTACGTGTCAGCCATACAGTGATGGTATGAGGAAGATAGCTGGTTTCACTTTGGAAATCTCTCTGTTCCGAAAGTGGGACAGCTACTAACAAGCCGATGACTCTTGGAAGATGCGGAGATACTCTTATCAATGTTGATCTTAAGCATTAGAAAGAAAGCCTGTCTGGGACCTTGCGTGCTGCTCTGTGTAACCTGAGAGGCGCCTAGAAGCATCAGGGATGAACACTGCTGTGAGGCGATGTTCTTTTGGTGGCTTGTGCTGCATGCTTTTAGTCTGTGCTTAAGACATGCTTCCTGTACAGAACACGCACGTCAACATTCTAACACACTTTGCGTGGCATCTTTCAGCCCTGGCTTGCTTTGATAATGTGCCCTGAACGTGTTCTCGGTACTTAATCCTTGACTGCAAAGAAAAAACTATTTTACTTAAAATTCAGCAACTCAGAGGAATGTCTTAACATCATGAACCAAAATCTAAAGCAACGTAACAAGAAATGAGGAATTTGTAACTCCTGAAAAAGTGTTTGTTGCTTGTCTGTGGTTGAAATCTTCAGACTTCATGCAAAAGCTTACGTTTACAGAAAAAGTGAAAATCATCACCTTTAGTACTGAGAGAACACTCATTCCTCTTTGTCCCATGCTCAGTCACTAAGTGCTTTCGGAAAAAAGAGTTGAGTCCTCCTGTTGCTGCTGCTGCTTCTGACTCTCCCCTACCCCATTCCCCAGTTGTCTTGTTGGAATGACTTCCTCCTCTTCTGTCACACTTCAGACTGGCTGCATTGGCTTATCATGCTGGCCCGTCTAGTCTCTGTCTTCTAACTGCCTTTCTCTTGGCACCTGACATTTGTCCTGTGACTCTGTCATTTTAGCACCTTCATTTAGAATTTTCTGCTCCTTGATTGCTAATTGTTAATATATGCTGCTTTAGGAGAAAGTATTTAACTGGCAAGGAAGACTTCTTGTTAGACCTTGTGTTCAGTATTTGTAATTTATGATGCTAGCAAGTGTTGCTGGTCTTGCGCTTATGGAGTGGCCAGTTTTATTGCCATTTATATTCACTTCTATTCCTCCTTAAGTTGGTTAATACAATTCTCACTAAATCATAGTTTTCCTAGTTTAAATACTAGGAATATTTTCTCAAATTGTGTTTTGAAGATTTGGATTTTCTTTCTGGTATTTTAAATAACACCAAGTTCTGAACACGTAATCTCTAGTGCAGTGGTGGGGCATTAAGGCCATGATGAGCTTTATCAGTTTTACTGTAGGTGAAGAACCAATTGGGAATAGATTTTAGGTTTTGGGTATTCAGGGAGGTCCAGTGTTTCTCTTTGAGCGTACACTGGAAGACAATTATTTCTAGTCAGTCATATTTTGGTACAATGGTTTGAATGCTGATAGAGCATCAATAGTCTTGAAAGGGTTGAGCTGAATATCTGCTAAGCTAATAAAGATAGGTTTTCAGGTGTGTATTAAGTCTTGTTGTAGTGTGTTTGGCCTTTAGTCTAGAAGGAAAATCCACTAAAAGCTCCTAATATCATACTGCATCTTAGCAATTTGGTTGAAATCGTCTTTATTGGAAACCCCCCCCCCCAAAAGATCTGCAAAAGACTAATTGGGAAGTTTTGCTATCAGAGTAATTAACCTTGCAGTACATGTGTACTAGTTTTGAAATGTCTTTAAACAAATGCAGGTACTATTTTTTTTTTTTTTTGTGAGCTGTCTGACAAAGGAAGTGGATGACTTCAGTGCTAGACATTTCCATTTTAAGTCAACAAGAGATAATTTAATTCCTGCTGCCAACGAACAAAGATTATTGTCACCTGTGTAACCTGCAGAAATTGATGTGAAAGAGAGTTCTCTTTCCCTGTGGATTATGCCACCATCACTGAAACTTGTGCTGTTTTCATCAGAAGTAAATTTTTTAAAGATTGTAGAAGCCAAACTGCCTAACCTTGCAGAAAGATGTCTCTTTTAAAACATGGAGGAAAAGCTGGTACCAAGATTTTTTCCCTGCTGCTTCCTGTGGTACAGTCTGCAAAGCACTTTTTGTTCTCTTTCATATTCTGTATATTTTTTAAACATGCTCCAGGCATCTCACTTTCTCCTAGCATTGACGTTCAGAAAGACATCACCTATTTAAAAAACCCCAAATAATCAGGCACACAATTAAGAGAGATAATAAAGTCTGATAAATCATCTGTATTTCTCTCTTCTGTTTACAGTCATAGATTCCAGGACGCACTCTTACTTGATGTTACCTTGTCTGCCACTGGTGGAAAAGAGATTAGTAACACCGGATAAATAAAAAAAAAAAAAAAAAAAAAAAAAAGCTCTGTATCTTATCTTGCCTTTGTCTTCATTGGAAAGAGCAGGTGTTTGGCCTGTTCGGAATTGAACTATTCATTTGTAGTAGTATTTTCTTTTATAACACTCTTTCCTCATCTACTAATTTGAATTAATGAGCAAAGTCCTGCTATTGTTTTTGGATTTTATTAAAATGACATCAAGACACATGCTCAGTGATTCGCCACTTGAGTCCTAAGTGGGACATTTTTACTAGGTGGATCAATTTTTAAAATGACAGCATCTGCTTGCTTGTACACATTTATTTATGATTCTTCCCCAGGCGAGTATAGCAGGAGTCTGGTGAGTAATAACCAGCTGTTGGAATTAGCAAATAGGGAAAGCGGTTATTTGATCTGTGAAGGAGTGTGGGAGCCAGGGCCAGAAGTAATAAAACGTAAACAGATGCCCCAAATATATAAACCCAAGTAGGGACATGTAAATTACTTGCACTGCTGATGGGCAAAATAGTGTCAGATGGGTTGACTTTGTCTGGAGTTTTTGTTAAAGATGAAACCCTCTCCACCACCGTGTCACATACAGCAATCCGGAGAGCATCCTGGGTCTAATTCTGGCATCTCTGCAGTGCTCGGCCAGCGTGAGCAATGGCATACAACCACGGCAGCTCTCTGGCTTCTGTCACTTGCCTCTCCGGTATGTTAGCAGAATGGGCAAAAAGGGATCCGAGCGTGAGGAAACTCTGCTGTTGGACCACCGTGTCTCAAATCCCAGGTGCACTGAGACTCGGGTCCTTTCCGTTGCTCTTATGAGGTGTATTCTTATACTGAGTAATTTCTTGGACAATCGCTGCAGAAGCACAACAGCAGCACCAAAGGTTTTCCGTCACCTCAGGACTTCAGGCTGCCACTCAGCTCCTCAGGAACTCCATGTCCGTTTTGGCAGCCTGGCACTCTGGAATTATCAAGGGACATGGTCTGTTTCCTCGCTACCTGTCCTTTGCAAAAGAGTCATCGGAAGACACTTTCTGTGGGACTTCTGCCCTTATACTGACAGTTGATGAGACCAGTCCTGAAATGACTGTCGCAGTTTGATGGGGAGACCTCTCCCGAGAATTAGTGTTTCCTTCCACTGTGACTTTTGGCAGTGATGGCATCCTGAGATGGAGTTTACATTGTGCTCATCAGAGTTACCGCAGTTGCTCTTAAATAAAAACAAATTTATGGCAACAAATGAAAAATTTATGTTCTTGATATATATCTCTGTCACATTTTGTAAAGAAGAACATAAACCAAGGTGAAACTATGGAAGTTACATTGAAACTTTTACAACATTTCATAACATTTTGATGGTTGTCACAGTATTTTATAAATCCTGTCTCTTCAGAAATACTAATTTTATATACATCTTACTAAGCTTACACTCTAGCTTGCCATTAGGCTGGCATAAATTGTGTCTCTATGGTGTGTAAAGGTGGGACCCGAAAACACATTAGCCTCTCAATGGTATTATTTGGCCAATTATTTGTACAAAGGAAAGAGGGTCTAGCAGTAACTGTAGTGGCTGTTAAAGAAGAGGACTCTAGTCACATCAGGTGAGCATAGATCCAGAATTTCATGATGCCTTTGCAAGTGGGAAGCATAAAAGTTTAAAAACAACCTGCAAGATAAAGCCTATTCAGTTCAGGGAATGAAGAGTGAGGTGGACGTTGCAGAGACCCAAGGTTTGCAGTCACGTTTTTAACAACCAGGTATTTTTATGGTGAATAATAATTGCAGTTGTGAGTTGGGGTTAGGGGCTGTCAGGTTTCTGGTATAAATTAACTTCTCCACTTCTCAAACCATCGCAGGATTCATTTGCTTTGTGTATTAGTGTAGGCAGTTGCATTTAAGATCAGTGTTGCCACCTTCCATGGGAAGTGCCAAGTTGTGAGTGCTGCAGGAGTGAGAAGGGCAGCTGAATATCATCTTCTGATAATTTATACTTCAAAACTGTCTTTTGGGGTTCCAACTCTTGTCAGCTCTGCTCTCTTTGTTGGGCTTGTATACTGTTACGGAAAACAAACTAGTTAGATGCTAGTTTTTAAACTATTTGTTTCCTAAGCTAACTCAAATTTTTGAAATTGTGTCAGGATATAATGTGTAACTTGCACAGTAAACCACACAAGATTTAAATGTAATAGTCTAGCCAATCTTAGATAAGAATTTCAAATAGAATATCTTAACAGGTTATTATCAGGCTTACTATCTTTTGTTTCTAGTAGAAGCAAAATAAGTGACAGATATAAGCACTGCGTTCCTAGGAAAGCAGCTCTTCCTCTGATTATGGAAAGGTTTAAAACCTGCTAATCTTTATTACTAACTATTTCAATTATACATGCATTTAGCTGTATCTATTGGTTGCCTATCAGCCATCTTATATTTTGTCATGTTAGTTACCGGTACATCAGTCTTACATTGCATATCATTAATTATTATGTTGTTAGAGATTAATTTTTGTTTATCTTGGAAAATACAAGCGGTCTCCACTAATGTCCAGTAAGAACATACATAGTGCTAAAACCACTCATTGTTTATTTTACAGACATTTCAAAACTACTGCACAGTTAATTACTCTGATTAGTTAATAAGCAAGGATGGAATCAACATTTAAAAAGTATCATGGCTGGAGGTCATATATTAAAGTAAACATTATATATGCATTTTTTGTTTGTGCCCCAGGTCTAGATTCTCTGTTAGAAAAGCTAACAGATTTTCAGCTAGACCTTAAAATTCTAGTTGATTTCATTAGTTTGACCATTTAAAAATAAAGCCTTAGTATAAACAAGTGTCTTAATGGAGTTAACAGGCTATGAATATTGTTCAGCATCCTTGTTCTCTGAATCAGTATTTCCAGTGGTTTATCTAAGCCAAACTGGCATCCGTAGATTCTTCATTGTGCAAAGTGAGAGAAAGCTGTTTAGCTTGATGTTGGTGCTCTGACGGTCTCCCTGTAGGCCTGATGTCCAGCTGCCGTGCTGCTGAGGGCACCTGAAGCTCTGCCACCTCAGGGTTACTGGCTCCATGCTGGTACTGACTGCTGCTTACGATTGTGGTGCTTCTATGAGATGATGGCAATCAATTCCCCTCCAGCCATCTGCATCAGGAAGATGCTTTCATGATGGGCCTGGGTGGTGTGTGCCTTTACTGGCCACCACAGCAGAGAAGTGCCTGTCACTGTTAGCAATGGCCTTCTCTGCCTGCGGCAGGGATGAAGGGGTGGAAAGGCTGGTACTGCTGCTGCCCTGCCATGGGCACCTTAGGGTAAGTAGACTGTTTCTGCTTCCAGGAGTGGTTGGCTGGTACCTTCCATGAGCAATATACTCATTTAACACCAGCACCCCACCACTGCCCCAACAAAAGAAAAAAAAAAGTGAAAATGGGTGGCAAGGTGCCCGCTGGTCCTTAGATGGGAGTGTAAATTGATGATTGCCATGAGAGTGTTCGTCATCATGGCTGACTGATTTTCCGTTACAGGGCATGAATGGTTGTCTCTCCCCCTGCAAGAACAAAAGTGTGAACAAATAAGACTTTAAAGACTTTGCATGTCTTTCCTGGCTGCTTTTTCTGCTCCTGTGGACAGGAGATGAATGATTCTGATTAATAATATGTACAGAATTAATTGTTACACGAGAGTTATTTTCCTCAGGTAAGCAAGGTCTTCCTGCTCAAGAGTGACACAGCCATGCATTTTGATTGTATCTTGGAGTTGAGTGTAATTGTACAGCAAAAGTGTAATGACGGATATGTCTTTATCAACCTGTTCCCTGCATTGTGTTTTTATCACTGCCATCTGCTCTGCTGAGAGTGGCAGCTGCCAGGTCTCACAAATAGCGCTGTCATGTGCTTTCATGTAGAACAACATATTGTCATAATTTCTCTGATATTACTAGATGGAATAACTTTAAGTGAGGTAAGGTGACATTTTACATGGCATTTTGGAATGCATTTCATTGCAGCATGTGTAGGACACGCAGTGTTCTTTCTGTAGCAGGCTATAACAGCACACCCAGTTCTACTTTCAGAAATCACTGGAAAACGCTTATTTTTCCAAAAACATTATGTAACATCCATCTGGGACATATGTGTCAGTGCTGAGATGCAACTGGGACGTAGTCAGTATTAGTATTGCTTACATATGTAGCCTTAGTTACCTTTGCTGTATGGAAATTATGTAAGTTAGGCTATTTTTAAAATTCAGTTACTTCTTTTTTTTGCTTATATCAACTTGAATCTCCTTCATATTTGCAAACATGTTCAGACAGCTCGTTCAACATTAAAAGAAACAAAAAATCTTTACAACAAATCTTTAAAAAAATCTTTACGGCAGTAAGTATTCTTTCTGTTGTCTCAGCTGGACCCTAGGTAGGAGATTTAATTTTAGACTATGCCAGATTCCACTAGGTGTCCAGCCTAAGCCAATCCTCTGGGCTTTCTTGAGTTGTTTGAGAAAGAGGGATCCATCCCAGCCCAAGATGGGATACTTAGAGTAGGCAAGGAAGTGGAACAAATTGCTCTCTGTGGGCATCTGTTTCTCTCCACAGGCTCAGAAGGAAGCTAAAAGACTAGCTTAGATGACCTTCTTGCCTTTTTGGCAGATAAATATAGGTGAGGTGAATCACATACTGAATGTATGCCGACATGTCCTCTTGTTCCAAGTGCCTGCCAAAATCTTGCTGGTGCACCAAGTGTAGGAAAATATTTGGTGTAATCCACCTTCACAGAGATGCCTCTCCTTAAAAATAATGACGTACATCCTCTTTCACATATTAATCTCATTCTTTTGGATGTGTACTTAATGCAGTTTCTACCACACAGGTAGTCCCAGTGATTTCTAGAGCTTGTGACTGGCTAATCTCTGCTTTCTGTTGTAGTCCTTATTGCTGCTTGCCAGGGACAAACAGCGAGGAAGGAAGGAAAATGGTGTGTGACTCGGAGAATATACCTGTCTGTTGCAATATACCTGTCTCATACATGTGTGTTGTAAACTGTGACGCCAAATCTATCTGCCTACTGGAAAGATGTACAAGGGACACCGATTTGGGCTATTTCTTCTTGCTAATGAGCATTGACAAGAAACAGCCTTTCTGATATAGCAAAAAACCCAGTTGTGATAAAGAAGGTGGAATATGTATTCTCGATTCTTATGTCATTTTCTTTTTCAGGTGCAATAGGATGTAACATGCTGAACAGCTCATCAACAATATAAAGCATGGAGGCAAAGAGACAGCTTGCTCGCTAGTCAGCCCGTTTGGAACAGGGCTGTAGGTGGAAAGCTTTTCTGACAGGAGTATGGAAGAAAGCCAGGGCATGGCTCCTTTACGTTTCTCTGCCTCATCGGAATGGATGTGTAGCTTTGGCACTTCATCGCTAGCCAAGCAGAGGCCATTTGAATTGTGAATAGTGTTCTCCCAATGGCAAACAGAGAAAAGTCTCTTGGCATTTAAATGAAGTCGTACACTCCAGAAGCGTAAGTCTTGCCTGTTGTTCCAGTAGTGTATTTCAAGAGCTGATAAAGGCTGCTGGCATTGTACTGATCTTGAGCACACACCAGATCACCTTTTTATCCTAAGGGTAGGGACATGTCATTTTCATTAACCACACTTTATATATACATATGTGCCTTAAGAGGAAGAATATATAAATATATATATATATAAACATTTTTTTTCTTCCCTCCAAGATTTACAAATCTCATTTGAAACTTCTGTTTGATTTATCCCCCAGACTAGGGCTATAAATGCTGCATGAATTTGTTTTTGTGCTCTAAGTACAGTTAGAAGTGTACACAGTGATTTGTGTTGATACATCACATTCTTATTAATGAGCACAGTATAATTGTTGGTTGTATTGACTTTTGTTTCTGTGGATGTTTTTAAAAGATATTTTAAAGGCTTTGCTGGCGTTTGCATGTGCTTCAGAAATTAAATTTAGTCTGTGATTTTATTACCCTTTTTATTTAATTTATCTTAACTGTTGCTTTCAAGCTGTGAACCAGCTGTTGACTTTGAAAAAACATTGTTCAATTTGAAAGGAGCATTTTAAAGCTTAATGTAATGGCTGTAAGTAATCACTACGGCAATTATATTCTCTGGTGTTGTGCGTCACTATAATAATATTTGAGGTTGTGAGAAAATACAGGAGAGAAGCACACCAAGCTCAGACTTCTCAGTTTTGCCTGTGATGCCCAGCATCAATCTGTTTTGTATATAGCTTGGTGTCACTGCTTGAACTGTGGCAGAAATACTGAAGCTCCACTCTGTTGTGGCTCTGTGTGTGCCCAGCAGGAATCAGGGGCTGCTCCTGAGCGTTGTTCTCTGTCGTTCTTCCCAGACTGGACAGGTTTTTTTCTTTCTCCGTATGAGCAGATTGTAGCTGGATGCTTGCTGCAGTGGCAGAATCCCCTGCTGCTCTGCTGGTTCCTCCTGGCTAGTTCCAAGATGTTGCACTCGACACAGAGTGGAATTTTGGATTTGGCTCTTCTTGAGCAGCTGCATACCCGCCTAGTCTGGTGCCGGTGGTAGCAAAGCTCCTCACAGCGCGTACAGAGAGTCTGGGCAGGGCGGGAGTGCTTGGCATCCTGCAAAGTCAGGTCGTGCTCCCGTTGTGCTCTGGAGATGAGCAGCTACTTGCCATGGTGAGGAGAATTAATAGAAATGGGTGTATTGTCATCCACGATCTGAGAAGCAACATCCTCCCTTTGTTTGTCAGCAGCTCTCTACTTCAAGCAGGCTGGAGCTCTTGGGTAAGAGAACTTTCTGGGTCACTGCAGGGAAGGTAAGAGAAGCAGCTTGCGCTCTGGATCCCTCACCATTGTAACAGTCCATGGAAATGCTGTGCAGCTTCCTCTGCCCTGGAAATTCTCTCCATAATGATTATAAAAGGAATGAAATATGCATCATCATAGGAGCGGGCTACATCTCACAGTGAGTCACCTAGTTAGCCCCAAGCTCGACACACAGCTTGTGTTTGGAAACTGTGGACTGTAGTGCTGCTCTAAAAAGCTAGTCCAGCAGACCACACAGCTGTGCAGGACCTAGCCCCTTCTCTGCTTTTGCCAGTGTGTGTTGCACAGCAGGTTCAAGTCACCTACCAAGCCAAACCATCAGTTCCCATTAACAGCTTTGTGAAGCAATAATGCAGCTGGGGAAGACCCACTAGGAAGCTTAGATTCAGCAATATACTAAGCCTTCCCCAAATTTACTTTGTAGCAAGATCCTTCAGAACAGGGATCTAATGACAGCAAGGTCTGAGCCAGTGCAATATAGTGACAGTAACAGGAAGGGCAAGCCTGCAGGGAGCTAGAGACATTGAGAGCTGGGGACAAATGGGGAGACCAGGCTTACTGCTGAGGCAAAATTGCTGGTGTTTGGTTGCAGTGGTTTTAAAGGACGGACAGATGACGCATTTGGAAGTGGGTTTTGTGATGGCACTTGTAACGGATGGTAGTGACGGTGATACAATTAGGATGATCCTCTACTAAGAGGTAGTCCTGTTTTGGCGTGGTACCGCTCAGCTAGAATGGCCTGTACTTTACCTTAAAAGAAAAAAGTAAGAGTAACATGAGAGTGAAAGCGTACCCATGTGTATCCATGTGTGCAGTATGCATCTGTACGACATCTGCAGCAAAATGAACTTGGATGTAGTTTCCCCTTTCTCCACCTGCGTGTAGTGCACAGGAGAGCAAAAGCACTGATACAGATCTAAGTGTGCTTCGGAGATCAGGTGTATCCCTTCCAGACAAGTGTGGCTGAAGCCGGGCTGGTGACCATGGATTTGGCGCAATGGGATAGAGGCAGAATCATCATTGTTACAAAGGCAATATGAGATGTGAATTACATTATATGCGTATATGTATGCATGTATAAATTAGACATTCAAAGAAGGTAACTGCTGGGATGGAGACAGACATGGAACAGCATGTTCTGGAAAGTTAAAAGCTTAGCCAGCATCCCAAGGTATTTTTTAACGTAGCAGAATGAAATTCCTTTGGGTGCAGCAAATGAGACACATAAAGTGTAATGCCCTGTGAAATCACAAAGAGCCACTTTCAACAGATGGAAAAAAACAACTTTAATACAAAAACAAAAATTGATAGACTCTGCCTTTGATAATCCAAATACGAGGTTACACTTTAACAACATCCATTACTGTCTATAAAGTATATTTCGGTTGTTAATGCACTTGCTGGTTTGTCACTATATAGAATTTAACGTGATGAATCCTATATTCTTCTGTCTTCTTCACTCTAAGAAATTAAACAAAGCCTGTGACAAATGGCTCCCAGGTTACACATGCTATTTTACTCTGCTGTCTGCTGCATTTGTGCCGCTATTCTGAGTGTGGAACCGAACCCCTTGTTTTGAAGCTGGTTTTAGGAGTCCCCGTGGTAGGGGATGTTAAGAGCTGTGAGTGGACACAGACGAACAGCCCGTTGCCAGTGGCAGAGCTGCAGACTGGCACCCTAGAGCCAGGGAGCTTTCCCGTGCCCTTGGAGAAGGAGCACCATCGTGCATGTGGGATGAGAGTGCTCACCTTCCCCTCATTGCACCACCTCTGTCTTTTCTGATATACACCTCCGCAGAGAGGACTGGGGGCACCTCTCCCAGTTGTCTTGTGCTGCTCAGTGCAGCTTCAGGCAGGATTTCTTGGGAACATTTGGCTGAATGTTCCCAGGGTATGTCGAAGCTAGCACTTGGGAAATCTCCCTGAGCACCAGTCATTGTAACCTAATCAGGGAAAACCTGGAGACAGCACGGGGCAGGGGAGGAATCAGTCCCTTGTTCTTTTCAGAATGCATGAAGTCAGTAGCACGTGAGTAAATGTGACACACTGAAGACTTAGGACTGCTGTAGAGAAAGGTGTGTCTCACACACAAATCTCTTGGGGTTCTCTGGAGGAGGCAGCAAACATGGGACAGAAGAACTGGATTTATATATTCTGCTTGGATTTCCAAAAAGAATTCAGCAAGGTCCCTTGTGAAAGACTTCTAAATAAAGCAAGCAGTTATGTGATGACAGGACAGGTCCCCAGATGGACACACAACTTAAAAAGCCTATAGGAGTAAATGGCCAGTTTTCACAGTGAAGGGAGGTCACCAGAGGAATCCTGTGGGGATCCATGCTTCAGCTGTTAGACATGCTCATACATGGTCTGGAGAAAAGGATGAACTATGACTGTGTTTGCTGACAATTCTCAGATATTCAAGGTTGTAAAAAGAGGTGTTCACTGCAGTGCACTGTGGAAACTCTCCTGTATAGTGAGTGACTGACCTGATTTAAGTCACTGTAGAGAAATAGAAAGTGATGAGCAGAAGGAGGAACAATCCTAATTTTGTGTATACAGCGATGACTACAGAGGTGATTGTTAAGTCATGAATGAGACCTGGGATTGTAATAAATACTTATATGGAAATACTGGCATAGCACTCAGTCGTAAAAGTAAATCACGTGTTAGGAGTTCTTAGAGAAGGAACAAAACAGGTAACAGGATTATGTCCTTGCATAAATTCCTGGTGTTGCACACCTCGAATACTCTATGCAGTGCTGTTCCCCCATTTCAGAAAGCAAAGAATTGAACTAGAAAACATTAGACAAGAGAGACAAAGATGATCAAAGATCTGGAATGGCTTCTTTATGAGGAAAGCTTTGCCTTGGAAAAGAGATGATGGAATGGAATATATGTGTATAAAATCGTGCAGAATAGGAAGGATGAGGAAGGAATGATTGTTCATTGCCTCTGTTAATGAAGGAGCTGGGGATGGAGGGAAGGACATGACAATACATATGTCAAACTCAAAGCAAAAAAAAAAAAAAAAAGGGAGATACTTATTCACACTGCGCATACTGGAGCTGTGGAATTCCTTGTGCCAGGACGTTGTAGGTACTAAAAGTTTCAAAAATGAAAGCACGAAATTGTGGAAGAAAAATCCATCTGTGAATATTAAATATCAAAGACCCACCCCACTCTGACTCAGAAAGTTTCCAAACTGTATGCGCTTCACTAGAGGTCAGGGATGTGCAGCTATGTGCTTTTTTAATTCTTACATTCTTCTCTAGACATTTTCTCCTCCCTGTTGCCAAAAGCAGGATATTGGGCTGAATGGACTTTAGGTCTGAACTCATGTGGCCGCTCTTACATGTCTATGTTATTCTAAATTTGATACATTTTAGATAAGAAATAATAAGATAATTGCATATGATGTAGGTTTCCACTTGGGGCCAATATTTTTTACTGTTCTTTTATTTGCCTCTGGCTCATCAGAGATAACTGCAACCTTAGGCTGCGATGTGTTTGGTTCTTGCAGTGAAAGTTGTATTGCCAGCAGTGGAAGTCAGATCTAAAGACAGGAGACAAGTGCCCTGTTGTGTGGATGTCAGATTCCACTGGAGGTGGCTAGGCGAGCCCCTGATCTGGTGATGTTTTGCTGATTGATGGGAGTGGAGGAAGAAAGGGGAAGAAGAGGTTCAGTCAGCATCTAGGATCCATTCTGAGTTCTCTGTGAGACAGTGAGGCCCTGGGAGTGTTTATGGAGGCTTTTGTGCAGTGGATGGTGATCTAAGTCTATGTACTTTTTGGTGAGTGTTCTTAATGCCTGTGCAAGGGGATAGCAGCCTGCTAGCATGGAGGAACTCAGAAGGTCAGGAGGTTATGGCCTTTCTAGATGGAAATTTTGAATGAGTCATGCAGACGCTGACTTGTCTGCACCATTCCCATTCTTCTGCATGCTTTGTTGCTCCCTGTGTAGCACAAGAGTCGTGGGGGTAAGTGGAGGGCTTCCTCTCACTCCATGGCTATGTGGCTGTCAGGATGGAGCCAACACCCCAGCTTTTCCTCTCTGGGAATCTTCCCATTTACATGCCTCAGAAATAATTCCTGTGAATTTAATTAATCACAGTTTACATGGTAATAACCCTTGGAATGTTTTTTATGGGTAAATAATGTGTATCCCCTGCTGGTGGTGGTGGGGCTGCTGGTTCCAACATTCAATTATTGCATAATCTGCTTCCCATTAAATAATCAGAGCGTGAGACCAAAGGAAACTAGCAGCAGCAGGAATAATTGGCAGCTACTTTGTGTTTGGGGCACGGACGTACCTTCTTAATGCTTGTTCAGAACCCCCTGCAGTTAAGGAGAATGCAGTTTTTTGGTGCTGCCAAACGAGTGCCACAGAGGGAGTGTCCAGTTGGCAGCGTGATGCTGTGCACGGGGACCTGGATAGTTCTCTGTACAAGGAGCCTTATGCCTAGAGAAGTCCTGTGCAAATGAGGCTACTTAGCCCCTGGTACCTGACCGAGTCCAGTCCCTTTCCTCGCTGCATGTCTGGCTGCGAGCTGTATTGCGAGGGGGCCTGGGAACGCCTGGCAACAAGATTTTGTTCAGTCCCTTTTCTCCTAGCAGGCAGGCTCAGAGCAGCTCCAGAGGGTCACAAGTATATCACTGTCTTGTGAGACAGCGAGGAGTGCCATCGTCACCCAGCACCTTTGACAGAAGAGAAGGTGAAGGGGCCTGCCCAGGGCTGCACAGTGTGTCTGCCACAGAGCAGAGCTGGGCAGAGTCAGGACTTCATGTGTCTGTTGCTGGGAGTTATCAGCCCCATGTTCCGCTGCAGCCAGACAAGCCCTTCTGCTGAACGGTGGTCCAGGAGCCATCCCCTCAGTGCAGGCCTGACTGATAGCCTCTGGAAAGGTGGAGGCCAGCCCCGCTAGCAGCCACATACACGATTGCAACACGTGCAGGGAGAGATACTCTGAAATGAGGTGATGTCTGGCTGGGAAGTGCTTGCTCAGGAGCCCACTCCAGTCCCTGCACTGTGCTTATCTTAAGCAACAGTGTAATTTTCCGATTTTATGTTTCCTTTTCCTCCCTTGTCTTTGCTATTTTTGCTTTTATTTAATGTTGTATTCTCTGTTGTAATTACTTCTTTAATCTGTGATGTTGCCACCTGCCTGACTCCCCCAGCTCCTGGCCGCCTTCAGGACCAGTGCTGTAAACAAGTCGTGGTGTCTCTCAACAGCAAGGTTCCTGCTGAAATAGCTCCCTAAATAAATAAAAGGCAAATTGGATGTTGGAAAAGAACTTTAAATAACATCTGAATTCCTAGGGAACTACATCTTACATCTCTGTTAGGGACAAATGGGTTCAACATAAGTAATAATCCTCTGGAATGAAAAATAAAGAAACACTGTTCACCAGCCTCTGTGGGCTGGAATGAGAACAGACTCTGGTGAAAAATAAAAGCAAAATGCAAAGATGTCCCTGGGTGGCAGATGGGAGCAAAAGATTTAAACGTCGTTGGACTATAAACACATGATCTCTGAAATGTGCCATAGCTTGCCTCCAGATAGCTGCTTTGGATATGGCGGGTCTAGCTTTTTCCTCCTGCGTAATGGGAAGAAGCTAAAACCCCTTTACTGAGATAGCATTACTGGCAGGCCTTTACAGCACATGCTAGGCCATGACCTTCCCAGATGGAGTTGCACCTTTCAAACACAGCCTCATTGTGCTGAATTCTAGCTATTTAATGAAACGTAACTAGTTGAAATTCTCTCAATGACTTTCTGGTCTTTCTCCATACTGATACAATGCTAAAATCCTCCCTTGTTCCCACTTCATGTGATCTATTAATGTTTGCATTTTGATTGCTATGTCCCTGTTGTTTGATACTCACCCCTTCTCCACACCTACTTCAGGAGTTTATGACTGGACAAGTCCCAGAGAGGTGTGCACGTTGGCTCCCGGCATTCTTCCTCTCCTGTGTGTGACATGCCCGTCCTTTTGATTCTGGGTCAACACATTCCTGTCGCTGGGTGGACCAACTGCTTTGTCACTGGATGCTTTGCTTCCTGAGCTATAAAGTCCTCTGTTGAAGTAGTACAGTGCCAGAGTTTCAAGTCTGTGACTGTGATCAAGCAGCTGAGCTCACTGTGGTGTGGGTGGGACGGCATGTGCCGTGAGGGAATCCCCACCCGTGTCCTATCCACTGCATCAGAACATGAAGCAGGGAGTATAGGTTTTACTACCCTTCATCTCCTTCCATCTGTTTGCTCTCCCAGTTACAGGCAGGGGGCATAGGTACTGCCACTACTGCCCTGCTCTTCCTCTTCCTTTGCGTCTCCTGGCTGCATGTTCTTCCTGAAGAAAAGCTGATTCTTGCTCCTATGAGCCTGAGCCGAAGACAAGCGCGTTTAGTGCCATAGAAAAAGCCTTTCCTTTTGAGAAGCACGTCACCTTTGCTAAAATGCAGTTCTCGATGTGCCTGTTTATGAAAGCCAGTCCAAATTATTCCCTGCCCAGCAGGGTTGTGCTGCACCCCGGTAATGATTTAATAGCAGCTCCTGAAGAGGGCAGCATGGATTAGCTGATGCTACTTCACATGGAATTCCGCTTTGTATTCCAGCCGTGTCTAAGAGCTAGTGAAATGTAAAAGAGCATTGAAGGAACTGGTAGTAAAACTCTTGGCTCTGTGATAAGATCCTGGGCTGAGCAGAGAGAGTTATCCCCGTTCCTGTTACTACAGGAGAATATGCCTTTCACCAGCAGTTGTGCTACCTGCCGCAGGCTGACGTGAAATGCCTGGTGCCTGTGGGACCTGTCTGCAGGCTTGTCCCACTCTGCTGTCAGGGGGAGGGCACAGACAGAAGAGCACATGTAGGAAATCCCAGCTGCTCCCTTCTCTTCAAAGGGCTGATCCTACATATGGGGTGGATTTTGAGACTCCAGAGTTGTGGACAGGTTGTTGTTGAGTGTTGAGCACTGATGTTGCACTCAGCTCTGTGCAATGTACACAAAATAACAAAATGAAAACACAAATCCCCTACACCAAGGAGCTTGCACAATGGTGGGTTATGAAGTACTTTTTTCACTGCGAGGAAGATACTGGGAGACCTAAGGGAAGGGATCAGCTTAGTTAATGAATCCTGGGAGTCTGGTGCCAGACTATCTTACAGGTGATGAATGAACAACTTCTTTCCTTGAAGCAGAAACCAGGATGGTCTTAAGTACACAACAAGCCTGGAAAATCACGTGGAAGTACTTGTGACATCCACATTAATACCAGATGGACTAATCAGGATTAGTGTTAGTGGGAGGAATGCCAGTGGATATCACAATGATTAGACTATTATAATAATGAGTTTTCCAGGGAGGATGATGACAGGTGATTTATATACCGTACAGATATTTCTTCTGTGTATCCAGATGATAACCAACTCTGGCACTTTGCTGCAAGAAGTTGGGACTTATCCTTATCCCTGAAGTTGCCCAGAATATGGCTCTCTTCTAACTAGTAGTTGGCCAAAAAGATCCTGGACAGGAAGGGAGGGAGGGCTGAGTAGACAAAAAGGATGCTGGTGTTTCATTCCTTAACTGCTTGGAGAGAGCTGTTGTGAACCTAGCCCTGAGATGTTTTCTGGCCTCACTGGGAAAAGTGAGGAGAACTCTGTCTGGAGATGTGATGCAGGCACAGTTTTACAAGCACCAAAGTACCCATAAGCAGTAAAGCGATGAAGGTCTGACTGCTGTTTTGTCACAAGCTCTACCTTTCTAATATACAAGCATCAGAGGCTGTTTTCTGTTCTGGTATTCAGAAGAAATAGAAGCGGTAGAATATAAACTTCCAGTGGTAAAGACAGTTTCACACGGTATATATGCGTGCAGTGTTTGGCCACAGAAGGCCATGATCTAACTGTGCTAGGAGTCACTGTCATGTGTAATAGTGATTGCACAGAAAAAAATGAGGAACCTGAGGTAGTAAGAAAAGGGAGTTGCAATTTTCCATGCATGGCATTTCATCCTTCACCATTTTTTCTGTGTTTTTGCTAAGCACTGGCCATAGTTGTTGCTGTCTAGGATGCACAGTCACTTCTCCATAGACTATACACCATTTCTGTAGGCTGGCAAGAGATAAGGAGTTACGGTGTTCTTGTGCAAAGCCTATTCTGCTACTGTGTTGTCAAATTGTTCGGGAGAAATTTCTTCTTCTCTGGAACTGAAATCAGAGGACAGGGAAGCTATCCAGTAGCTTGTTGAGGATGGAGAAATGATGCAGCATTTGAAGCTCTCATGGTAGATACTGAAGCTCTTCCACTGATTTGTTGACAGAGTGACCAGGGCAGCAACAGGTGAAATTCTTTTTTCTCCTCTCAAGTTGAGAGATACCTGGATCCTTTCCAGAGTTCCATTTTGGACTTCAGGAGCTATGTGGATACCTGTTAAATACACAACCTTCTACCTTTCATGCCCACCTTGGGGACGGTAATACAATATCACCATTATTCTCAGTTTTATAATCACTTTTAAAAATTAAGTCAAATGTTTGGTAATAATAATAATAATAATAATAATAATAATAATAATGATTTTCAATGTAAGCCTGAAAAATGACAATAAGTTCAGAGCATTTTCAACATTTAATTTTCATTATGGGTATTTCAGCTGCTTCCCTCTTAGCGAGGATTGTTCATTTGTTCCTACGGCTGTGTGCTTTGCACGCTAGGACCTGAGCAGCTAATAAGTGGGAGAGCGTTACAGCTCCTGAGCGAGCCTTGTTCATTCTGATTCGTGCAGCAGGTTAAGGTTGAATAGTGAGTTAAAAACCCAAGGCTGACACTGCTGCCTAAAAATTAAGTGTCATATATTTCAACTGTACTTGATTTGGGGTAGAATGAGATCCAAGACAACATCTTTCAGGTGATAAAGTCCTGTGTGTCCTTTTGTTTTCACATTGAGAAATGACTTTGGGACAATTTTCCAGGTGAAAGCAGCAAAAAATTCCTGGGATTTTTCCATCGTTTTTGTGACTCCTAAGCAGGGGCAGCACTGTCTGCTACAGCAAGAAGCTCAGTGCTCTGCAGCAGGTTAATAGGCTCTTTTTTCTTTGGAAATGCTGTAATTCCTTTCCTGTCACCGTAATCCATAACCCTCAAATGACAATATGGGCTTGTTAGAGCCCTGTCCAGAAGAGATGCTGTGTTCACATTGCAGTCTGGCAGAGAGGTAGTGTCCTGAGCCAGTGCTGCTTGCCCACCCACCCCTCCATCCAGGAACTGATGATACGCACAGGAGGACTGAGCATGAGGGAATGGGATGGGGATGACCCTGCACTGGTTATGCTTCTTATTTCAGTGAATTCAAAAAAATCTACATGAAGTGTTGTTTTGGAACTGTTAGTTTGGAAATGTAACCCTAGGCACATACACTTAGGGTTAATGTGTTATCAGTGTTATACCAGAGAACGTTATTACATGCCATTTATATACACAAACATATTTTTATGAAAAGTGCCCCCCATCGGTACTTCTGTTTTATTTTAACCCAAATCATGAAGGGCAGCTGGTAATCTATATTAAAACAAGACTGTGCTGTGCTACGTTGCCACTTGAATGCTTAAATACCTCAGAGGTTCTTTTGCAGATTTCCTCAGGTGACCGTGTCATCTTTACATGCAGCTCTGAGGGTCTCTTAGCCAGGTCCAGAATGGGAGGGAATGCAGGCCAGACTTGATTACTAATTATCTGCATTCTGCACTTACTCTATTCGATGCTTGAATTCATCTGTTTTTAAAACTGTGATTAGACTTTGCAGATATCTCACTGATATGCAAATGTCAGGCTGGGATGTAGCCTCACGCCCAAGGAGAGCTTCTCTGAAGTGGTTGTTCCTGGCAGAAGCACGCCTGCTGTGACCACAGGGTGTTCTGAATAGGCAACACTCAGTCTTGACAGGCTTGGGGCTTGACATTGCCCTTTCAGAGAGATTCTGTCTTTGCTTAACCTCCTTCCTAGTGCTTTCTGATCTGTATTGCCATATTGCAGAATGAAATGCCTGATTCAGTTCTAGATGAACTTGGTCTTTGCTTCACAATGTAGATTCACCAAGGATCTCTGCTGGGGAAATCAAATGCCCTGGCAGGTGATAAAAAAATCTGGGAACAATTTGTGTCATCCTGCTGAAGCATGTTAGGTCTCTTGTCACCAGCTAAAGATCAAGATGCTGCATTCAGCTCATCTGTTTCAGAAGCGAAATAGGAATACATGAACACTGCCAAGGCCTTTTCATGGTGCCGGGCTAGCTCCACAGTGAGCAACTCCACAGACAAGAGTGGACCTAGTAAGATTTACAGCAGCTGTGAATCTGGTTTCCTGCACTCACTTTTTTTTGTGCTCTGCATACCGGTAAGATAGGCAGTTGAGCTTTTGCTAAGGAGTGTATCAAACTTGCTAATTTTGCTCAGTCTTGGATCAAGAGAGCAGTGGTACTGCCTAGAAGCTGGAACTGGAGAGTTCAGTAATTTTGCCACCAGAACCCCATTAGCTAGAAAAGGGATAAAATGATCTGTAAAGCAAGCTCTTGTCATGTCTGTCTTCTGTGCTGTCAGTTTGTCAGGCACGGACATTAGACAGTGTTCCTACAGGAAAAAGTTACACTTGTCTCTCTCTGGTTTGTGCCCCTGGGATGCAATGACAATACAGCATAGCTGGACTACCTGTGACACTGACAATCTTTCTAGTTTGGTAGATTAAAGAAGAGGAAAGGAGGGGCATGTGCAGTGATGATCTTAAAAGCAGTTGAGAAGGGGGCGATGGATACTGGGAGCACCAGGGTGTCCACTAGGGTCTCCAGGAGCTATGGAAGCTCTGCCTTTGGAGGCCAACAAAGGAATTTCTGCCTGCCAGGGAAGAGGTTTTCCTCAGTCAGGACCTGCATAGAGTTTTGGTTCCACTTCTCTGCATGGATTCACATTTTCTTCCAGATAGTTGACTACATCCAATGTCTTTGGGAGCAATTTTTGTAGCCTGTTTGCATAGCAGGGCTCAGCTCCTGAATTACCAGCAGCTGCCTAAGTCACCAGGGGCCCAGGGGGAGAGGTTCTGCAGCAGTCAGAGCAGATCAGGACCACATGAGCAGGGCAACCACATGCACCTCTTAAGAGGCAGAAGTAGTAAAGGCCATGGCTCTGATCGCAATGGCAGAGTCGGGCTGGGAGGCAGCATGAGACCATCCAGCCACTGAACAGTGAATGTCTTTGCTACGTGTAATTGGCTTGTGACTCCGAAGAGCTTCTTCTCTTCCCTAACTGCTTATGCTCTCGTCTGCCCTCGACTCCTGATCCTTGCATCTGCCCTTGCTGGCCTTCTGCTTTTGTTCTCTTTTTCAGCTAATCACTCTCTGTCTTCTGTCTCTTGATCCTGCCATGTAAAACACTGGCTGTACGTAATAAAATCAATGAAATTTCTACTCAGACATGACATGTCAGACCAACCAGTGGAGTCTGAGCAAGGCAAAGGCAGCCTTTAATTAACACCTTTTATAGAAGTGCAGAAAGGTTGTCTCACTGTGCAGAGGCACAAGGGCATGCCGTGTCCAGACAGGCTGGCACCCTGGCACTTGGCTTGGCATGCAGGAGCTGGAGTTTCATTGGTTGCACATCTTTCTTTGTAAGGAGATGCAGGGTAACAACTTTAGCTTGGTGTCACCTGTCTGTTTTAAGCCCCACTACACTGCAGGCTGCTTCCAGGTTTCTCCGGAAGAGGCTGGGCTTAGCTGCTTAAGCCATCTACTTTTCAGAATCAAACTAATCTTGTCCTATGTGCTCCAGTGCATTCTGACCCATGTGACTTTCTATGCTGAAGACCTTGGTCTATTTTCTGTCTGTTGTTATTTTCTAGTAAGTTTTTTTCTGTAGATATGGCATTATGCTAAGATAATTAAAGCAAATAGTGGTTCTTGATACAAAAATGAGTCCTTGCACACCAAAATTATTCCAATATAGAAGCTTTGAGAATTTATTAACCGTTAACATTCATGTGCAATTAAAACATAACTTTTTTCGTACTAGTTAGATGTTCAGAGTTGTTAAATTTGACTTTCCGGAAATGGTTGCCAGTAGCATAATTGAACAGTTAACTAAATATATTAATGCAGTTTGCTTCAGTGTAATTAGAGACCTATAGAGTACGTTTTAGCAAGTTGAAAGTGTTAATACAGGCTGACACATTTTACACATTGTCAGCTTTGTAAATTACCTAGGCTGCTGGAGTGTGAAGACCAGGGCTAAACCTCCCAGTGCTCTTAGGACAAACGAAGGAATCACACCTGTTTTGTGGGGCTTGGTGGGGCAAATTGTGCTTTAACATAGCAAATAAAGTACCAGATGATTTAAGCTGTGCAGGTACCAACCACTTTGTAATCCATGTTGGAGAACTGTTGATGGGTTTACAAGATGAACCCACCCACGGGCCTAATGCATGGTTGGTGCAAGCATTGCGTGCTCCCAGAGTGCAGGCTCGGCTGAAGTTGTGCCTGGCCATGGTAGCGATTTGGAGCCTAGTTTTGCATCAGAAGTAATTAAGCAGCAAGTTGCATGGCTGCTTCACATGTGTTCCCCCAGCAGGGACTCACCTTCCCTAGTCTGGGGTAGTGCCCTGTGAGCTGTCGTGTTCTCCTGCAGCCTGTTAAATGTGTTTGCTTTACATTGTGTTTCATCTGCAAGAACAGATGAGCTCCAGATATATTGTAATGATAAACATATGTTCAGGCTACTGCAGAAAATAAGACCACAGGAACTGTGAGCACTGTTAGTTTTCCTTATCTTGCAATTCAGCTGAAACTTGAAAAAAGTGTTAGTGTTCATTACGGGGCTGGGTCCGCTTGCACAGTCAGCACTCCGTGGAAGCTCAGACATGGCACATCTGCTCAGTGTCTCTGTGTGGGGGATGCGAGGGCCAGTTAGCTAGTGGGCCAGTTAGTTAGCTTGTTGGCCCTGACTGGTTGTTACCATCTGGGGTAAGAACTACTCCCAGACTTTAGAGCAAACCAGCACTTCTGTTGTGAGATTGTGTGGGAGAGACAGAGGATAACAGGGCTTAGAGTGGCAAGGTGACTGCACTTCTGCTTTCCAGACTCAGCCTGCTAAAGCTGGCCAACTTTTACATGAGATGCTTTTACAGCAGCAGGGGTTCTCCCTGAGACCCCAGGCTGAGGGATGTGGTGCAGTTCAGCAGTGAGTGTCTGCCCAACAGGGCTGGAGGTCCCTCTCCAGAAGATGTTCCAGCACGGCCAGGGGGTCTAGGCTATGCACAGGAGTCTGGTGGGGGAGGCTCTCTGGTTTTTCCCCTGCAGGTGTGTCACAGTCACTGCTTCCCAAAGTGTAGTTTTATCTTCATCTCCATGAAAAACATCCACTCCTGTCACAACCTGCGCAGAAGAGCAAGCCATCCCCAGGGCATCTGTAGGAGACTGGCCACGCAGCCACAACTGCACAGTAGGTGTCTAGGCTGCCAGTGTACCCTACCTGTGCCCACTGGGGTAGCAGTGCACGTTTCTCTGCAGGCCGTAATTCTGCACAGTCTAATCAAGGTACTGGAGAAGGTGTCGTTAAAGCGTCTCCTTCTCAGTGACTTCTACAATGCTAATCTGTCAGACTGCTCCCTGCCTGGAGACGTTCACGCTTGGAAATGCAGCTTTCTGCACTGTGTGGTACTGGCCTCACAAACTGTCCTGAACTCCTCTGCTATTTGTCCATCACAGTCTTTTGGGACTCCAACTTTCTCCCTCTGCCTCCTGCACCAGAAAGAGCCTCCAGGGTCTGTTTCCTCTGTCATTATCCAGCAGCTGCTTCTTTCTCTCCACTGGTCCCCAGGTCATCACAGGCTGCTGCCACTGACCATTTTGACTTTTGCTGTTGCAAAGATGGTCCCAAAAAAGCTAAAGAAGCAGCCAAAGAGTAAGAAGAGTTTCCAGGAGAACGGAAGTGAACTTTTTGATGCAATTAATGAGAAACCTTAACTCCACTGCAGCATATCAAAGCCAGGTCAAGGCATCTTTTAAACTTTACAGATGGGCATAAATTTTGGGTGTGGAGGAACAAATGTCATAAGTAGCAAACTTCTCTGGGGATTTTCACTTTCTCCCCATGCCCATGTTCCTGTGCATCTGTGCAGGACAGGCAGTTCTGATTAAATGTCAATGTGTGAAAGCAACTAGACCAAGAGAGATGCTGTTTGACTCACACTGCTTTGCAACCGTCACGAAAAACACTCATGACAACTCCCCAGTTAACAATCTATCCAGCCCCAGGTTTCATGGCAGGGCAGTGGAGAGCTCCAGGAAACTTCCAGCTGTTCTGCTGAGCCAGGTCTGGAAACTATGGTTTGAATGAATGCCAGGCTCCTGAATGCCAGTGACACACTGCACAGATAAAATTACTCAGAGCCCTAGGTGCAGGAGTTGCCCGAAACATGCCATATGGCTGAGTTCAGGGTCAAGCATCAAGAGCAGATTGTCAGAATGTGGCATCTGGAGACCCCAGGGCTCAATTTCCTAGAGCTGTTCGCGGTGCACAGAGACCAGAGCACACATTGCATCACCTTCCTGCTCTCTGAGCCTTTGCATTCATCATAGTCAGTGCCTCACTGAAGGTTACAGGATGTCGTCTTACACATTTCAGAGGTTTACCAGTAGGAAATTTCCAGCCTTGGTGTGGACTGGTTGCTTCCATCTTCTGTTAGCTGTAGACTTACAAAGAGATGTTCATATTTTAAATATGGTGCAATGACATCAATAGTAATAATTATTGCATGCATCAAAGCTTTGGAGATTAGCCACGGATCATGCATCTAAATGGCAAATGGTTATAATAGCTCCATACGTGAAACATCAAAGTGTGAGGAAACATTGCTCTGTTATAAAAAATACATCAGAGTGATCATTCCACTCTAAGCAAAGTGCAGAACTGTAGACGTGCATGGAACAAATGCAACACATTTCATACTCATTTGGGTGTTTCAAGTATGGGAAAAATTGATTCCACAGTTCCAATTGCCAATCCACATCAAGTGAAGACTGCATTGAAATTATGAGATTTCACGCAGGATTAGGCTTAAGTTGACTCCTCCTTGTGAAAATGTATTTATAATTAGGGCCTAGAAAAGCAAGAAGCAGTATTTGGGGTTTTAATTTTTTATATGCTCCCTGGCAGAGAGAGAAGTGGCTGACATTGCATAAAATTCTTAAATCCATGATGTTTCAAGTATCCTTTTGCTGAATTCAAATGGCTTTCTTGTAGATTGAAGGAACTGCACTGCTGTTTTCTTTGTTAGGAGAAAAGTATTCCAAACCAAGAAAACCACAGGCTCTCTCTATTGAGCCTGGGGACAGTCGCTGGAATAAGAAAATGCAAAACAGTCACTAGAACAACAGAACCTCTGAACTCAGCAACCGAAATTCCCAATTACAGACGTGCTGCTGTTTCTCCTCCCTCATCACAGCTGTTTAGCTTGATCACTCCCCCAGCCCCAGTGGGACGAACAGTGTGAAGGATGTGGTGCCATGCACGCTCCGACAGCCAAATCAAAGGCCCAGCCAAGTCTGTGCCTCAGCTATGAGTCTGGAGGAAATCACAGACCCTCATTAAAATTTCAGAAATACCTAACTGGTATGAGGACAGCATTCCAAAATGTATTTGGGGAAAACAAATATTGTTTTAACTTTATTAATAATTGATGCGTTGCCAGCAGAGATCCTCATAGCATTAAGGGAATTGAAAATTAAAGGCACAAAGACACTACTTTAAGAAAACATCTTGATAAATAATTAATATGGCATAGGCCTACTGGAATCTGAAGAGCGTAGGTTTTAGCTCGTCTTGTCAAACCTATGCTTTCTAATACCACAGTTTCTTCCAGAATGAGAACATGGCCGTTTTCATTTTGCATTGACAAAAGCTCTAGTTGTTTATGCTGCTCAGTTGCTTGTGCTGAGCTCATAGGATCCTAAGTAGCACATACCCAAAGATCATGGCTTTCTTAGGCCAAGAGGGAAAAAAGGTTGATGATTATTTAGAAAGCAGAAGGGAACATGTCTGTTTCAGGGAAACTACTGTTTGTCAGGGTCAAACTGGATCGGAAGAAGAAACCCTGGCAATGCCCGTTTAGCAGTACGATGTATAAATAGCTGGGCGAGGTGTCTTGGGATGTGTGACACCCAGGAACAGCTACTGCTTTAGTTTGTGCGTCTCTAGAGAGATGCATTTTCAATGGTGAGGCCAATCTTGGGGACGACACTGAATACTTCAGTGGCTGGCACTTCCCCTGTGCATTCTGTCTGATGGGGATCTTAAGGGCAAGAAATAGTGCGACCCAGCATTCCACAGAATACAAGCCCATTGGTATGACTAAAGAAAGGCTGGACATAGAATGTGCTAAGGGAGGTAAATACGGAATTTCTGCATTTCCCTCCAAAGCAGCTTTCTACCACTGCTGTGAGCAGAGCCTGTGAGAAGCAGTGTTCAGAGACATGGCTGAAGAGTTTGGCTGATGCACAGTTCCTGACATGGAGCGACACTGCAGTTTCAAAACAGAATACTTAGCACTGTGTTAACTAATAGAGCTTCTGCCATCTCTGAAAACCTCTGTGTTGCTGAAGGGCATGCGAGCTCTTTAAAGTCCCAATTTATTCCAGTCCACTCCTATCTTTTAGGTTGTTATAATGAAGCAGCTTGTAAGTCAGGCATAATTGCTGGCAGGCATTCAAATTTAAGAAACGGTACAAGAACACCCATAGAAGTATATTTGTCATTTCATTCCTTTAAATAAAGCAAAAGTGAATGCTGCTTCTTCATTACAAATGTCTCAGTGCTTTACAAGCAAAAGGTTTGTTGAGATTGATGGAATTCATAAACACCCCTTATTTACTACAGCAATGTTAATAATTAAGCAGAAGAGAGAATATCCATGAATGCTGTTATAAAAATTCTTGCCCAAGTTTCAAGCAAAAAGCCCATGTAAATTACTGATTGAGAACATAAGGGTGATCCACTAGAACTGTACAGGGGAGTTCATTTTTTCCGTTCCGTAAATACAGCGGTCAGACATTGGTGAGTGCAAAACTATCCAGACTGCAGCTGAGTGTGTTCTGACTCGGGTAGATGCCCCCTTCACCACCCCCCTGTACAGAGACCCCGTTTATTGCATCTGCCCCATGCTGAGCGAGAGCTCACCGTTCCTGCTCGCTGCTGTGACCACCGGCAGCAGTCAGGCCCTTGTTGAAACTGGAACGTAAAGCGCATGGGCTGGCACCCACTGGGAAGGCCAGGCCTGACATGCCAGAGAAAGGGTTGTGGAAAATCACCTCTTGCCCACAGTCCAAAGGAGTGGATTCCCTTGAAGAAGAATCCTTTGGTTTCAGTGCCGTTACTTCCTCTTGACCCCATTGCCTTCCTCTCTCCAGCATGGCTCCCCCGGCCCCTCTTGGGGCTCAGCCGGGAGGACGGGCAGCGCAGTGCTTAGAGCACAGCAACAGGGAGGCCACAGGGAAGGGCAGTGTGTGGCCGGCTGTGGTGGTCAGGATGGGGTGTGGGTGCCGTGCGGGAGGGCTGCTGCGTGGGCAGCCTTGGGAGCTCTTCTGCCTGAGCACCATGAAGGCCAGAGCTGCTGCCCTGCAGGGAGAGGCTGGCTGCAGGACTCTACCTTCCCGGAGCCATTTCTCCCCATCCCGCTGCTGCAGCTGCAGCCGTTCCTCAGTTCTTCGGTGCGTCCTTGCCTATGGCTCTGCGTAGTTCTGCTTCCACACCTGCCCTGCGCTGCATTCCTCCACCTCTCCCTGCTCCTGCCCGGCGCTGCCTGCCCCACCTCCCAGCATTGCTTCTGCTGTGTCCCTCCCTCTTGCTGCTTTGCTTTCCTGGTGTAGAGGCCTTCTATTCATCCTGCTGCTGGCTGGCAGGATGAGCTGCCATGCCTGCCAGACAGCCTTATTGTTATTTAAAGATGCTGACTCTGGGAGCCGCATCCCCATTGGGCAAAGCTGAGAGTCTGTCTGATTTAACAAAGCAGTGAAACAAGCCAGTCAGAGTTATCTTGGTCTGAATCATATTCTAGGAGTGATTAGCTGCCTGAACTTACACTGTAATTATCTGTGCTGAGTGGCTTCTGCACATCATTGCCCATTTTTCTGAGTGTTTTTATATAAGTTGATAATGGAAAATGAATAAAGCCTTAGTTCCGCTCTGATTTTGGCACTTGTGCCAGAAAATATCTGAAGATGAACATTTTTGTGTTCACAATAGTTAGATTAATATTTAATTTGCTGGCATCCAGCAAGCTGATTAGTTTTCCTCTGATATGGCTCAACTTTGTAATTGCAGGAACTGGCTCCTCCTGGTTTACGCCTGGGGTAAGAGGCTCAGAGACGTCCTGACATCACTGTGGCCACAATTTCACCAGGCTGACGCACTGCGAAGTTATCATCATCTGAAATCTCTGCTCCTGGAAAGAGGTACAGACTAGGACCTGCTCCATATCTTCTGAGGACAGAGAAGATCTGTCCTTGATTGCATTTAAACCAAAGGGAATGAGAGTGGAAACAAGATGCAGCCATGTCAAGTCTCAAGGAACGCGTGACATTTGCCTGCTGCTGCAAGCCAAGCCTTCCTTGGTGACACAGCCCATCTGGTGCTGCAGGCGTAGGGGAGATCCTGCAGCACTACGGTTTGTCTTACGCTAGGGATGGGCAGAGCTAACCCAAGACACAGGAGATCCCCCCCCTTGACGGTGATCCTCTGCTGAGCCTGGGGAATGCTGCAGGCGGGTGCTGCCAGGGACAAGCCTTTGAATGACCCCCAGCACCACCATAGAGGCAATCTGAGAGAAAGCTCAGTGTGTCATGGGGGACTGGCTAGCTCGGGGTCTCTCTTTTGCCACAGCCATTAGCAGATGTTTGTGAAGAGCCTACAGCAGACAGGGTGTGGATTACATTATTAGGTCCTCAGAGATCCTGCTTACAGTCCTTCTGGGATACTGGTTATGTCTGACCATTGCCCTGAACTAGCAGGTGGGGCTGTGCTCCAGGAGTGTCTCTGAAGCCTCTTGAAACCCATAAATACATCTGGGCTTCACAGTGTTCAAGGCAAAGAGCCACATTCAGTTCTGGGGTTATAATGCCCTTCCTCTTTCAGCCTGTATCGAATAATTTCACTTGGCACCTCGTGATTCCTGCGTTGTGAAAACAGGGGCTAGTGCACATTTGGTGGGCTCTGATGATCCCTCCTGCTAGAGACAGTCCTGCCTTCCTGGCTGCATTTGTAGGCGAGTCATCTGCCTGAGTTTTGCTGGACCCTCCTGAGGCGGGCAGAGGGCTCTGCCTGCTCTCGGGGAGGCAGAGGCAACAGGCAAACTCGCATCCTTTGTTCCCAGAACCACGCTCCCAGTGCTTCCTTCCCAAATGAGACTACCACCTTTGACTCAGTTGTCCAAGTGATTAAGCCTTCTCTATTTGCTCAGAGAGCAACTATGGCTCAGAATCAAATTCAGCCTTTAGAATTAACCCATCTGTAATGTCCATTAAGTCTGGATTCCCCTGACCAGCCATGCAAAGTAACATCTCGTCTTAGTGCCATATTCATCTTGCACTGTCAGTTTTACCCAACTCCTAAGCACTCAGTAATAGCAAGACTGTCAGGGTGTTGGTTATTCATTAGTTTTCACTCACTTGAAGAATATATCGTTGTCATAATATGGCACATTGCACTGGGAACAAACTCCCCATGCAGACAGGGATTAGGGCCATTTTTCAAATGCTGCTGACTGTTAATTTGTACATTGTTTGAAGGGAAAAGGTCTTGTTAGAACTCCATTTTGAACATTACCTTGACAGAGCATAGCAGGCAGTTTTCGCAACCTCTCTGATAGCTAGGGGACAAATGGGTCCCGGTGACAGGGGTGCAGAGCACTAACCCCTGTGGCAGCATGTGCCCAGCGCCACATACACAGTTCTCGTTCGTGCACCCAAAGCTAATCAGGTGGATCATCAAAATCCACTTGTTCAGCAGCTGACTGTACAATAGCTGCTGGCTGCTCAGCCTCCATCCCTCATCACTGTCCTCCAGAACTGTCTGCCAAAGCTTGATCAATGAGAAGTTCAGATATTTTGTTTAGCTGCAGTACAATCCTGTCTGGGTGAGAAAAGCACCAGGCTAGTGAACCGAGCACTGGTAGTAGCCAGTCCATGGGCAGCTGGTCTGCTCAGGAGAGGGATGGGGGATAAGAGGGCTAAGTCTGGCAAAAGCAGGAAGGAGAAGTTGATCTTGTTATATGGAAAAGGTGAAGACAGCCACAAGTCTGCAGGCTGGTGTGCAGGGAACATGTCTGTGGTGAGAAGGGGAGGCCATTTCATGCCAGCTGTAAGGTTCCCGTTGTATCCCCACCGCTGAGGACTGCTGGGACAAGGACCTTCTGCAGTAATATTCTTGCCGAGACACAGCGCACCTCAATTCATGTGTGCAAAGGGCGAAGTGGGAGGTATGCTGTGCCCGTGCAGAGCTGGCTTCTTGTGGAGCTTGGGGAAAGCGGGTCAGGCAGCACCTCCTGCGTCCTCAGGCCAGAGGGCTGCTGGGTTCAAGGGCAGCTTAATGATGGAAAGAAGAATTGATTAACATTCAGAACTGCTCCATTATTGAGCAACTAGAGCAGATCTTTATATGAAAGCTGGATAATCTGGGGACAGGGGAAGAGGTAGGGCTGTATGTCTGAGACAGGGCACTTGCTGTTCTCAGCTCTTCTGAGTTACTTTTCATCATCTGAACAGCTGCCCCCGGACGGCGCTGGGAAGGAGGGATGGCAGATACTGTAGAGCTCACAGTTCAGCCACCAGCTCCCACGGGCTGAGTGTCCTGTTTGCTTCTAGACCAAAGCAGCAAGTGGAACAGCTGCTGCTGCTGCTGGGGTGTTACGAGCTGCGACGTGTCTCTGGACTTCCTACACGAAAGGCAGAAACATAAGAAAGGAAAATTAACGTCTCAGGGGCAAACAAATCAAACCAGCAACCTCTGCTACAGCTCGTAGCCTGCTTAAACACAGGTCTGGACTAGAACATTTGTTGCAACCGTTTAGTGACCCATGCGCTTCCCAGATTCATCTTATGAACTGGAAAAAGCAATTTGTCTGCCCATGTGCCCTGAAGTGCTGATATTTGTTAAATCCACATGCTTCGAAAGCCCTAGAATTGAACTCCTGGATATGTAGAGAGAAAAGCAAATAAAGCTGGCTGTGATATGTCTGTTTCATCTAGATAATATTCTGATAAGGCCTGATTTATTACCTTTATGTCTTAAGGCCAGGCAAGCCTCATGGGTTCTCACCTTCGTCCCAGTCATAAAGTACAATGAGGCAGGGGAAGGAGAGTTTGAGAAAGGAGAGCCAGGAATCCTATTTGCCTGCGGAGGTCTCCGAGTGCTTCCTTTCCAAGCTTTCCAATTCACACAGTGCTGTCCGGTTCATCAGTTAGCTGGCACTTCAGCTGTCCCTCTCTGTCCTGGTGCCAGGCTCACGCACGGTGCCTTTGGCACGGCTGCAGTGAGCCCTGCTGCCTTGGCTCTGGGGTGCCAGCATCTCCAGGTCGTGGTGCCCATGGCTGCCCAGGGTGGCTACAGCACTCACCCTTGTGCTCTGTTCTGCTTTGCAGAATCTGACCTTCCTTCTTTGAAAAATTATTACGGTAAGAAAGCCCAGGCTGGAACCAAGGTAACAATGACAAGAACAATTTAAGTATCACCTGTGAACTGGGGATAAATAATAAGGCAAGACAAACACAAGGCACACAGAGGGTAATTAAAACTACAATACCTAGGGATATTTCTAAATGAAAAAAATATCTTCACACTGAAATGGCAAAATGATGCATCTCAGTGTATTTATTCTGCCCAAATTAGCAGTGCGTAATGAACTGCTGACATTATCTGCTAGCTTCAGGGAGTCTGATGGGGTGAGCAGACCAACAGAACGTTGGTCTCCCTGTTTGGTGTGGCTTGGTCTTTGGGATCACAGGTGGGGAGGAGGTGCTGCATTTCTGCGTCTGGCTTCCCTGCTGGCCTGCAGCTGGACTGCGTCGGGTCCTGAGCGACAGCACGGGGCCTGAGCTCTCTCTGCAGGCAGGAAGGGAGCAGACGGGCACAGGATTTCCCCAGCACAGTGCCTGCTCTTTCAGCCAGCTGCTGCTGCTGCGGCTGCCATTTTGTCACATTATTCCTTCATGTTTTGAAGCAGGGGAAAAAACTGGAGCAGATGAGGATCACAATCTTTGTGGCATCCAGCTCTTTTCGTGGGGAACTTGGAGCGAAATCACAGAAATCTTCCAGGAGACTGGTTCATTTTTAATGATATAGGATTATAGTTTGTTTAATTCAACCTGAGTGACATAATATCTTTCATTTGGACTTATTACCAGCAGAGCAGTTAGTCAGTTGGAAGCAGACCTAGGGCAGGGCATTTTGTCATTATTTTAAATTTTCTCTATCTGACAAAACTGAAGGCCTTGAAAAGACTAGAGCCATTGTAAAGGATAGAGCATCAGAGAATAGGTCACACAGTGTATTAAAGAATGAAAATTGATTCATTCTTTCCTCTGTTGAATAAGCAGCTGTACTTTGGTCCCTGTGATCCATGAAATAAGCTGTCAGGGAAATGGGAAATGTGCCACATTTGAACTTCACTCATTGATTCCGTTCTGATCCGAGGTGCAGTATTAAAATGCATTATGGTGAGTGCAGAATCTGCAGCAGTGACGGCAGCTCAGCCTAGCTTGCTAGTCAGTTGTCTGGGCTATTTGTTATTAAATTAATCAGTGCTTTAGAATTCTGAGACTCATTTACTTAGGTCATCTGGTCAGAGCCAACTAACAGGAGGAATTTCACAAAAGCGACATTTGTTAGTTTTAAATAAAATCAAAGGCGACAGAGGAGGCTTGGGAGGAGTGGTTCTAACAAGATCTATTGGCCCTTTTATCTGGAGAAACAATTTTCAGGCAATTCAGAGATTCTGACAGTAATCAATGTAAGAAGGGGTAGCAGAGACTTCTAGAATATGGGATTATTAGCTGGAGCACGTTAGCCCAATTATGCCTGCAACTCTATTAGACTGCTTAGCTGCAAAATTAAATGGAGGACATTCCCATTATTGCATAAAAGCCATACCCAGTTTCATTTTTTATAACAGAACACACCATCCTTTACACACTTTCTCCCAAGTAAAAAATTAACCTTGTTGTGCTGTCCTTCAGTAGTGTACAGAGGACTGTCTGCAACTAATATTTGCTATAGTAAGTCTATTTTATCCATACTGAAGTGTCTTTTGCTTCTTTTGTGAGTTCTTACAAGTTTTATTAAATAAAACATAATTTTTTGCTGCCTTTGCTTTATTTGCCTCAAAATTGTGATTCATAAAGATGGATTTTTATAATTAAGGTAGAAAGGAGAAATAACCCCCTATATATAATTTAAAATGTTGAAATTATAGACACTATCTAACTTCTGCTTTAAATCACAGGAACAAACTGTTCCCCATTAGCAGCCCTAATTAAATCCATTTTTCTGTGAGTCTTTGGCAAATTCCATTTTAGTAGAGCTGTATTAAGCTCTCTTTTATTTCCTCTCGCTTTGCAGAATTCTCTGTTTGAGATGAATAATAGGTCGAATATGGTATGTGACGGCTCTGTAAATTCCGAAGATATAACATGGACAAATATATTGTTCTGGAAAGCTGGCATAAGAACACTACTGAGCATTTAGAAGCATCCCAACTACCAGACAGGTAGGAGCACTACCATTGTGGCCTGGGGAATTTATATGTGGTGCAAGAATTGGCAAACATCATGTAGCAAAGAGGCTGTGGAGAGGTGGAGAAGGCTTGGAGAAGGAGAAGAGAGGAAGAGTACTGGAGCAAGCAGTGTGCTGTTCCCCCTCTATGCAGCACGTTCAGGTGTTGCACTCCTGAGCTCTGGTCTACTGCCTGCTGTGCCCTGCTCATGTTGTCCTAGGCCTTTTAGGAGGATTGAGCAGCTGCAGAGTAGAGAGGAGAAAACTTTCTGAGGATAGCCAACTCTGCTTTTTTTTCAGTATGTCCAGTCATACGGAGATGTGTTTTCTGCAAGGCTGTGCCGAGTTGCCTGTAGCATCTGTCTGAATCTTTGTGTTGAACCTGTCTGGCAGGGGCCATGCTCCTGCTGAACTCAGACCTGTTTCTGCATGTAGATCAAAACCGGCCCTGGTTTTGTCACTGGTCCTGTGCAGAGACAGCTTTGTTAGGGTGATGCTCACTGGTGACTTGACTGAGAAAGCAGTGCACAGACCAGAGAACCCACCTGAAACAGCCTCTCATTTTGCAGTCCTTGTGTGTGAAGATTAACTTACTCCCAATAACCTGCAACAGTCCCAGAGCAGCAGGCTTACTCCTATCCTCAAGCGGCTCCATCATTCATTTACTGTAACAATTGGCTTTAGCCTTCGATTTCCTCTGTGGAGCATATTGGAAAGACAGAGGCTGAGCTGTGAACATTAATAACAATGAGTAATGACAGTACGAGTTCCACAAGCTTTAACAATCAAATGAATCAACAATCAGGAGAGTTTCATTAATAAATACTTGCTGGAGTTAGATGACAATGGAGCTAGTGCCAGAGGTGTGTGTATCAGTTAAAGGCACTTATCCTGTGTGATCCACCTCTCAGCCCCTTTACTTACCTGGTGGGTCCCATATTCTCCATGATCTGCTGTGGAGGGGGCAGGGGCCAGAAGGAGCAAAGGAGCAGATGGCTTGGGCCATGCTGCTCTGTTGGTATCTGTATTGGATTTACGTGGCAAGGTTTTGGTAGCAGGGGGGCTGTGAGGGTGGCTTCTGTGAGAAGACGCCAGAAGCTGCTCCCGTGTTGGACAGAGACAGTTCCAGCCAGCTCCGAGACGGACCCGCTACTGCCCAAAGCTGACAGCGGTAGTGCTTCTGTGATAACATATTTAAGAAGGGGTAGAAACTGCTGTGCAACAGCAGCCAGGAATGACGAGTGAGAACATGTAAGAGAAACAGCCCTGCAGACCCCCAGGTCAGTGAAGAAGGAGGGGGAGGAGGTGCTCCGGGCGCTGGAGCAGAGATTCCCCTGCAGCCCCTGGGGAAGACCATGGTGAGGCAGGCCGTTCCCCTGCAGCCCGTGGAGGTCCACGGTGGAGCAGATATCCACCTGCAGCCCGGGGAGGACCCCACGCCGGAGCAGGGGGATGTGCCTGAGGGAAGCCGTGCCCTGTGGAGAGCCTGTGCTGGAGCAGGCTCCTGGCAGGACCCGCAGATTCATGGAGAGAGGAGCCCAGGCTGGAGCAGGTTTTCTGGCAGGACTTGTGACCCCGCGGGGGACTGACGCTGGAGCAGGGGACGAGGGTGAGGAGTCCTGCCCCTGAAGAGGAAGGAGTGGCAGAGATGTGTGATGAACTTATTGTAACCCCCATTCCCTGTCCCCCTGTGCCGCTGGGGGGTAAGGTAGAGAATTCAGGAGTGAAGCTGTGCCTGGGAAGAAGGGAGGGGTTGGGGGAAGGTGTTTTAAGATTTTTTCTTATTTCTCATTATCCTACTCTTATTTTGACTGGCAATAAATTAAATTAATCTTTCCCAAGTGGAATCTGTTTTGCCTGTGATGGTAATTGCTGAGTGATCTCCCTGTCCTTATCTTGATCCATCAGCCTTTAGTCATATTTTCTCCCCTGTTCCTGTTGAGGAGGGGGAGTGATGGAGCGGCTGGGTGGGCACCTGGCGGCCAGCCAAGGTCAACCCACCACAGTGTCATGCTGCAGGAAGGCATATGCCCTTCAGTGCCAGGGAGGTGGGCGCTGCTTCCTCTCAGCCTCTGGCTCACACGCAGAAATCCCTGCTGGGTGTAGCAACTCCGTGTGCCACCCCTGGTTCACTACCTTCGTCTTCTCATGGTGCCGTTGGGAACTTGTTACGCTGGAAAGGTAGTGGTGCAGAGCCTGAGGTCACTTGTACTCCCTGAAAATACAAGCAGGAGTGGGTAAACAGAAGTTGGTATAATGTTCTGCCATTTTATTTACAAAAATGGAGTTATCTTCTTTGTGACTCAGGGTAAAATATTCCCCTTCCAAAGCCACCTAAGTAAAAGCTGGGAAAGACTTCTTAAGTTGCAGTATTTTCCCGTCAGGACAGAGTGAGAGGTGCAGTGTAGGGCTGTCTGGCTCATCTTTTGCAACTTTTTCTTTGGGTGAGCTGAACCTGGGCCGGTAACCTCTTACAGAGAGCAAATTCCTGTGCCAAGAGGAGCAGCCCTGGTCATTAGGCTTTTAGTATAGCAACAACAAAAGGAAATGCAGGCTTTGTTCATTCTGGTTTGAAATCCAGTATAGAGCAATTGTAATTCAGCAAGGGAGGGTTTGAGGGCCAACTACCAAAGTGTTCATTCATTACAGGAAAAGAGAATGACATCTTCTATAATCATGATTAAAGGAGCTGTTAATGTCTGTTTCAGGTTTTCCTGTTACTATAAAAGCAAGAGATACGGTTTTCTCTCTTTGGAATTTGCAGCAAATATGCCATTTGCCTTTTTTGTCTGGGCTGTTTGAAGTCAATTTTGTGAACTTCCATGTTTTAAATAACACAAACTATTTTCTACTAGAAGCCCTGCCCCAAGGCACATGATGCTAACAGAAAGGACAATTGGTTTCAGGAGAAATCACAGAGTTCAGGGGTAAAACAGAGCTCTCTACAGTTACAAGGGGTAAAACTGGGAGCTGTTGTGCTGAGGATCTGTGCAAGAGTTAAGCTGCCTGCCAGGAAAAGACACCTCCCTTATAAAGGTGTGGGGTTTCACCTCAAAGACAGGGACTCCAAGCCTCATTCCAGCGTGTCATCTCACTGTTTCCTGCTGCTTTTATGCATTCAAGTGACTCTGCTCCAGTCTCTGAACCTTCCCCACCCTGCTATGCCTGGCATGTAGGAGCTTTCATTGTACAGCACACTGCGGGTGCTTGTGGTAAGCAGGCTTTAGCATGGCTTTTTTGGCCAGGGCGAGTGCGTTACACTGTTGGGCTAGCAGAACTGGGCTACCTCTGGGTAAGTGTGGAGAGTTTCACGGCCCTAGTAACAGACCTAAGCCCTTTGCATACCTGTGCCCATGATGAATTGTGTGCACATCTGGGCCCTGCATGGCAGTAATGGAAGTGGTGCTGGCTTAGATGAATCTTCGCAGTAAAGGAAGAGTGCAGATTGGCATTTGATTTCTGAGAGCTTGGTGCCTTCTTTTCCGGCTCCAAAAGGGGTGTCTCTGCACTTCTCTCCTGGCATGTCCTCTGTGATCAAAGACTTTGGAGTGCAGAGGTGCTATAAGGTCACAATGTGTGTGTGTCCAGAGAGAGCAGTGATGGGGCTTTGTGGGAGACCTCGGCTGGTCCAAGGGATCAGAATGCAAGTTTAACATTGACCTTGAGCAGATATCCATGTAGCCTTGAAGAGACTGGAGAGTCCTGAAAAAAGCTGAGCAAACAAGTCCGAGGAACTGTTAGACTACTGAACACAGTGATAAGCATTCTAAGGGTTGGCAAACATCCTGGCTTTGACCAGAGCATGAACAGCGCGTGATCAACAGTTGTATTGGCTGGCTGGCGCGTGATGTGAGAATGGATTGGACAAAAGTAGAATGGTAGAGTATATAAAAAGGCACTGCTTGAAAAATAAAGTGTGTGATTGCTGCAACTGGATATTCAGTGTCGTGTCCGTCTCTACAACAACAGGGCTTCAGGCTCTCAATGGTTTTTAAGTCCCTTTTCTCTTTGATGGCATCTGTCAGTTCGGCCACCCAGCACCTGGGCAGGTCAGCACTGCTAAGCACATCTGCTGACACCCAGTGCAGTCCATACTTTTGACCTCTGAGGTTTGGGCACTCCTTTGGGCTTCATTCTCAGACTGCTCTCATCTCACAGACCTAACAGGGCTTGTAGTGGTAACACACAGAAACACAAGACTGACTTGCAAAATGAACAAATAGATCACGAGAGAAAGCATTCTGGACTCTGGTGGCTTCTTGTGCTATTGATGTGTGCATGCAACGTGGCCAGAATTGTCACTGGGAAAACCCCCACAGCCAGTGGAGTGAGCCACCCCACAGAAATGTACTGAGTCCTGTGGCCTTCTGTAGTTTTTGCCTTTGGACTAATTAATGCTGTGGAACTGTTGAAGCTATTTTCTCTTAATGCTGTTGCTTTTAATCTTGTATCTGTGTTTTGGTATGCTTGTTGCCTGATTCTACTGAATCCTCCTCTTGGCATCAGGAGTCTCTTTGTCAAGTGGATAGGGTTCTTGGCAGCCTCAGAGCTCTCCATCTTATTTCTCTGTAGCCTTTGGGCCTCTTGCCTTTTGGGGTTTCAGAGACTATAGAGAGGTGCTGAAGAACAACTTGTAAAGTACCATGTGAAGGTTTGTCTTTGTGGAAGTGCTATAGCTGAGATGCAAACGACACCCAGTACTCTCATTTTTGTCCTTGATCATACATGGATGTCCTTATTTCTTGAGGACCGCTGGGACACCTTTGAATTGCGCCATTAATTCAAGTCCACCTGACAGTTGATACCCAAACTTCTCATACAACATGAAAGTGCATCTCCTTCCGTGATAAAGAACTGGCCATTGCTATTTGAGTGCCATGCTGGCATACACTCTCAGCATGTGCAAGGGCATGGTGTCTGCAGCACTGGCAGCTTGGGGCTTTGTTGCCTTAGCTCTGCAATTGCTCTGACCTCACAAGCTGGACAGCTGGGTACACTAACCCAGTGGAGATCTGTGATCAGAAACCCCGTGAGTGCTCCTTGTGTGCATTGCAGCAGCAGAAGCTCCAGGCTCTGGATGGAGCCAATTTGCAAAATGCTGACCAGTCACAGCCATTAGGGCTTCTTGGTTCACTTTCTAGACGAGTCAGGCTGAGAGGTGTGGTGTCCAGGCTGGGTGTCCAGACAGTGCTTTACATTCTGTCTGAAGCTCTACTGCAGTTTTGATGGATAGGATATCCCTTCTCAGTGCCTCCCTAATCCACTAGCTGCATACAGCTGCTTCTTACCTTTTCAGATGTGCGTAAAGTGATCCACACCAACAGTAATGCTGTAAAGGCCCTCAGACTTGCAGAAAATGTTATACAAATTAAATAATAGTAATGATTTAATAAAGATGCTGTTAACAATTATGAACTCAGCCAGAAATACAGCCTGTTCAGTCTGTTCTGAGGGTGGGACTTGCATTTGCCTCTTCTCCTGCTGTGATGAGCTACTATCAGAATTACTGTTGTTTTTTTCAGCAGAAGGCCCTGCAGTGTGCCATGCTGAACATTTCTAAGGTCTCAGTAGACGCGTCTTAGCTATGGTGCTCTGCCACAGCACTGTCTGTGCTCCCGACATGTCTGTGCGCTTTATTGCTTGATTGTGTTGGTAGGTCTGTTACGTCTTGCTCTAGCAGTCTGTTGGATTTCATTCTTTACCTACAGTCTATTTTCTACTGCTCTCAAGATCAGTGTAAGGAGATCTTCACTCTTTTTCCAGGCCACATTTGGAGTCTTGACAGATGCAGCCCCTGGGTGTTCGTAATACAAATGGAGATCACCAGGGAAGGCCAAAGCTGTTACTGGTTCACAAGAACATCGAGTCATGAGGCAGCCCTGAAATGTGTAATATCAGTTAAAAGTGACCAATGCAGATATGAATTATTAAGTCTATTAGCATGGGGCTGCCATAACGAAGTGTCAAATTCTTCACAAAACCAATTCCTACCTAAAAGATCTAGGATTGAAAGCAGAGAAGATTCTAAAATTATGGGAATTGAGAGGAATGAGAGAACACAGTATTGATCATGCACACCAGTCATGTCTGTTTCTATTTAGAAATATGAAAAACAGATTAATGAATTAATGATTCAGTGTCAAAAAGGGGCCCAGAGGCAGCAAGTCTACTTAACTCATGTGACTGACTGTAAAAACCTTAGCAGCGTCAGGAGCTGGTAGGAAGATGGCAGTGGGAGAGGGGCTGAGTGGCAGTGACTACAAAACCCCAGCGCAGACGGGACAGGGAAGGGATATATCGGATTTTAACTCCATGACAGTGAACGGGCATCGAAGGTCTGAGTTCTTGGGGCACGCAACAGCCAGCACAGAGGTAAGAGTTGAACAGCTGTATCATCCACTGGGTTGAGGCTCAAGTTTTCCAGCTCAGCCATTAACAGCTGTGGTGGGTTAACCCTGGCTGGCTGCTAGGTAGTACCCACCAAGCTGCTCTCTCACTCCCCCCTCTCAGCAAGACAGGGGGAGAAAATAAGATTAAAAAGCTCCTTTGTGAAGATGAGGACAGGAAGATCACTCACCAATTACCATCACAGGCAAAACAGACTTGACTTGGGGAAGATTAATCTAATTTATTGTGAATTAAAAATAGAATAAGATAGAAAGAAAAACAACACTAAAAACACCTCCCTCCCGCCCTCCCTTTTTCCCAGGCTCAACCTCACTCCTTCACTCCCAACACCTCTCCCTCCTCCCTCTGAGTGGTGCAGGGGGATGGGGAATGGGGGGTGTAGTCAGTTCATCACACGTTGTCTCTGC
>VYZV01014753.1:181889-244262 GCA_013401275.1 Pandion haliaetus | reverse complement strand
GGGGCTGAGGAGGCGGGGGGGGCGGCGCTCGGCAGCTGCCCGGCCGCGCGCTCTGCGGCTGCTGGGCCTTCTCGTGGGCAGCGCCCGGGCGACCCGGTGGCGGCCACAGGAGCGTGCCTCCGGAGCGTAGGCTGGCCGGCCTACGGGCGCTGGTGCCGTCACCGGGCTTCTGCTTCGGCCTTAGCGGGATGTGCGTAGGAAAACAATCCCGTGTCCTCCCAGCAGCTCGCAGGAGCTGACGGCTGCGTCGGGCCGATGCTAGAAAACCAGTGCCGAATCTGAGGAGGACCGCAGTCCCGCCCAGCGCGGCCCGAGGAGAAGTTAACCGAGTTACAGGAGGGGTAACTGGAGTCAATATCATGGCGGTCACTAAGTGCGTGGAGCTGTTTCTTCCAGATGCCGTTTTGGGTAAGGACGCCTTGGGCTCTCCAGCCATTCGGCTGCTTGCCAGGACGTTTTTTCTGAAACCCTGCGGCTTCTTATTGGGACCTCGGGTTCAAAAGACACATCCCCTTTTGTCCTGCAGCACAGAAAAGGAAGGAACAAAATCTTGTGTTTTGCGTGAGCTGGACTCTCCTGGGATTTTTGAGAGAGCTTGAACTCGAGGAGGTAGTCTGGTGATGAGGTAATGATGCTTCATTGCCAGGCTGTATGTTTTTCTTCTTTATCAATACTGGCATAACTAATTACATTAAAGCATAAATGACCTTGTTGGAACAGCTAATCTTAGGCAAATGAGTGTGCCACTCCCACAAGTCACTGGAATGACACTTAGCATAATAGCTCCTTAATATGTGGAACATCTGTTCTTCGTTTTCGAAATAATTGGTGACTCTTCCTCATTACCTTGACTTACCACTGCCAAAGTGAGCCAGCCATCCCTGGCATAATATTTAAACTTTCACTTCTGGTTGGATGGGGTTTTGAAACCACTGCTTATTTTCTTGCCAATCTAAACTATAAGTCATCTGAACTCCCAGTTACAGTTAATGTGTGATAACTAACTAATGGTAGTTAATGGCACTGGCTAATAAATTAACAAAAGCACAGTTTCTCTTTCGGAATGAGAGTAATGGGGATACTAGTAGCATCACTTATGCCTTCAGTCTTGCTTTTAAGGGGGACTGTCTCTTGCTTCACGAACAGCAGGATTGAAACCCCTCCGACAAGTTGAACACAGTGAATAGTCTTTTAAAACATGCTAATAAATACGAGAGCCCTCAGCGACCAGCCAGTCAAGCCACACCGTAAGCAGAGCTAGCTGCCTGCATAAATAGCTGCTCTCATTGCAGCAGTGCACAGGCTCCTCGAACGCTGTTTTGGGAGAGCCGGGGGGAAGAGATGGACTTCTTGAGGCCCTGAAGGGTGGTGAGGTCTGGTTGTTTCCCTGCTGAAGAACAGCCCCACCACTGTCCACCCAGGTATTTCTGTGGCTTGTGCCAGGGACGCTGTCGTGGGCAGAATGTGCCTCGGGTGACAGAAGAGCTGTGCTTGGCTTGTTAGGCTCCAGCCAATCCCTCTGGCTTGGTTCAGGATGGCAGGGAAATAGGATATGGCCGCTCCCTGGGGGAGCTGGGATGTCTGAATGTTACTTGCTGATGGAGCTTCAACAGAGCTGTGCGTTCCCCTTCCACGCTGTCTGTCTTTAGCAGGCAGTTAGCAGCCTGGCTTCTCCCTGCTGGGGTGTGGAGGACAGGGAGAGTCAATGCATGCCTACTAATCTGCTTTCATTTCACATCTGCCTTTTAGGCTGCTTGGTCTTGTGGTACAATCACAACAATGCTAGAATAACACCTTAAAACCAATCATTTTTATGGGAACACACATAGTATAAAAGCTCTGACTGTCTGTGCACGCATATACCATCAGTGGCTATTACCCAATAAAGCTGTCAGATAGAGAAACATCACAGCAAGTCCTTGAACAGTATCTCCTCAAGTTTAAACAGAGAAAAAGCTCCTCACAAGTCATTTCTCGTAAAAAAGAAAAGAGGATCAATACAAGCTGAACGAATGAATCAGGGTTGCTTCCTATAGACAAGGAGAGAAATAAGGTTTGTGACCACAGGTCTGGCTTGGGGGGGGCAGCTCACTGGCCATGCAAATCACCCTGACAAACTTGGCAAGAGCCCTCGGCTGCTAAATGCCAGTGTTGACTGCATGCATTGCCTTCTCCCAGGATTTGGCTTTTATACTGGAGAGGAGCAGGAGCCCAGGGTCCTTCCTGAGAGCTGAGAGGTCAGGGACTGCCAGGCAACCCTGTTCTCTCTGCTTCCTCCACAGTGAGAACAGTCTTGGCACAATGACAAACCTGGAATAACGAGCAGGGTGTAAACAAGCTGCTCTGCTGCACTGGTGTCCTCGTGTCTGTAAATGCTGTCAGTGCTCTCCTCCACCCAGTGCAGATGTGCCCAGAAATTCTAGGCTTCATCATCCCAATTTTGCAGCAGTTCTTGGCCCCAAAAGGAGCTCTAGAAAGTGCTTTAATTTCTCTGTAGTGATTAGGAACATAGTGCTTCCTGCGTGACAGACTGTCTGTGCTTCTGAGGATCCTGCACGCTGAGCCCTTTGTATTTCTCTCTTCACGGTGTGAGTCCTACAATGCTCCATGTAATGGATGTTATTTAGGTTGAAAGGTAAGCAGCTTAAATGCTTTGCTTTCTAGCATCTGTGTCCTGTTAGAGCCATTTCTCCCTCACTCTCAATTGCACATTTTGTTACATGAACATGTTTAGATAGAACAAGGGTTTTTCTCTCCAAATATTTATAGTGATGACTTGTGATGTAATCAATAGGGTTTGCGGAGTCTCACCCTGCACCATCGCATCTTTATTCTTCAGAATGATGCTTGCTGCAATATTATAGCTAGGACTGACAAGATAAAGCTGAGTTAAAACAAATTGCACATTATCTGCTACCATCCTGCTGTTGAGATTGCAGAAGAGAACAAATGAAATTCTGTCAAAGAGAAGCTCTTCTCCCTCCTCCTAAGTGGAGTGGCAGCTACTGAGGCAGGTGAAGAACAGCTCTGACAGAAGCTGTGCTGAGATGGGGCTCCTATGCCCTCACCCCCAGCCCATGACCAAAGTGCTCTGCACCAGGCTTCCAGATCCGCATCCATCTCGTCTCCGTGCTAGATCCCGAGCACATCTTTCGCAGCCCCTCTTCAGTCTTTGCTCAGTCAGCTCCTGGGGGGTCTCCAGAATTCAGGACGCCATTACAGGCCATGCAGAAGTATGGTCTGAGCTCTCCCTCTCCTGCAGTGTGCCTCAGGAGGTGTGGCAATAGCTCGCACCCGCTGTTGCCTGGTCAGCTTGTCTCCTTCCCCCAAGAATCACTGCAAGGAGAAACACTTCCAGGGAACTGGGATTGTTATGACAGTTTTTTCCTCCCTGTCACAGCCAGCAGTGAGCCAGTTTTCCTGGGCCCAAAGAACACTGATGTTCCACACAGTCTCAGCAAGAGGTGCTGGCAGGATCCCTTTGTGGGCCAGTCTGAATGCTGGCCGTCCGCTCTACCAGGCCTGCATCATGAAGTCTGAGTATTTTACGCTGCAGGCCTGCTGTGAACCTGCCTCTTGCCAGCAAACGCTGGAAGCATTTTCTGAAAGACTTCGGGAAAGCAGGCAGGCTATGGGGAGGTTTGGCTGATGTAGCGTTTGAGCAAAGTGCTGTTCAGTATGGCTATGCGTACTCTGTGCTAAACTAAGAGACAACAGGAGCTCTTCATGTAGCGAGGAATTAAATGCAGCCTTTTCAGGAAGCCACGTGCTCCTGTAGTTGATGAAGGGTTGAGAGCATCTTGCCGCAGAGCTGCCCAACTAGGCGACTCGGCACAAAGTCGTTGGGCAGTGTTTAATAACGTCCACGTGACTCCTTTGGGCCGTGGAATTATCTGACTTTGTCTCAGTCAGTGAGAGTGGGATGCTCTTTTGGGCACAGAAACTGCATTAAAGAACATTATTGCTCTGGATGGAGCTGCCAGGAATTGCTGTTTCTTGCTCTTAGCTGGAGGGTGGCTTCACTCTTTGTTGTATGAGGTGGGTATATTTAGGTTCACTTGACAGGAAGCCTCTTGACTTCAGCAAGAAGGCACTACAGACAACTCTGGCTTAGAGGCCAAAGAAATTCCCACTTCTGTTGCTGCTCCTATGAAAAAGAAAAAAAATAATTTCTCAAAAATAAACCACATTTGACCTGTAAGCAGAGAGTGTAGCTTGGCAGATGGCAAGGGAGGAAATCGGGGATCAGGCACTGGGAAAGATACAAGCAAAATACCACCTGATTTCTGTCTACTTAAAAGCCAGCTCTTCACTCGGAAAAGTCGCAGACTCTGCCTCTGCACAGCTCCCTGCCTCAGTCTGTGAGTGCTGAACCGGGGACTCTTCCAGTCTGAGACTGAGCGAGCTGCAGAGGAATGCTTAATTATGTGACTGCTACCCCAAAGGATAATTACTGATCTGAACTACCTGCAATGTCCCTGGAAAGCTGTTTAGCATCAAAGACATTATTTAGCTAGCCAATAGGAAAGAGTAATTTTCAAATATTCTAGGAAATAAATTTCTACAGATTTTGAAGATACTAATAGTGATAGATCATTATTACCTGGTATTAGGAATTATTTTTCCTAATTCTGTGTAGAAGAGTCAGGCAGACGCTGGTGGGTGGAAGGAGCAGCAATCCTATGCAGCCTTAGTGCCTTGGTTCAGAATATTCTGGGCTTGGTGGAGTCAGGAAAGACTCTTCCTCCTTCTTTTTAGGGACACAGAGGTATTATCTCCAAGCCCATCATTCCTGAAATGCCTTTTAATTGCTGAAGGGCCAGCTCTGTCTGGGCCAAGTCCCTGACCACTATCCTCTTGGGCACTGGACCATGATGAGCTCTGCTGGCACCCAGGCCCCAGACAGCCCCAGGCTCTACCCGGCAGCTTGGTCAGGACCTCAGTGGCAATAGCTGTCCCGGTCCACTCGATGGACTCCTGATGGTTCGTTTGCTACGATCTCGAAAGTGCAAAATTAAGGTGACCAACACCAAAGGGTATACCAATAATCACACAGTAAAACTTTATTGTATTGCCCGTGAAGAGGCACGCGATAGTTAGAGATGGGTGAAAGAAAGGAGAAAAGTAAAGTTAAGTTTAGAGAGAGGAGAAAAAGAAGTTATAGCTACCACTGCTGATCTCAAGACGTCCTAACGGTCCCGGGTCCAGCTGATGCTGCGTCGTCGATCGTCATGGTCCTTGGTGGGGAAGCTTCAAATTCCCGTCGTTCAGAAGTCATCTTTTAACACACCTCGCTCCACCTCTGCCTCAGGAGTCTCCGTCCTTCTCGAGCGAGGCCATCACGCAGGCGCAGGGTCAGTGTCCGAGGCGTGGTAAGTCTTGGAGGTGGGTAGCCTTCGACCAGGAGGTGTGTTTTGGTATTATAATGAAGCCAAGTTTGTCTAAAGTTCACGATTTCTTCATCGATGTCATGGCAACAGTTGCAATCCATCCTTTTTGACAGTACCTTCCAGGAGCCTTGTACCGCACATTCCGTTCTTGGGATCGGCCACTGCGCTCCAAGCAGGCCGTTGTCAGGTAACGTACTGTTCATGTTCCTGATGACAATGTTGAGATAATGCTGATTTTCTGACCGACTCTTAAAATAGCCCAGGGTTCCCGAGGCTTTAATAGCCACACCGGGCAGCCACCTGCTTTTACACCTAGCCAGAAGGACACGATGTATGTATCACCCTTGGCACTGGACCACCCTGCCTTGGGAGATGTGTCTGGCAAAGCACTTGAGCTGCCCTTGGCATTGCAGTCCAGCACCAGTTAATGCAACTCAGCGGGGAGTGCACCACATGCACATACAGCGAGTGCAAGATGTGGCATTTGTGCAGAGACATGTCAATGCCATGCCAGTGTGCTTGCCTGTGGCCACGGTCATCTTTGCCTTATTGTTGATAGAGATCAATTAGTATTTTATAGCGTATATGTGGTGGGCCACCCCCTATTTCTGTGTTAAGGGAACATAGCTAACTACCCTGGGTCAGCTGCTGGTGCGTACCCTGGGACTTATTCTGCCCCCGACTGCCCAGTGAACAGAGGTCTACAGCAGTGGAGCCGGGCGTTTGTGTCCCTCTCCTGGCCTCCTTCAGATGCACACAGAACCTTGTGAAAAGCAGATGCAGCCAGCCTCCTTGTTGATGCTGGCAGTGTCTTGCACCTGCAGTACCATCCCATTCTAGTAAGGACGCTGTTAATAAACGTAGGGCTTGAAAGTGCCAGTCACGACCAAAATAGTAATGAAATTACATCATAAATGCAGCATCAAAGCTGATGTGGTTCCCTGTTACACAACTTAGCTGTATATCCCATTTCATAGAGCTCTGAGGAGGCACCACAGATTCCCTCCCCCATCCCATTCAAAGGAGCCCCGTCTGCATTGAAAGACTGTATTTTTTCCAGAATATCAAGGGTTTGGTTTCTTTGGACCTGACTGTAAATCCAGGAGGCCTTTGTGTGTATTTCACAGGGCTCTGTCCCTGCAGATTCCATTGGTTTTCAAGCTAGTCAGGCCCAGGACCTGCTCCGTGTTCTCTCCCTTTATATTTGTATCACTGTTCTATTACAGCAAGGTGCTGCAGAGAGGAGATGAAAAGCCGCTTGGAAGTCTTTTTCTATGAAAGTGTGAATTTATTTTTAAATCTCTTGAATTATTTACTTTGTCTGCCTTTTTTTAATGACAGGTGAATACGTTTATGACTTGTTCTCTTTCCCAAGGTAGCACTCGGCATGAAGGGAATTAATTACATGTAGAGTAAATGCAGCTGATGTTAATTTTCTAGTCAAGTTTCAGCTTTGCTGAAATTTCAGAAAGAAAGTAGTGTTTTATAAATTAAACTCTGCTTTGTGTGCTTTCTTTCTAAAGAAGGCTTGGCATTTGGGAAGGCAGCAGGAACAGAAAACAAACATACTGGATGAGGGAAACTTGTCTTTAAGGATGTACTCCATCAGCTATCGGTAGACAGCTGTGAGAGATCAGTGTGGCAGCCCATCAGCTGTATGTGGAGACTGTGATAGACTCCAGCAGCACACCAGCACCTTTGGCAGGAATTGGTGTCAGTGGCAAATTGCTGGTCTGTGGCACAAGCTGCTGCTTTGAACTGACAGCGCGATTAAACTAGTTACTCCTTTCTGTAAGAGAGCGCGTCCTGTGCACTACCAGGAAAACCTCGTTCTGCTTCAAAGCAGTTTAGATACTGATACCATCAGAGCTTAACTGAAAAGGGTCCTGCGCTGCCATGTCTGCACTGTCTGTGCAGATGCGCTACCAGCAGGACAGGTGAGGCTGTGGTTCCTGGGAAAATCAAACTACCATCAGCATACATTGGCAAACTGGTCCCCTTTGTTGTTCCATCTGAGGCAATGGTTAGCATTTCAGTCCCTCACTCTAGAAGGTTGGAATGATCTTACATTAGTCGTGTGGTGTGAGAACTCTCGGGAGCACAACCCCAGAGATGGATAGGTGCAGTGGGCTGGAGCTGTGGTGCTGGGTCTGGCTGGACCGAGGGCAGGAAATGCTGTGCTGCTCTCCAGCAGACAGGCTGGGCATGAGAGCACTGACCCTGGCAGCTGCTTGCCGGCCCTCAGTAACTTACCCCTGCAAGCAGCTGACATGGAAAGGGTCATAATTAATTTAACTCTCCATCCGTCAAGCCCATTTTCTGTCCCTGGAATGACAACTCGTACGTGATGCTTTGGAAAAGAGCGGTTCCTTCCAGCCTCCAGTGCTGCTTATAGGCAGTGGTGCCCTGTGTGGCTTAGCAGAGAGCAGATCCATTTTAAATGTGGTCTTCTGATTTTAATGTGCTGTAGTATTTACTGTCCAAGTTCTTATGTCACAGATTGCCAGCTGTTGTGTTTAAATCTGATGGAGATGGCCCTGTCTCTGCTGGGGTGAAACTGCTTGGCTGTCCACTGCCAGTGAAGCACTCTGAGCTGAGATGGGTGAGTTGCAGTAAAATCTATGTCTCATCTGCATCATTTCATCGTCTTTTAACAAGTGGACAACAGTTAAGTGTGTCCGAGTGAATTTATTGCTCTGGGTCTTGTTCTGAGGAGCAATGACCACTGGGTGCCCCATTATCTTTTAGCTCATGTGTATATGAAACTGTCATCTCATGTTTCCTGTAGTTTATGGCCCATATCTGATAGGGGGATGTAAAATGAGTTTATGCTTTAGAAGTAGAAAAGGTTAACTCTAAATAATAATAAAAAGTTAAAATGCAGAATAGAAATGTTGCTTTATTTTTTATGGGTTCTACATAATTTTGGCTCCTTCCCCAAAGGATTTGGTATAACTCAATGAGAAAATTGCATTCAAATCCTGTGGGCTGCTCTGCCGTGACTGAACTGAAATTAGGGGAGATAAACAAAGTAGTTTTATAGAAACCATTTGGATGGTTGCCTGCTGGGGGAAGCACTTGGTGCCTAGGCTGTACTGTCTCTTGAACAGGACAGAGACAGGATGACAGCAGGCTTGTGGTAAAAAGGGAGGACGCAGGATGGTCCCAGGGGACCTGAGTGCACAGGGACCTCTGCTTGCTGTTCCTGCCCCTGGGATGTTTGCGGAGGGCTACTGGGAAGTAGCAGCTCATCAGATGGCTACTTGCTCGGAGTGTGGTTCTCATTTTAAATGTGTTGTTGGCTTGTTGATGGCAACTGTACCTTCCTAGGGCTGCTCAGGATCCAGTGCCGTGGTCTGAGGCCTCCCAGAAGGAAGGAGTGTCAGTGAGAGATTTTGCCATCTAGCCTAGACCCATGGGCATTGCTTCTGTCCACCTCCTTAGCCTTGCTTGAGGTGTTTGCTGAGCTCCAAAACTTCCAGGAGCAGTCCCATGAGCACATGCACAACCAAGTTGTGGCTTTGCCGGTCCCACACATGGTTCAGAACGCCACAGAAGGATCCTCCTGTACACAGGCACGGTGCTCTGCCTCGTACTCCTGTGAATGCTACGTGGCACACAGCTGGAAAAAGGCTTCCTGAAACTTGGGACAGTCTTAGCTCCTGGTTTTTGGGAACAGTGAGATTAAAATCACAAAGTAACTGTGGGTCGCTGCCCATGATGGGCCCTTGGGAAGGGCTCCTGAGTGAGAAGGACCACTAGGACTCTCCTTGCACAAGCAGCGCTTTGCAGGGTGTGTTACAGAGCTCAGTGCTTTGCAAGGCTTGCCTGATGCCCATAGCAGTAGCGCTCGGGTGTGTGAGCATGCAAAGGGCCTGGATTGTTACTCAGTGCTGACATTCCAGACATGACTAAGCCATTTTGATGAAAGAGATGGAATCTGACAGTTTTACTATTCAATTGTTTCTTACAGATTTCAAATAACAATAAATTGGCTTCTTTTAAAAGAACAAACTGTGGAAAAGCTTTTGTAAGCAGAAGTGAGTGGTCTCTGAAGCATGGCAGACTGCTCTGTATTCACAGCCAGCTAACAAGCTCTTCAAGACCCAGTGGAAAGGGGGCTGGACTGAAAAGCAAATGCCTCTTCTCAGATTCAGCTTTGCCTTGAGGCACTTGGGGAAAGACATGCACAGGAGGAAGGGGAGGAGGTTTTAGAGTCTCAGCATCCCCCAGAAGACAGGCTTATCCCCAACACCATCACAACAGCATTGCAGACGGCACACTGCTGGCACTGCTGAGCTCCAAGGGTGGGTTCTTTGTTGCTGGGGTGCCTCTCTCTCGAGGGCAGGCATGGGGCTGTGCGAGCTGTCTGTCTCTGGAGGGGCTCTAAGTGGGTGCTGGCATTCCCGCGGCTGCCTGTGGCAGACTTGCTTTTTCCAGGGTGCTGGAGTTGGTGGCAGAGTGGGTCTGTTTGGATGCCTCCTGGACCCCCGTCCCCTTTGTGAGACTTCCACAGAGGCTGCTGCAAGGCATCTGGGGAGCAGCACATCCACAGGCGCATGTAGAAGGAACTGCTGGTTTAGGAGGTTTATCTGCTGCTTTTATAAATCACGGGCCTGTCATTGCCCTCCAGGCAGCGTCCTGCTGACACCTCCTCCGCAGGACTGGTAGCCTCTGCAGGCTGCCAAGGCCGGGTGGTGACGGGGGATGCTGTGCCCAAGCTGGGGCTGGCAGCGGGTGCTGGGGAAGGGCAGGGTGACCGCCAGGCCCCCGGGTGCAGTCTGCCTGCAAGGGAAGAGTTTGGTGCACGTCCCCAGAAGCTGCTTGCTGGCAGACCATTCCTGAGGAATTAACCTTGGTGCAGACAGAAGAGCCAGGAGAGCAATTGCACTGACATTAAACAGGCTGACAGAAAGTGCAGGGGCTGCATCTGGAGCAGTGATGGTAAGGACTGTGTCTGTCAGGATGGGGCTCAGAGGGCTGGATGCCTTGCCATGCCCCCAGGGTGGGAGGAGGGAGCTCCGTGGGGCCAGGCAGCCCCCACTGCCCCTTGCATACATCTCTTGGGTATGCCTGTAGTGAGGGCAGCAGGCTCCATACCCTCAGGGTGCTGTTGACCAGAAGGGCTCTGTGCCCTGGGCTGAGAGGTCACCCTGGCCTTTCAGCACTGAGCTGGAGTTCCCTGGGGCAAGCGTTGGCCAGGGCTGGGACTGCAGAGCCTGTGGCAGCTGAGGTCCTGGATCCTCCTGCTTTCCTTAGTGCCTTTGTTCAAGTGGCAGGCTAGAGAGTCTGACGGTTCTTCTTGGGCGCTTTGCACCTTTTAGCTTTGCTCCTAAGAACTGGTGTGTGCTGGGCTATCCGTTTATCAGCTGGAGTTTGCTAATGAAGGTATAAGCATTGTGGATTCTTTGGAGGACTTTGTTTGCAAAGACCCTGGGATACAGGAGCAAATGGCTGTAAGGAAAAATGCCTTTCATCATTCACGATAAAGAACATCACAACGCCTTGGAGACATCACTTCATTCAGGAATTACATTGCAAGAGTCATCTAGTGTCAAATAAGTTTCATTTAATAGGTCACTCACTTAAATAAAGTTTCTGTAGAAATCAATATCACTTTCTCCTGCAATTGACAGCTCAAGACATTGAAAATGGCGTTTTTCACATGAGGTTTATTTAATTTTAGGAGGAAGAATCCCTCCCACACCTTCTGCTTGGTCTAGGCAGTGCTGGTACAAGGTTAACAGTCTGCTGAGGTGGAAACCTGCCCTGTCCTTTCCCATGGGGATAGTGTGAGGTCATTTTAGCACAGGCTTGCCAGTGTCATGTGCAGTCAGGATGCCATTGTCACAGGGCTGTATCAGAGGTGTGTTCACAGCTCACGGAAGGAAACAGGGACAAGTCATTGTGTTCTCCCTTACAGATGAGTTTGGCGGGGCAAAATGCCTCATTGTATATCTTAGCAGAACTAAACTTTCTGTAGAGGCAGGTATCTGTGGGCTGTGAAGACTGGAGATTGCAACAGGGATGCTTCTGTGTCCAGGGTAGGTGAATCTTGCAGTTTCAGCCTCCCTTAAGAAAATGGGATACTTTTATTCCATGTTTTTATTTCAGTCTGATAGTGTCCCATGGGGAAGGGAGGAGACTCTGGCAGCTTTCTGCACCATCTCCCAGGAGAGCTGTGTGTAGGAAATGGGAGCTGTTATTATTCCTACTATAGTGAAGTAATTGTTTCTGAACACTTGATGTTTTCTCCACTTGCTTTTCAGTCTTAAGCAATTTCTGAGGTTGACACGCCATCTCCAGTCACATTTGTCTTGTGTGGCATGACTTAGGCAACTACAGCTGACATTGTCACAGCATTTTACATGAAAGCCTTCAATTGCAGGCTAGCAGATGACCCCTGAAATGAGCAGCAGGAGACATCAATGCCCTGAACTTCCTCCACAAGAAAGAGTTGCTGGCTCTCGGGGTAACATGTAGCCAGTGTCAAGTTTTTAAAGCAAACACTTTTCTGCTGGTTGTGTGCAAGAAGCAGTGTTATTAGTCCACTCTTGCACAGCCTGCACGTGGACTTTCCTGTGAGCATTTTTGGCCACGAGACACCCCCTGCAATCAATGAGAGAACTGCATTGGCAACAGACATGGGAGTTTGAGAGGACTGAGGAGTGCATGCAGTGCTTTGCCTCCTGTCTGCCCCTCCATACAAGTGCCAGCAGCCACTGTGAGGTGCAGGGGGTAAGGGATCGGGGACTGGCCCAGCGGTCAAAGCCAGGCTCTGCAGAGGTGCATGTCCTTGCAGAAAAGGAAAACTCTGTCACTCCCTGGGTATTTACTGTGGGAGAGTGGCAGGCTGTCAGGGCGCTTGCAAACACTTCTCTGTGAAGGGAGATGACGGCATCTCAGGTGGGGTGCTGTGCAGGGAGAGGAGATGCCTTGGACGTGGGTTGAGCAGCAGAGGCATTGGGGACACCTGTGCTCGCTTAGGGCACAGGCACAGGGGATGCTCACTGGGCCTGACACGTAAAACTGGGGTGGCAATTTTTTCTCCTTGGAGCATACAGCTCCAGGAGGCAAGACGTCCATCGGACAGCGAATGCCAGCTCTCGTGCTGAGAAGCAGGCGGCAGCTGGCAGGAGCGCTCGGCAGGGCCCCAGCCGGCTCTGGAGCCCCAGCGGGGGCTTGTGGTGGGGCTGGCTGCTGAGCATGCTGCGCTCCCCCCCGCACGGGGACGGCTGCTGGGACGCAGGGTCAGCTCCTGCTTTCCTGACAGCTCCTTGCTGTGGATGGGAGAGGCCAGTTGGTCTGCGAGAGGGACAGGAGCAGCTATGCACTCTGACGGCATGCTGGCTGTGCGCAGTCTCACTGCTCTGAGAGGGGAGGAAAGGCGCTTTTAGGACTTGGTTGGAGCAACTTGTAGCAGCTAACCCAGAGCTGATGGCAGTTCCCCACTCCCCGTCTGTCCAACAGAATTAGGTGCTATGTAAAACCGCCCAAGCTTTTAATGACCTCTTTCAGACACAAACTGACCATCTAACTTCGCACGATTCACTGAGATTCCATTTTGCTCAAAGAAATGAAAATAATAGTTTAAACCATTTCAAATATAGCTGTAAATCCCGAACAACATTAATCTTTTCCAAAGCATTAAACTGATCCCTGGTGGATTCTCAAAATTGCTATTAGGAGGAGGCACGAGATACTCTCTCCTGAACTTCATGTTCCCAAAGTAAATAACAAGCCACGCTGAGTCTGGGGTTTATTAGTTCTGACTGGTGCCTGCCTGTCTCCTCACCCTATTCTGAGTCATCAAACATTAGCACTTGCTGCATTGTGGAGGCAAAAGTTCATGCACAGAATCACAGATGTGAGGAAGGGGACTAAGGTGACGTCTGGGTTCAACGAGGGAACAGCAGCTGCCGCAGAGAGCGTGGGAACAGAGGAGAGCTGTCTGGCTTGTACAGCCATGCATCTTCCTTTGAAGGGATCTGAGGCTCTGGTGTTCGATTGACAGAAGGACTTGGATGGAGACAGCAATAGTGAGAGTGGTTTAATTAGGCTTCTGAGTCTAACTCATTCATTATGCAAGACCAGATGCGGTATTTTGTTTTGGTGCACTGGCTGAGGGGAGGGGATGGGGACCACTGACCTCTCCGGGGCCACAGAGGATTGCCCCTAAAAGAGTGAAGTGGCCTAAAGGAAACACCTTTTTGATAATATCATTTTGATGATATCACCACAGTCCTGCCCAGGCAGGAAAAAACAGATCAGGGCCTTTTGACTAAGAATATACTCCTGATGTGGCACATGCATCAGGGGCAGTTTCACAAGATGAATACTATTGTAAGAAAACTGTGGGAAAGGAAGAATGTAAACATAGATGTGAATGAACACTGGGATTGTTTAAGGTGTTTTAGCAGATACCCCCGATGTTCATAATCTTAGAGTCATGAAGAAGGCATCTCCAGTTAAAAAGCCTCTTGATCAAGAGAGAGCTTATGAAAGTAGCAATTAAAACATAAAAAGATACAAATATGTATCTCATTGGGAAAATGAGAAACTCAGTAAATGAAACTGTTACGGGTTTGTGTGGCGCAGTGGTCTTTGGTAGCGGGGGAGGGGGCTGCAGAGGTGGCTCCTGTGAGAAGCTGCTGGAAGCTCCCCCGGCTCCAAAGAGTCGGACCCACCTCTGGCCCAGGCCGAGCCCGTCAGTGACGGTGGGAGCGCCTCTGGGAGAACAGATTGAAGAAGGGGAACCGGCAGTCAGTGGGGGTTGGAACGTGAGAGGAACCCCTCTGCAGATCCCGAGGCCAGTGAAGAAGGAGGGGGAGGAGGGGCGCCTGAGGAGGCCGATGGCCCTGCAGCCCGTGGGGAGACGGCAGGCTGTCCCCCTGCAGCCCAGGGAGGTCCATGGTGGAGCGGAGGCTCCCCAAGATGGCCGTAACTCCATGGGAAAAACCGCGCTGGAGCAGTGTGTGACTGGAGAGCAGCCCGCGGAAAGGACCCGCGCCAGGGAAGTTTGTGAGGAACTGCAGCCCGCGGAAAGGACCCACGTTGGAGAAGTTGGTGAAGGACTGTCTCCCGTGGGAGGGACCCCACGGTGGAGCAGGGGACGAGTGAGGAATCTTCCCCCTGAGGAAAGGAGCGGCAGAGACGATGTGTGGGGAGCTGACCCCAACCTCAACCCCCATCCCCTGTTCCCCTGCGCCGCCGGGGGAAGGAGGAGGTAGAAAGCAGCGGGAATGGAGTTGAGCTGGGAAGGAGGGAGGGGTGGGGGGAAGGTGTTCTGAGGTTTGGTTTTCCTTCCTAATACCCTTGGTTTGATTTGATTGGTAGTAAATGAAATGGATTTTGTTTCTTGCCCAAGTTGAGGCTGTCTTTTGCCCGTGACCATAAGTGGGGAGTGATCCCTCCCAGTCCTTGTCTCGACCCACGAGCCTGCCTTTGGATTTTCTCCTCATCCCAACGTGGCCGGGGCAGGAGTGGGGGGTGAGTGAGCGGCTGCGTGGGGCTTTGTTACCGGCTGGGCTGAAACCGAAACCACGACAGAAACCTAATTGGCCGTTCATCTGAGAGAAGGCACTGGTATCAATGAAGAATCTTTGGGTTAGGGCCAGGGTTAAATATACCAGGAACAAATGAAATATTAGCCACAATTATGTTGAGGACTGGGTTCTGATCGGCAGTCACAGTGTAGGAAAGGCTGAAATATTCCTAATCTGTATTTGGAAATAAATGGGTGAAGCACTCGTATCCTGCAGTAAACACGGAATACTTTATTCTACTGGAAACTAAAGGGGATGATAAACTGGGACTGTTAAATGTTTACGTTTGGAACATGGTATGAAAGAGTTCTTTGAACCATTAATGTTGCTTTTGAACAAAATGTGGAGCACTAGAGAAGTTTGAGAGGCCAGTAACAGTGACTGTTACCAGCGTATGGGGGAGGTAAAGGAAGAGGCCAGGAGCTGTGGGCTCATAGCGTTCCCAGAAAAATATGCAGAAAAAGAAGTTGCTTCCCCACAGATTGTGTGTTTAAGAACTCCTTCTTCCTTGCGTGCTTGGGCTGCATCTCAAGGGAACGCTGCCTTTAGTCTCCTCTGGAGCTGAAGAAATCCTCTCCGGGTGGCAGCCCAACACCATGGGATGGGAGCAGGGGAGCAGGAGCCAGCGCTGAGGGGGTGTAAGGGGAGGCTGATGCCAGGAGGAGGGTTTGCAGCAGGAGTGGTGCAGATGTGGGGCAGGCAGTGTGCAGCAATATTTTCTAAACATTGCCTGCCGCGGAGCAGGAGAGCAGGAGCAGAACTGGCTAAGGAGAGATATAGGAATACATACCAGCAGGGACGGGTCTGAGATTGGGAAAGGAGGGGACATGAGCTGGGCCTGGGACCCAGAGCAGCAGGTGGAGGAGGTTTGCAGAGGGCCTTGCTGTAACCCTCTGGAGTCTGCAGCAGGGGATTTTGTGTGCTGTCAGGAAGACGAGGAAGGGCCTCGGGGCAAGGGAGTGCTAAGCCTTTGAGATGGCTTTCTCTTTCTTGTTGAAAGAATGTGTACTGGGTATGCAGCACACTGGGATGGGAGTCTTGTCTGGGTAGCCCAGCTGCAGCCCAACCGTGCTGGTAGAGATAAGAGCTGTCATAGCTCATCTCTGCTTGGTCCTGCCATGAAGGTGCTTGTTGTCCCTGCTAGCAGTAGTTCCCAGTGAAGATGCAGGTGCTAGCTGCTAATGGTGATGTAGCAAACCACGTCTCCTCTGATACGGCTCAGCGCCATCTCTGCTTTGCTTTGTCCCTGTGGAGCCTGGCTCTGTGTTAGGCTCTAGGAGACGGAGCTCCTTTTCTCAGGCTTCCTTTGGCCACATCTGCACCTGCCCTGCTGCCGTGCCACTTCTGAAGCGCTGGTTCTGCTACCCACTCATAGTGTGCTGGGAGAGCAGCTGCAATTGTATATCCAATAAGGGCAGATTACTTCTAGGCTGCTTCAAGTGCCATTAAAAGACATTTAGTTCTAAGTAAGGACAAGTTCACATTCTAATATCCTTAATGCTTGTAATTTCTATGAGCAGTAATATTGATTCCTAGGGCTGTGCTGACTATAATACAAATGGACAGCAACTGGTAGGAGGAATTTCCTAACCCTGCTATGTTGGGTTCCCTGAAGATGCCAAGTGATTTGTATGTTCCCAGCAGGTGTAATCTGGTAATGGCAAAAGCTTGTGACCTGCATGCTGTCAGATACATCCTGGCTGCAATTTCCATGGCAGAAGCTGGGTGGGGAAGCAGCTTTGTACAATCAGCGCTCTCTAGTTTTCCTCTGTTGTAGCCCTCAGGCTTCTATGGCATTCCCGGTTCTCTAATGCAGGGGCAGCCCCTGGATGTCTCCTGTCTCCCGGCATGGTTCAGTGCAGAGGCAGGAGGTGGGAGGCAGGAGGGGCGAGCCAGAGAGGGTCAGCTCAGCTTCTAAGGGCCCCGTTCTCACGGGCTGTGCCTGATGCCCTGCACGCAGCACTGTTCCATGGCATGGCGTTGCAGAGGGTGGGATGACTTTTGGCAGTGAGAGGCAGGCTGGAGGGACTGGGTGTCATCCCGCCATGAGCAAATTGGGGATGGGACCCTGCCTCTGGCAATGATGTTCTGCCCCGAATGGCAGATACTGTGTTCATAACTTCTTTTAACTAGCTCCCCACACTGTTTTTAGACTAAACAGCTGACAATTAACAAGCTTGTTACTACATTCATCCCAGGCACTTCACATTGAATTACTGATACGTTAAAATCTGATTACCTTTGAAGCTAACTAGCTTACAATAGATCCAGCACAACAAAAGCATTCTCAGCTCTGAGAAGGTGACAATCTAATTTGGTGCCATCTGTTTTTTATTGGTAAGGAGTAGAAAACTCCTTTATGCTCAGAGAAGATATCATAATTGGAAAGCCATGATAAATAACTAAAATAAGACTTCATGTTTCCCATCTTTTCATAGCTACAGAGCTTTCAATAGTGCAAAGTCGATTTTCATTTGAACATATTTGTGAGATTAGCCTAAACCATGGGCCTGGGCTGCAGTTTGCCCTTCTGATAAACAAGGATAAACATAACTGGTACTACCTGAGAAAGGACATCTGGCAGTAAACAGAGCATTATTGAAGAATGTTATTTTCAGAGGTGCAGCTGCTTGTGTCCGACAAATTAAAAAGGGAGGCATCTGCAAGGCACAATGGGAAGAAAATACTCCAGGAGAGGTTTTCTCAAGAGTCAGAGGTGGTAGTCCCGTGGAGATAGTCTTCTGGTGCTCTGCAAAGTATAATGATGCTAGATGTTAGCGTTCAGAGAGCCAAAGTAGGCATTTGTACACGTTGTGCAAGGAATGGTATGTTATTTAAACATGCTTTCCTCTAAGAGTCTGTATTCTCTGATTTTGTGTCAGTAAAGACGTGTCTTAGAAGGGTTTCTTCCAAAAGAGGAGGGAGTTCACCCTTCAGTGCTTCTGGTAGGAGAGATGATATATAGGCCATCTCCCTGTGCCTTCTCCAGGCTGACACCAGTCCCTCTCCTTGTTTGTGTCTGGACGTTTTAATAATGGGCAAAGACAAGCACAGGAAAGCTCCTACCAAGTAGCATGCCCTGTGCTTTTGCTCCCTGTATCACACTTAGCAACCTCCTCCCGTGTCTCACTCTCCCCAGCAGCTGCCCTGCCTTGCATGGGGTTGTTGCCTGAGACCACCCTCCAGTTCTGCAGAGGGTTGGGAGCCTGCAGCCGCTCCCTTCTCACACTGGCAGCCTGTGCCTCGGCAGGTGCATTTTGTTTGCACTGTGGCTGTCGGTTATCACCGTTACACCATGGAAGGAGGAAAGGAGTTTGTATTTACGTGTGAAGTGTGTGCATGCAATTCCAAGAATTGCCCGAAAGAAAGTGGAACTAACATTTACAGTTGGCCGGGAGAACAGCCTCTTAATTTGACTTGACGTTTATGATTTCCCACACATTTCTTAAAGAGGCATCTTTTCCCGCTGTGTTTAAGTTCACTGTGGTCCATCCAGTCTCCGTGTTGTGTCCTACCTGAGGCGCTACCCCAGGTCCATGAACCTGCTGGATGCTTGGGTACCCCAAGCATGGCATGAGCTCTCTGTGCCTCCTTTCCAGCGGCCCAGCAGTGGGAATCCCTGCCCAAGGCTCTGCTTGGAGTTGCCCAGGACGGGGTGGTGACTCAGCAGAGCTGCTGCCCCGTGGGAAGAGGGGGACATGGGAGGGCAGGACCCAAAGACAGCACCTGTGCACGTGGGGTGCGGGAAGCACCCACCTGGAGCCCCGAACAGGTTCACCTGCACTCCATGTTTAGTGTCTGTCTGTCTTCCAACCCTTCTCTAGGACTGTTATTTAACCTGGCTTCTGTAAACTCGGGTGTGCAGACACTTCAGAATATGCAGGCTCAGGCAAGTCTTCCCTTTACTACACTGGTAGTCAAGACTGTATTAAAGAAGCAGCTACAGCTCTGTAGCAAAGACCTATGGGGAGACAGTGTTGGCCTTGCAACACTGGCTTTCAGAGCGTTCCGAAAAGCATTTGGAGGTGTGTACACCAGAGAGAGCTGTCCTGAAAGGCACAGGGCACTACTCCAGACTGCCTGGGCTGATAAAGCAAATTCCCAAGGGAGCTGGGACAGCCCGATCTGAAGCAAATCTAGGACAGGAATTCGGGAGACATCTGCCACATTCAGACAAGAGACCAAACACTCTGCTGCCGACACTGGCTGAACAGCGTTAGGGCTGGAGGGGAAGGTGGCAAGGAGGTAACCACCTGAGCAAGGGCAGGGAGGGCACTGTGGCAGGTACTGTCTCTTCCCTCACTACAGCACAAGTTCACCCACAGTGCAGAGTGAGCACATCCAGACTCCCCGGCTGCTCAGCATGGGCCGCTCTGCCGGTTGTTTGCAGGACCGTAAAGGGGGACTGCAGAGAAAATGGGGCAGGCTCAGCTAATGGTTGGAGCAGGTGACTGCAAATCAAGGACTCTGTCTCCTGCTGTCACACACATGTAGTGGACACGTCTGTTACTTATTTGAAAGGAGTATTCGTGCTTTGTAATGCAGATGTATTCTCTCATGGAGATGATCTATAATGCATCAGAGGGGAACACGTTTGGCGAGGTGTGACAGAGGTACAGTACTCCTGCTGTCTCACACCTTTCCTTAACAAAGTGAGTTTTAGAGATTTACAGTCAAACAAAGGGTGGAGATGAGCCTTTTGTAAATGGTAACACTTAAAATTCCTGCTGCTTTGAAGCTGGAGGCTGAGCAGATGCTGCACGCTACAGCCATTGCCCTCCTGAGATCCTGGGTTTAAATTCACCTCCGTTTATGTCTTCTGTTCCCTGTGTGGTGGCGTGACACTGTAAAATGCACTCGGCTCCCAAGGTGCCTATGGACCAAATGAGTTCCTGTTCCAGCTCTTGCTGCTCATGTCCCGCTTATCCTTTTACAGTGTGTTGGGCAGCACCATCTGTGGTCATGTTGAGCCCCGCTATGGACCAGTATCTTTCCTCAAGAGAACCAGACGTTCCAAAACAGTTCCACAAAGCTGTCGTCTGAGGAAAATCTTGGTCATCTAGCCGTGTTCTTACACCTCCTGCAGCATAAGCTGTGGGGGTCATTGGGGAAGTTGCCAACAAGTTTTCAGAGAAAAGGAGCCTTTCCTGGGGGGTCAGACTTACCTTCCTGTGTGATGAAAGCACTGACTTCAGTAATGTCTCTTCCTGGGAACCCATTTGCATGGGGAACAGACTGCATGTTCTGAGGACTTCTGTGTGTTTGTGCTGGAGCTAGCACTGGGGATGACACAACTAGGTCCTTAAGACAAGTTAGGCTTGGGTCTGCCACTTTGCTGAGTGCCAGCCATCTCCTTGGAAGGAGGAAGAAAAACGTGGGGAGCAGGCAGGAATGCAAGCTCCCAGGTGGCCCTTGCAGGGGTCTTGTCATCCGAGGACCAGGGCAGTGTGCTACACAAATAGGTTGTCCAACTCTAGGGTAAATGTTAAGCCTGGAGACAGATGTGGTTGTGGGTACCTAAGGAACTTCTCCTCCAGAACTGCATTAAGCATCACCTGATGGACTCCAGAGAGCCTGCAGAGGGGAGCTGGAGTGCCTGACAGACTTGCTATAGCCAATTCTTGGCACAATTTGTAATGACAGTAGGGCAGAGGAGGCTCTTAAATCTGCTTATTGCCCCAGGGAAGTGTCTTGCACTTCTTGTGTTGGAAGACTGTTGCTCATGAGCACAAGGCTGCGTCTACAGCAACAGGCTTTTTGGTTCTGAGTAAGAGAAGAAAGCCATATGTTCTCACTTGTGTACCTGTGGCAAGCAGAGAAAGGATATTTTATAGAATTAATTCTAATAGCACTTAGATGCTTTCTCCAGTGTCCATTCAAAGAGCCAGTGAAAGAATGGCACAAGCCCATGTTCCAGGGCAATGCTGCGGGGTCTCTCATGCTGGCTGGGCTAGAGCTCTGACCCTTGTCCGCAGGACCTCAGTCCTCTACATTATGTTTCCCTGTACAAATCCAGTGAGATGTAGATGAACCTGAGATAAATATGGTTTCTATAGTCTTTGGTACTTCCTTAGCAGAAGAAAGTTACCTGATGTAGTTTATTAAATGTCTTACAACTCTTGTTTGGTCATGTTTATCCATAGGTGACTATCTATTTTCAGTATGATTATACTGGAGGGAACTGGCAGGGTTTGCTGCAGCAAATTCCTCCAACTGCCCAAAGCCCAGTCTAGAGCTTGGTGCTTAACATGCTGCTGCAGTACAGACATGTCCTTTAAGCATCAAGAAAGAGATGTGGATCGGGGGGGTTTTTTCTTCAAAAAATGACATTTTGAAGTAGGTTAAATCTACCACTTTTCCACATTTTCTCAGAGAGGGATTTTGTCTGGCTAGTGTACGTGCTTTCCATGAAAAATTATTTATGAGCTCCTCAGTCCCTTGTCTACTCTTCTTGATGTAACAATAGTAGATCTGGAGGAATGACCAAGGTTAGGTTTATAGTCTTACTTCAGATGTAGTGCCAAGTTATTCAGTGCTTCGTTTTGTTAGTGCCTGAACCAAAGGGCAATTTATCTCAGCAATGTCCTTCAGATTACACATATATACCATTTTACCAATAAGGCATGCACCTGCTGCTCCAATCCCAGGAGAAATCAGTGTTTCATTTCAGAGATGCCAATTCTTTGCCCTCCCTCCTTTTGCCATTCTTATGAAGACAAACTTTTTTAGGGGGCATGGGAAGAAATACAGAAGGATTGTGGAAAAAACTTGTCTACTTCAGCTACTGCATCCTGTTCAATTATGAATAATAGACCAGCTCACTGTAGGGCATGGTTGTCAGGGTGTAAGTGATCAATATATATGAATGGGATAGGGCATATTCTTTGTTGGAGTCCCCTCCAAAGAATTGGCCTAGACTTCTGCAGTCCTAGTGGGAAGGGTAAGATGTGACCATGTCATTACTGTCTTTGCTGGGCAAATGCAAAACTGTAGCTCAGCTCCTTGCTCACAGCCAGTTATCTATCCTGGCACTTGTGTAATTATAATACATGCTTTATTGCTTGTCAATATTTTAACCTTTCTGACACATTATCCCCTAGGGCAACTGAGCAACCTTAATAATATAGCTGATAATTATCCTCCACATGAATAAAGTTATCACTAGGGTCCTGTATAAATCACATGGAAAAGATGACAGATTTCACTGGCTGGTCATCACAAAAATGGGAAGAGGCACAGGTTGTGACAGCTTAATGGGGAAGGTAATAAAACCAACAATAAAGTAATTTATAATATAAGCAGTGATTCTCAGTCCCTTCTATTTGTTTTCACGCTAATAGAAGATAAATGTCAGATTAGGAACAAGACCTGAAATTTCTATTAAAAATATTTGGAAAATGTCGTTAAATATCAGCAATTCACAGCTCAAGTGGCAGCATGGGTCTTAATTACCTGTATGAGGTCCTTGGAAGCAAAGTGAGGGTAATAGTATTTGCTTTGCTGTTTCCTGGGTGGCTGTGAGGAATAATGATTCTACAGTGCTGAGGACATCAGGACCCTGTGCTGTCTCTGCAGGCAGCAACTACCCCTCACTTCTGGAAGGAGCAAGATGTTGTGGGGTGCCTCAGCAAGAGGAAGCCTCCTGGCCACTGGCGGAGAGTGGGACAGAGACCCTGTCAGGGATCTTGAGCTGGGTACATCACGACTGTTTTTGTAGGCTGCAGGTTTCACAAGGAACCCAAGCTGTCATTATAAAAAAAAAAAAAAGACTTCAGTGCAGGTGTGAAAAAGCCCTGCAGCAGTAATGGAGTGGTGAGAAAGGGGAGGGTGCATTATAGTGTATATGAAGGTATAAGATACACTCACTGGAAATACATGAAGGACCAGTGTTTGCATCTTTAAGTTATATGTCAGTATTGCTGCTTAGTCATCTGGAATGCACGCTGTGAAAGTGCATGTGTGCAGCCCTTAACATTTATGCCCTGCACTAACAGAAGGTTTGGGAGTGCGAGCGAGCAGTGGAGGGAACGTGGAGTGAGCAGAAGTGTCCCGGGGAATGGCTGAGACTCCCTATGTGAGACCAGGGTAACAGCCGGAAGAGCAGCGGAGCAGGAGGCTGCTGCCCCAGCTCTCCTGGGGGAAAGCCTGGGTGGCCTGGGGACTGTATGAGGCAGGAGGTGCCATGGGCACTGCCCTGTGCCGTGCAGGTGCTGGGTTGCTGGAGCAGATTGGGACTGGCGTGGTGCTCCCCAGCAGAAAAGCATGGGTGCTGCCTGGGCATCACCCCCTGCACCCCAGCTGCCGTTGAAGCCCAACTCTGCTGTGGCTGGAAAAGCAGGAATGGCTCTTCCCAGCAAACGGCCTGGGCTGTCCTGGCTCTGGATGGTCTCTTCAGCATCCGTCTTGGTGCAGGGATTAATCTGAGGATCTCTCTGGGATGCAGGCTGGGGAAGGGGTGCGGAAGGGAGAGTGATGGAAATCGTATCTGTGCCTGTGCTTAACATTCGTGGTGCGTTCTCTCACTTGCATTTCTTCTAAACAAGCACTTTGAGGTCTGAGCCCTGGTGCTTCTAATCTAGTGAGCACCGTATTGATCAAGTCTTGCCATTTGATCCCCTGAGCTGCCTAGTGTTACACAAAAGGGGTAAATTGCTCCTTATACTTTAAAACAATCAGAATGTTTTCAGTGCATGTAGACCCGTATGATAAATACAGAGGCACAGCTGGGATGAGAATAGCAAAAACCAGAGGGATAATTAACAGCTGGAACACCACAAACCAGTTCCCTAGCCCAAGCCCTGGAGGAACGCGATACATTCATCATGTTGCTCTCTGGACTGATGCTACAACTCTGGGGTGTGAGGTATTGAATTACAGTCTCTAGAAAATATTGTTTGGGGAATGTTGAGGAGAGCTGGTAAACAATGTGCTGGAAGGTGACAGATATGTTTGCAGCTTCATATAGTGCTTTCGCAATAAAAAGAGCCATCCGGGGTTTTCCCATCACTGCCCTGCCTGTCAGAACTGGCAGGCAGCAGGCTGTCTGCCAGGCCTTGGTGGGGGAAGTCAAACCCAGCAGCCAGTGGGCTTGCTTAGTTCTGATGACTGTTTTCTTTAAACGATTATTTTGTTACTAAGCGCAACACTAACAATGGCTGATGAATCTCAAGCTTAATGAAGCACCATCTGTGATTCAGCTGTTGTAGAAAACAACATATAGAGAGCTCTTAACGCTGGCTTTGGACATAGTCTCTCCTGACACCCCTTCTGGGCTCTCCTGTCCTTGGTGTGGTATCACAGAGGATGCCACAGAGGCTCCTAGCTCAGAGCCGCTATCCACATGATCTGGACATAGCCAGCTATCTCCCGTGTGCTTGCACCAGGAACTGCACCACAGCTACACAAAGGTGGGGATGGTGACGGCAACCAGGATCTGCTTTGTAAGATGCTTTCCTTTCTGTCCTCCTTCTTCACAGGGAGTCATTCAGAAGACTTTGATCTAGGATGACACTTCACCCCTACAAACCTGCCAGCAAGTCATGGCAGTCTCTGCCTGAGTCAAGCTCACAGCTTGCTCCAGTGCTGCCTGCCTCTCGAGCATCCTGCCTAACCTTGTCAGTGGCCCTGTGATGCAGTGCCCACCTGTGAGTCACGCAGTAAAGCACACACGAAGGTAAAGAAGGGTGAATACTAGGTTCTCTCTTAAATGCTACATTCTTCTGGCAGCAGAAAATAAGAGCTTGCTTACCTCATTGAATCGGTGACTCCCACAGCCACTGTAATGAGTGGTGTCTGTACACAGGAGGTGAACAGGAGATTAATGGTCAGATTTTCTGTGTGTGTTGATGAAAGGGGGAGTTTTAAGGTGTTCTGCTACCTGTTAAATAAACCCACAGAATCTCAAAGAGAGAAAAAGACACACAAGAGCTGTTTAAGTGGGAAAGTCTACAAATAGCAGTATGTTTCTTCTAGAGGGATTTTCCTGCTCATGTAGTGAACACTCCCAGCGGTACTGGAGCATATGATGCCCACCTGGATGGCTGGTAAGGATGAATCAGTTGCTTTCTGTAGAAGATGTTGGATTTAAGGGTATGCCATCCTTGCTCATGTGCCACCTCCAAGGAGGATGGGTTGTAAGTGGTATGGCATTACAAATACTGCTCCAGAAATCTTGACTGAATGGGAGGCCCTGAACCAGAGAGCTCCGAGCCGTCTGCTCCTTGCAGGAATGCTGAGGATCACAGCATGTCTCTTTGGAGTGCTATGATTATGAAAATCCATGAAGTCCGGATTATGGAGTTTGAGGCCAGAAGAAGACACAGCAATTGCCTGGCCTGTTGTCTTGCATAGGCCTGGTGATAGGTCTCCCTGCAAAAATTGGAGAGCTTTATAGCCAAAGGGAAAAAATTGTCCAGTGCTGGAGCAGTCCCTGCCTTCCTGGGGGAACTCTTCCCATGATGAACTGCCCGTGCTGTTGAAATATAACTTCAGACTCCTGCCCTTGTGCACTCCAGGACTGCCCAAGAACTGTGGTTCTCAGGGAAGTACAGTGCAGGGTTTCACTGGTCCTCAAGTGTGTGCCTTGCAGTGCAATCTCAGTGTAAATTTCTACCCTGTCCCTGCAGCTTGAGGAGCAGAAAATACTCTTAAGTGTAGCAGTGGAGAAAGACAGGTGAAGGAAGAACAAATGCATTTAGCAAGTGCATTCCTGGTGCACCTCCAACGTGAGAGAAAGGGATGAGATGTCACAGATGAGGTGGGAAGTGAGATTTTAGACAGGAGGGAGCATTGTGGAAAAGCAGGCAAGAGCTATTTGGTTTTATTTTAAGACCTGCCACTATCTAACTGTATTTCTTCATGTTTCTAGGGAAGCATCTAGAGAGCTTGGTGTGGGAGGTTTTCTAAAAACATAGACAAAATTTCTGCTAAACATCAACGTGTCTTCCTCAGCGCTTTGGTGATGCCATGCAGGCGCTTGTTTCCCACAGCACACTGCATGAACAGAGGGCTGAATCCTGCTTTTGCTGGGATCAGGTGCCGGATTTTCAGTCTCCTCCTTGTGCCTGCATGTGTGCATTTCCATGTTTGTACCTCTTGCTTTGCCTTGGCTGTTGCCCTGGGCTGTGGTGAGCCTTCTTCCTCAGTGGGAAACTCTGCCTTCTGAGGATGTGCTGGCTTGAGATGCCTCCACAGAAATTTTGCAAGTACTTCTCTTCATAACTCCTTTCATTGTCATGTGGAAGAAAGAGGTGGTGGACGGCAGCAGTGATGGGAGGGCCTAGGGAGATTGGTTGGTTTGTTCCGTGCCTCCAGCAGAAGGGCTACAAATCCTCCCTGGGAATGTGCAGTGAATGGCCTGAGGCTACAGGTGGCATGTCTCATGGTGGACCAGGAGGGGCTGAGGTAACCCTGAGCATCAGCTGCGTTACACTTCAAGGCATTGGAGAATTGCCCCTAGCAGAGATGCTGCAGCCCAAAGTGCAGTTGCAGCCAGCAGAGCTGCACAAGGCTCCCTGGGAGAGTGGTGCCCATGGGCATTGGCCTCCTGACTTTTGCTTGGGGCTGGCTCAGGCAGCTGGCTCGGCCAAGGGGCTCCTGGCTGGCTGGTGCGGCTGCTCTGAAGCTGTGCAGAAGTGGTGGTGATGCTACAACTCTCGCTCATGTTTTGGCACGGTGTGTTTTAAAAATGAACTGTTGTGCATGCTGTTTCTGCGGGGAATGACAGGGTGGCCCTTGGGGAATTCAGAGAGGTTTTATTCTGCTGTCAAGGATAGGGAAGTTAAAATAACCTTGAATGAAGTAAGTAAATAAACAAAGTTGATGACTCTATCCCCTTTTTGCTCCTTGCTGCCTCAGCTATCCCTCCTCTTTGTCTCCATTTCTCTCTCTCTCTTTTTCTTTCTACCTGTGGTGGGTTGAGCCTGGCTGGGTGCCAGGTGCCCACCAAAGCCATTCTGTCACTCCCCCCCCTCAGCCGGACAGTGGAGAGAAAATAGAACAAAAGGACTCGCAGGTCGAGATAAGGACAGGGAGAGATCACTCAACCAATTACCGTCACGGGCAAAACAGACTTGACTTGGGGACAATTAACTTAATTTATTGCCAGTCAACCAGAGTAGGGTAATGAGAAATAAAACCAAATCTCAGAACACCTTCCCTCCACCCCTCCCTTCTTCCTGGGCACAGCTTCACTCCCGGATTCTCTACCTACCCCCCCTTGCAGCGCAGGGGGACGGGGAATGAGGGTTGGGGTCAGTTCATCACGTGTCATCTCTGCTGCTTCATCCTCCTCAGGGGCAGGACTCATCACACTCTTCTCCTGCTCCACCGTGGGGTCCCTCCCACAGGAGACAGTCCTCCATGGACTTCTCCAGTGTGGGTCCTCCCCACGGGCTGCAGTTCTTCACAAACTGCTTGAACGTGGGTCCCTTCCACGGCATGCAGTCCTTCAGGAGCAAACTGCTCCAGCGTGGGTCCCCCGCAGGGTCACAAGTCCTGCCAGAAAACCTGCTCCTTGGGCTCCTCTCTCCACAGATCTGCAGGTCCTACCAGGAGCCTGCTCCAGCGTGGGCTTCCCACGGGGTCACAGCCTCCTTCGTGTACCCACCTGCTCCACCGTGGACCTCCACGGACTGCAGGGGAACGGCCTGCCTCACCATGGTCTTCCCCAGGGGCTGCAGGGGAATCTCTGCTCCANTCCTTTCTTAAATATGTTATCACAGAGGCACTACCACTATCGCTGATTGGCTCGGCCTTGGCTGGCAGTGGGTCTGTCTTAGAGCTGGCTGGTATTGGCTCTGTCAGACACAGGGGAAGCTTCTAGCAGCTTCTCATCAGAAGCCACCCCTGTAACCCCCCCCCACACCCCACTACCAAAATCTCGCCACACAGACCCAATACACTACCTCATTTCCCCTGAAAGGTTTTCAACTTGTGAGTCAGGTTTCCTGGCATGGATTCACCTGCAGAGTCTCCCGTAGCAGGTGTCAGGAAGGTCAGTGTGAAAGCTGCAGTCCTCCCCAAGCTTCTTGCTTGAAGGAGCAGGGAGCAACATGGGGAAGATGAACCTTTCTCAGAGAAAAATCTGAGCGCGTTGGGAGCCCAGTCGCTTGTCCCTGGCAGCTCAACTTGAGAACAAGGCAGAGAATAGTTTCTGAAGGGCAGTATGTTTCCGGGTGTCGCTGGCCGATGGGTGTGCTCTGCAGCCGGGGCTGGGCCATGAGAGTTACCCGGGGCTATGGTGGGGGGATGCGCAACTGCGTGGGGCAGAGCAGAGGTCCTCTCTTGGGCTGCCTCCCACCAGGCGCTGCGCTGGCGGCACTGGCCAGCCCCTCGCTGCGGTGGTGGAGCGTGCCCTTTGCTCCTCAGGGTGCCATTCAGGGTGGGCTCGGTGCCCTGCCGGCGGTACTGCTGGGGTGAGGGCATTGTGGCCTGCTGTATCCTGTGTCTCTGGGGCCTGGGCTGGACATGGCCTCTCTAGCCCGCGGCACGAGGCTGGTTCAGATGAGCCAGGGAGTCGATGGGAATGTTTCCTGATGCCGCTTGCCACTGGCCAGGATGGGTCTCACATGGCTCACAAGGGCCTGAAATCCTGTGGCAGGTTGCTGAGCTTGGTGTGCCCCTACACGGGGAGGGACCTCTTGGTGGAGATGAGGAAGGATGGGTTCTTACTTCTGCTCTGACCTGGCAGCCTGCAGTGCTCAGTGTCAGCCTCAGCAGCCCTGTCATGGGAAGGCCCCAGCCTGCCTACCTGCTCTTGCATGGACCTCTGCCACTCCGAACTAAGAGCGGTGTCACACCAGCAACAAAACCTGAAACAGCCACATCTTCTCTGTGACTTTTTTGCCTGAACAGGAAGTCTTTTCACTTCCACGCTCGGCAGGTGCATTCCAGAGCAGCTGCCTTGGGCTCTCTGCCACATCTCCCAGCTCGCAGGGCTGCTCAGAGTCTCTGTCCATCTCTGTCCATGCTCTGTTTGCTCTTTGTTTCCTCTAGAGCCACTGGCTCTCTTAGCAGGTAGTTCTGGGTCAGTTAATTGGGTTCATGGGCCAAGCTCTGTAATGATACTCAGCCCACCTCAGCTCCCACCAGCTCAGCACCAGCCAGAAGGCACTGGTGTAAGTGGTCATTTTTAGATGCTTAAAAGAGAGGTCAACTCTTCTGTTAGCCCTAATAAAGGTGCTGGTCCCTCAAGTCAACTGGCCTGTGCAGCAAGGGACCTGGAGGTAAAAGAGAAAGTGTGAGGAAAGGAACTCTGCTGTGTTTCGTTCAAGAGAGAAAGCTTTTCTCATCCCAATTTTTCAAGCAATAAAAGCCACACAACTGAATAGCAAAGATATCTGCTCTGGGCCTTTGCATGTGGAAGTCTAGAAAACACATTTCTTTCGTTCTGTTCTTATTGGAGGTTTCTGGTTAGGGAGAAAATCCTCCAAGCGCTGCCTGCACTGGAGCTGCAAGGGCCGTGGGCAAGTGAAGGCCTGGGCTCCTCTAACCTGCACATGGTGTGGTCTTCTGTTGTGCCCTTTCCTTCTTCACCCCCAGCGATTGCTCAGGTTGTTTGGACCTTGGGACCCACTCTGCCCTGACTGACGTCAGATCAGCTGCAGCTCCGTAGGGGATGCATGGAAATTAGCTTTGCAGAGAGTTGGGCTGGTTGGAGCCTTCCTGGCTGGTGGGGGAGCTGAATGAATGCTCTCTATGCTGGCTCCTGAAGAGCAGTGAGGTTGCCTCTGCCTGCTGAGGAAGGCCGAGCTTGTCCAGCAGGCTCTGTTGGAAGCAGAGCAGCTGCGTGGTGCTTTCTGTGCAAAGATGTGGATGCAGAGGCTACTGGCTGGTGTATGTTTTGTGAGCACAGCTGAGCTGGAAGGAAGCAGCATGCCCAGAGCTGAGAAAATGAATATGTCCTACTTCCTGATAGCCCAGTCCTTTCCCCTCCTGGACTGCTGCTCAGCTGACAGCTTGCAGGGTCCCCGTGGCATCAGGAGCAGCATAGTGCGGGTCGACCTGCCCAGGCTGGACAGCTGCTGGAGGAGAGCAGTCTGTATTCAAGAGCCAGCCACCCCTGCCACACGTGGTGCCTGAGCAGAGGGCAGCCGGGGCAGTTTCAGAGCGGCTGCAGCAGGGCTTCTGCTTCCCTTCCAGCATGGAGCTGGCTAAGCCAGCAGCTTTTATGGGCTCTGCTCCTGCTCCAGAGCAGTACTGTGATTACAGGATGAACATAAAGTCACAGAATCACTGTCAAAACCTAAAGTAAAGAATTCAGCTCATAAAAAATGTGTCACCCGAACAAACAGAAGAAGAGTTATGACTTTCCATTCTCCCTTCCTGGAGCCAAGGGGAGAGTGTGCCACTACAGCACATGCCTGAGGAGCCAATAGCGGCCAAAGCGGAGCATTTCACTGCCCCTGGAGAGGCCCTTTCAGAGTTATTAGTCATAAGTTTCTATTTAATGTACTGATTAGGCCAAGACTTGTAGACAGCCACTGTCTGTGCATGTGAATCAACTTAAGCATTATTATGTACAACCATCGTCAGCTCTGCTACCCAGGAAGATTGATACTCAGAATGAATCTTCTCAAGCTGTTTCTGAAAAGATTCACGACACTGCAGTGAAAGTGGCTTCCAATGGGAACCTCTGTGTACTGATGTCAGCATATATTTTATTCCCCTCGACTACAAGGGCTAGTTAGGTTATGAGCCTCCCACTGAAATGGACTGCATACAATTGCCAGATAATTGGTTCTTTTCCTTGTAGGCTGATGAAGTTGTGATTCACCTCTGACTCCCCCAAGAACAGCAGTCACAGTGCCATGGGTTGCTTCTGTCTCATCCAGCTGCGCGCACTTGCTTTGCTTTCCACCTGGCATGGGCAGAAAGGAAGCCTCAAGAACAGGGGGCAGGGAGCAGCTGCTGAACATGGTTTTAACCCTGGGATTGCTGCATGAACAAGCAGTGGGACTGCAGGACTGCACAGGTTCATGGGGTACTGGTCCAGGCAAGCAGACTGGGGATGATGTAGCAGATCCAGCTGCCAAGTGATGCTGAAAAGGGGCTGCTGTGACCATTAGTCCTTGGCAGGTGCTGCAGCCCAGCTGTCCTGCATTTGTCCCTGGGACCACATAGTAGTTTTCTGCTGTGGCATGTCACAGCTGCTGCTCATGCTGGTGCTGCTCAGGGCAGAGGACATGGGACCCCTTCAAATCTTGTGCTGATTGTATCCAGCTGTGGTGAAGGCTCAGGATGCCTTGGGAAAGAGCGTGGCTCTTTGCCCCTCACTTGCCTCCCTGTCTGGTTTCATCTTACTGAGGAGCTGTGACTGATCCTGAAAATCTCCCTGACTCCCAACCAAGCAGAGACACAGAGAAGCACAAGATGACCCTCATCCTTCTTTGGCCTTGTCCTTCTTCGGACACTGACCCTCACCCCAACACAGCTCCTCGTCTGCTAGATCTACTTGATTCTGCAAACGCATGGCTCGCCTCTCTACTGGTATTTTACAGCGGGACTGAGTAGTGCTGCTGCTTGGAGCCATCCTGCTTCTTGCTTCCCCCACTCCTTCTTGCAGGCTTTTACAGTGTCTTCATCCTGTGTAAGTGGAGTCTGGGGGTGAAGTGGGGTGGGGTGGTGGGAATGCTGCTGCTCGGAAAACTGCTCATGACAAGGAGCAAAGCCCTCTGTGAATGCTGCCACCCTGCACTGCTGTTTGACAATGTCAGCACTGTTTTTGTTGTCTGTTTACACTTGCTGGTTAAAATGTCCTCTTAGGTCTTCCTCTAGGAACCAAGTTTTATCTAAAATCTGTTTACTTATCCTGTGTCCTGAGTGCTTTTTCCTGCTGTGGGGAGGGCAATGCTGAGATGCTCTGGAGGTCTGTGGCACTAGTACCCTGCTAGCTGGTGCTTCCCAGCCAGAGCTGCAGCCAGCCACATTCTGTTGCCTTTCTTGTTTTTCAATCTCTTGCTCTAAGTAGGATAGCATGGCAAATAAGGGTTCCTCATCCCAGCCTTGCCTCACCCCACTTGCTCCCTTCTGCAGAGTTCCCATGCCCTAGTTCCCCAGGGATGGATGTGGACGCAGCTATTGGAAGAGTTGGGGCACATGGGAGCTTGTCTGCCTGGCTTGTGTGCTGGTCTGAGAGCAATACTGCTGTCGCTTGTGGGACAGAGTCAAGAGGCAAATGAATCCTAATTATTCTTCAGAATAAGTCTGTGGCTTGCAAGTACAAGCATAGGTAAATGTTTCATGAACATTTTAAGGTTATGGGTTTTTTTCCTCCCAGACACATTAAATCTTCTGATAAATGCAAATTTAAAAACTGGTCATTAATTGGTGTTAAAATGCCAATGCAAACCATCAGAATTCCAATTACCAGTGACCATGGGCAGTGTTTGCTGTATCAGTCAGAATAAATATCTTTTCAGGTAAACAAAAACAGCTTGCTGAATGCCTGATTTTTGTCCCTTTGAGTAGCTGTATTTAAATCAGCTTTTCAGAAATCTTCTATTACAGCAACTTGAGAGACTCCATCTTTAATAGATTATAATGAAAATTTAAATGTTATATATATTAAGCAGTCTGCTAGATCTGTTTGTTAATGTAACTGTAAATGATGGCTAGATACATGGGCAAGGTACTTACCTTGCTTACTGGCATGAGGTCCTCTGTTAGGTACAAAGCAGGCAAAGGGAATGAAGTCGCAGGAGATCCATGTGACTGAAACCACCTTAAATCGTAACCGTGCTGCCATAACTTCTCTTATGGTACTCTGGCAGGGCGTGTGCACGTTTGCTGCAGTGATCACCGCTTGGGAGCCCCCGTCAAGGCTGGCAAGTCCCTCTGAGGGTTCCCAGCAGCTCAAAGTGCATAGGCTGTAAATAGCCGTTTTCTGGCCATCGTGTCTCCTCACCTACACAATCCCCCTTGTCCCCAGTCTTTGGCAATTAACCCTAGATCTGCAGCCCTGCCCACAAGTTTTGTGCGATGGTGGGGCAGCCTGTGTGGCTTTCACCTGCAGCCCGTGAGCTCGGCTCCGTGGAGGCGGGCAACGCTGATTTATGCCACTGCAATCTGGCCTTCCAGTTACTGTGGTGAGGAGACGCTTGAGTTATTTGGGGCAAGGTCCGCCAGTTGCAAAGAAATGCCTGTCTGCATGGAGAATGCAAAACCCAGATGGGAACTCCTGCCAGCCTGCCACATGGGCTGCAGCAGTCCAAAGCCTTCAGTGCTGCATGTCTCCAACAGTGGCAGTGACTGGACTGGGAAGTATGCCAGTAATGCGGCCCCAGTGCCTGCCTGTGTGCTGACTTGGTATCCTGTGCTGCTTCATGTTGGGTGTGCAACAGTGCAGGGTCCCTTGACTGTCCTGGGCTTAGCTCCCCAGCATAGCACTGGGGCTGCTCACCAGTGGTGTAACTTGTGTGATTAGCTCCTTCCTCACTGTGTTCCTTGGGTAGCTGGCCTGGGCTGGACTCCCCATGGAGTGTGGGGCTGTTCCTGCCCACAGGGAAGCACCCCCAGCACTGCATGTGCTTCTAGCAGGACCTGGCTCACTGGAGGAAAATCCCTGCAGCCCACTGGGGAGCTCAGCTGCATGCACGCTTTGGCTCTAAGTTCCAAAATGGCGCGTGCCCTTACGTTCTGTGCAATTTAAAAGTGCATTTCACCAAGAAGTGCCAGAAGTAAATAAGAAAACACAGGTAAGCTTAAGAACAAGGCTGCTGCCCATACACCTGTGAGCACCTGGTACAGCCAGGCCGTGGGCCATGCTTTGTCCTGCTCATGAGGAGCACAGCAGGCCCAGACAGCATTGCAGTGTTTTGCTTCAGGGGAACATGGAAGAAGCTACGGTTTTTAATGGTTTCCATTTTTCTAACCAATTATTTTGCAGGAGACATAGACGTGAAGCTGAATTAATCAAGACTGCACAGAAAAGGAATATTCAAAAAAGTGACTCGGACGAGGGCAGGATTTCCTTTGGCCCATGACAGCTTCACTGGTGAGCCAGACACCCCATGCTGGACACACAGCTCTTCCTGCAAAGCTGGGAGTGTTTCATGTGCATCTGAGGTGATTTTTGATCACTTATATGGCAGTTATGACACATGGTCCCTTCAGACTAAGGCCAGTATAGAGAGGGGCTGCTGCTCCACTGTCCAGAGATGTGCCCAGACCTGCCTGTGACACCGCGTGCTCAGGGTACTGTGCTCAGGTTGGGTTGCCTGGGGCAGGCAGCGTGTGGTCAGGGTCTCCAGCAGCGCCCCCGCCGCCCTCCCCTAGTTGCAAGTGTTTGAGTGGCTGCCTGCTTCTTGTGAGGTCTCGAGCTCTGCTGGCTTACCATGGCTGTGTTGCGTGTGGAGGTCCTCAGCTTTACAATGGGATACTTCCAGTGTTCCCAGAGGACTGGCTTTGGCAGGGCTAAGCTGCCGGGACAGGATGGCACAGCATGATGATGTGGCTGGCTGGCATGCCAGTCTGTAACCTGCAGAGAGGGCCAGCCTTCCTGGGCATGCTTTGGGAGGAAAGGGCACGTGTGCTGCCAGTCTTCAGGCAGAAAGGCAAGAATAGGACTATTAAAAACATTTGCTCATTGAATGGAGATATAAAATGCTGTCTAAGTGTTTATGGAGTAGGTAAGGTGCTTGGTTTAGCAGCTTATGGAGGTCAAGCTTGTGGTGCTCAGGGGCTTGCTCCCCACCCCATACTTTTTTCAGGGAGAGAGGAGCCCTTCATTGTGGAAAACCCTGCTCAGAAAGAAGCAGCAACAGTGCAGTGCCTCGTGTAGCAGCTGGTGGGGGATGACCTCGTCTGCAGTGGAACAGTCTGAGACACGAGAAGGTGATTCAGTGATCCAGGCTGGTGCAGACCATCTGAAAATGGGTTAACGTTTGAATTGCAAGACATATACCCTGCTCCCTTGGCTGGCTATCCATCTCCTGGAGCGTCAATCTGAGAAGCGATGCATGGTGAGGGTCACCCCAACAAAGCCAGTGCATTCAGCAATGGATAAATAAGTGCAGCAGAGACTTCGGCTAGGAGTTTGTGTATGTAGTTCTCCTTGTGGAAGTGGCAGCTGAGAGCAACGTGGAGTGTTATCCGCTACTGACAAATGTAGAGCAAGGCACACTGGAACGAAAAATCTGAATTATTCATGTATCTTACCGGTTCTGAATTAAGTGCAGCATTGTTGCAGGCAGGCCAAGGAAACTCTCTGTTCAATGTGTACCAGTAGTCAAAATATAAAACATTATGTAAGAATTCACCGGAAATGTGATAAGAAACAATACTCGGTGCATCACACCTTCATGTAAATGATTCTTCCGCTCTTGCTTTGCATACTGTCTGAATCCTTGATCATTTCCCTCTCCAAAAGGCACTGCAGGTAGAGTGAAGAGGGAGAGGTGGACATCAAAATTGATGCAAGATGAATGTGTTTTGGCTGACTTGGGCAGGGACAAGTATAAAATGGGACATGAGAGAAGAGACAAACATCTCTGTTCAGAGGATATAATGTCCTAGCATCACAATACCACACAATATAGATGGTGTATTTAGCAGGTTTTTTGTAGATACACTGTCTAAAGAGAAATTGGTTTCTGGAAGGCACTAGTTATTTTTAAGCAATGAAATCTGCTCTAGGAACATAAAGCTTTTGCAAACTGCTGTCCAAATATTGTCTCATCCATCATGACACGTAGCCAGTTTATCTGATGCTCTTCGTTCTTCTCCTCTGCTATCAAACTGAAAACTTCTCATAGCCAGGGGAAAATGCACCAACACCTTCTCTACATGGAATCCATGATTCCTCCAAGAAAACTGGAGCAAACTGTAATATCTTTTTCAAGACTAGACTTGAAGAAAGTTCTTGCCGTTTACTTTGTCACAGCAAGATGCCTCATTTTCTGTATTATCAATCATTTTTATGACATCACCGGTAAAATACTGCACTCGTTTTTTACCATCTTGCATGATGAACACAGGAAATCCCTTTCAGGAAGACTGGCAGAGTCCTAATCTGTCTGCTTCCCAGTGAATATAGCAAGCGCATCTTGATTAAAGAGGGGAACCTCACTGTTTTCCTTTCCACCTGAGGATGCTGTTTGATAGTAGATATTGTCACTGCAATGCTCTGTTGGTTTGCATATTCAGAGGGCGTATGTGTGCTTTCAACAGCTAATGAAAGACGTAAAGTTACCTCTATTGCAGTACAAGATGTGTTTCGCTAGAAGTGAATATGTACATGGAGCCTCTTCAGGATAATTCTGCAGATTTGGATTTCATTTGTACCACATGCCCTTTTTTACAGAGAAACAATGTTTTTTCTGGCCAAATTACTTTTTTTAATAATTGTGCATATATGCCTGTGTCACAGTGCCGCAAAGAAGCACCGTTAGGAAACAACTCATTCTTGAGTTACTATAACAGGTCTGCTCCCAGCATGCAGAGTTGCCCTATCAGTATGGATGGGGGTTAAACAGGATTTCTGTATTGCTGTGTGTTCTTGCACCCAAGGGTTGCTCTGTGCTACGTGGGGGAGGAGCGTTGAGCAGGTGGAGGAAGAGGAAGGATGAATTTCCAGGAGTGTGCACCCTGTGGTGTCCAAACTGATGTCCAGAGACAGGACTTGGGCTGATCTGGTCTGCTGATCCTTGTGAAGACAGCTTTGAGACTGAAAGCAGGCCTTGTCCGTTTACAAATGGATGTAGGTGAGCATGTAATGAGAGGCTGCTCAGTGCCCAGTTAACCAGAGAGTGAAGGCTCAGGGAGTTCAAGGCAGAGAGGAGAAAGCTCCTGTCTTCTTCGAGTGTGGCAGGTTTCCAGACCTCCTAGAAAGGTCTCTAACAAGAACGGGGAGAAGGGAGCAGGGAGAGAGATTCCTCAGTGGACGTTTGGAAAGCTTTCAGTGCTCTGTCATTGGCAGTTAATTAATAGACAGTCTGTAATCCTTCAACTGAGAGGTGTCTTCTCCTGCAATCTTGTCAAAATAGACTGTTTTAAATAAATCAAGAATTAGTAATGTTCCTTAATATTAAAGGTCACCAAGAAAGTACAGCTGAATGCTCTGAACAGCAAATCCCCCCAGGAGAGTCAGAACAAGGGATTGTAAAAGAACTGGAAGAACAAAAAACCAGTGCTGACTGGTGCAGGAGAGATACTTGGTTCATTGTAGCGTTGCTGGAGGTGGGGAAATGGGGGCTCAAGCCCCAGCCCCAGTGGATCTCTGTTCCCATGAAGTTCTCCTGGGTGGCAGAGGCTGTGTCTCCCCAAGGCTTGCCTCTGTGTGGTTTCCCAGGCTGGGCTTCCCTCTCTCAGCTCTGCTTACAGTCCTGTTGCAGAATGGTATGGGCAGGACCCTCCACGGCTCTTTTTATTCTTGCCTACCTCTTTCCATTTTGGCAACACGTTGACTCCTCATGCCGGGAGGGAAGTCCGGTAGCTCAAAGTCAGCCCTGCCAGGGCTCAGCCTTGCAGAGAAGCTGGTGTTTCCGAGCAGGACAGCACATGCTGGGAGTCCGTGCAGGTGCGGGGTGAGGGTCTTCCCTGCAGTCCCGTGGTGCTGCCCGAGCAGGAGATCGAGCAGGCAGACAGGTGGGGATGCTCCATGCAATATTGCCATTGCATGTGTAGAGCTCTGCATTTCTTGGGGAAGACAGAGGGGAAACCAGTGGTGAGATTTCTCTTTGAATTACTGTAACGGGTTAAGTTCTTTTATTAGATTACATCTAGCTGAGGATTTTCTGAGAGAGGAAAGGCAAGTAGGATGTTGGGTCTCTGAAAGGCTTGTTCGTCTTGTTCACCTGTTGATAATCCCATTAATACTTAGTGCATATTTCCTGCACTGCGTTTGACAGAAAGTATCAAAAATGATCACAACTTGCTTTGCTGGAGAGTTTATTATTTATCCATCTAGAAACACCAGTAAGCCCTGCATCATCCCCACAGTCTCCCTTCCCTGTGGTCATATGGAGAATCGCTTAACCTCTGCCATCCTGTAACTCGACAATGATTACAATGCAGTCACCTGTATTTTGCCAGCTGGAGATATCTGTTGTCATGAACTCAGGGTTATGCAAGTGCTCCCTAGGGGGGATCACTGGAAAACAGAGATTTATTTGTGTGGCAATAATTGAGAAGCTCATTTTATTCCAGTAAGGATCTTTCAACCACAATCAATTTCACATGCCATCATAAATAATGGAGGTCAGCAGAGCACTGTGAGTGCTTTAGCAAGCTCTGTTGACAATGTTAAAATGCAATAAACAGCAGAGAGATGCAGCTCTGCATGAGTGGGTGTACATTAATACTTGTTTAGAGAGTGTTTGATTGGCAGACCTAGTTCTTTCAGGATCTTTCTGATGGAAAGTGCTCTGTGTTTCTGTAGTTTGGCTATTGGGGTGGCTTGTCTAATTTCCTGGGCACCCTGCGGCAGCAGGACAGTCCAGCTCCCTGCTCAGTGCAGGGGGAGAGGCAGTGGCTGCTGCCACCCGTGCTGTGTGTCTGGGGATCAGCCCTCACTCCCCCAGGAGGCTAATGCTTCATACCTGCCCTTATCTTTTTTTTAAACCTGGGTGCTTTACCTCGATCAGTGTCTTTTCTGTAAGTGGTCAACCCTGAGTCAACAGCAAAGCCCACAGAAATTAGAGAAGTACACCAAATCACAATTCCCAAATTTCTTCCAGCTGCCCCTCAGCATGGGCTTTTCTGACCAGGTGTTGCTCTCAGTCACTTTTAGAAAAGTGAATTTAGTTTCCAGTTCTCCTACCTTTCTCTTCCAGGTGTCAAATCTAACTAGACATTATTTGAATATTTCATGTGTTGTCCCTGTATGGGGGGCTTATGGGCTGTGATCAAGTCACCTCTTAAATTTCCCTTTGATGTGCTTATCTGTGGAGTGAATTTAGTCTTCCACTGCACAGCAGGCTTTGTAGATGTGAAATTGTTCTTGCTGTTCACTGAACCCCTTTCACTTTTAAACATCTGGAGAAGGCTCTGCCTCTTCTCCCCGGAGGCTTTCTGTATCCTTGGCCCAGCTGGCAGTATTTGCGCCTGCTGGAGGTGTCTCCCCAAAACGTGGCAGGCACTGCAAACGCTGAGAGCGCAGAAGAGCCACTCGGGAGCATCCCTGCGAAGGCCTCCTCCTTGTGCTGCCGGTATGCAGTGCTCTGGAATATGAAACATGGAAATAATTAAGTAGATTAAGTAGCTAATGTTTGCGCAGGACCTGGAAAATATAAAGCACTATATAATTGCTAAGTACAGTAGATTAATTAGTTAATGTTTACACAGTCCTTTGTAAACATAAAGGCAGCATGGCAGTGCTAAGTGTTATTATCAATTAAGTTTTCAGTATTTGTAAGATGCATTATGGGCAACACCACCACCAAGCATTTAGTTTTCCAATTTTGCTGAATGCATCCGGGCTCACAAGCTCCATAGGAGAGAGTGATGTGCGGGTCCCACCACAGGCTTCGGGGGACGGCGGTGGGGTGCGATGTGACCGTGCCCGCCTTCCGAGGATGCTGCCGCAGACGAGAGGCTGTGGGGAACGTGAGCGACACGGTCGCGACCACAGAGCAGGTCAGCGGCAGGGCCGACGGCAGAGCTGAGGTTTGAAAGCGCGCGTTGCCTGGCCTTGCTGTGCGTCGCCGTCGGCAGGTGGGTGGGAGCCGGTCCCTCCACAGCGTGTCTCCTGCGCCTGCAGCACGCCGTGTGGGACGGTGCCCAGCCTGCGCGGGGTGGTGTGGAGCCCTGCTACGGGAGGCCTTGGAGAGCCTGCTCCTATCCGCAGTTCGGATCGGGACTCCAGGGCTCCAGCTGCTGCTGTTGGGAAGAGCTCCTGCGGCCTACGGAAGGACGCTGCACCAGGCAACACAGCCCTTGACCCCGGCCTGCTGCTTCTGTGACTTTCCAGGTCACAAACCAATGGTAACAAGCACAGTGGCAGTGCTGTGCGATATACAGGTATTTATCTTGCCGTTCAGTGTGAGCAGCCTACTTACAGCTTGGAGCAAACCACAGGAAACTGGTGACCTGAGTGGAAGATCCCTGAACAATGTTAGCTGGAAATTCCAGGGGAACAAAAGTCTTTGTATTGTGTTGGTGCCTATTACTGCTTCTTTGTTTCCTCCAAACTCATCTGGATGCTGCGAAGCGTGGTTCTTAGCACAGCTATGAGCTGGGATGAATGCATCCTGGTTTAGGCACTCAGAGGGGGCATGCTAGGGCTGGGGAGGCACAGAGCAGGAGGATGGGGTGTAACGGCACCAGCCTTGCAGCAGATTCCAGTGGCTTGCTGCACAGTAGTCCTGTTGCTGCTCTCATGCTTATTGCCTAGAAGACCACATGAGTTCTTTCCTTGGGGCTCCAGGAAACTCTGCTTTTGGCTTGCATCCTAGGGTGGTTTGTTTATGCACTTGGGGTATTTGGGCATGGAAGACTTATGATTATTGCCTGATGCAGTCAACTATATATAAATGTAAACACATATTTTGCTGTCACAGGGCCCAACATGAAAACAGCAATTGCTGTCTCATTTGTCTCTTTTAGCTGTCTGTGGCAGCTGTTAAGAAGGGCACATCGGATTCTACACTTGGGTGTCATTTACATGCAGTAGTACCTGTGCAAATCTGCAGTTGGTGAAACCCTTTAATACATGTATTTCCTGTGGACCAATGTGAATACCTTGAAAATGCTGAAGCAACTCCCAGGAACTATGATGACCTCTTTATTTACATACAGTTTACTGCAATAACAAATCCATACCACCCCCTGTGACTAATAAATACTGCAAAGAATTAAAAGCTGCCTTTCATCTTTTTAATTTTCTTTAACCTGTCTTCTCTGGGGAGCTCAAAACCAATTCAGCAGTTCCTGTATTATCCTTAGAATAACCTCCAGATTCTTATTTTTTTTAAACAGCGAAGGAGGCAAATTGCTAGCCATCCATTCATTAAAAAGCTGGTATTTTACTATTCCCCTGTCTTCTACGTATGCCTGGTATTTCCTGCATGATCCAACAGGTTTTTTTAAAACCTGGCAGGCTTGTGAGCTTGTCACACAACCACTTCCACCAAGGACATTGCAACCTCGGTGTACTCCTGCTGTGCAAAAGAGCAGGGAGATAATGAAGCTAACTCTGAACTAGCAGGTGGAAACTTCTCTGGTCTGTACATTAATTTGGGTAAATAATGAGAGCAGGATTTCCCATGCTTGTTCAATGGGTTAATTCAATTTGAATTCTGTCTCCCAGACACATGCTCCTGCACTGTTTATAATGCTCTGGGTCAGTAAGCGGAAGGCACTCTTCTTCCCAGGCTTATGAACTTGTGGGGGGGAGGTGATGACACAGTATTTGTCACTGCTGGGGACCTCCTCACAAACACTGCAAACCTGATGCTTTTCTGCAGAAGCAACTGGGAGAGTGTGTGTTAATCACACTCAACCTTTAATGGGCTGAAGCGGCAGGCAAGCCAGGAGATGCAGGGAAGGGGAGGCTTGGAGTGTTGAACTAGCGGCCATGTAAGGGAGCAGCTTTAGAGGAAGAATGCCAGGGCTGCGTCGTATCACCGCGGACTGCCATGTGCGTGCAAGAGTACAAAACCAAGGAAGAAGAATTCTGGCCCTAAATGAACAGGAAATTTGGAGCCTCCAAAGGTTGACTGCCCGCCCTGCTCCATACCCAGTTTACTTCGATCATCTTCTCCCTTTCTTGCTATGCATTGTCCAGGTCCTGATGTGTAGGACTACAGCTCTGCAGAGCAGGGCGTGCAGAGTCCCTGGGATGCCCTGCTCCAGCTCTGGAGGTAGGACCTTGGTCTTCTGTTCATCTGGAGGCCGTGCGCTGCCATTGCTCTGACTGGCTCCCTCCCAGCACTGCATGCCCAGGCATCAGTCTGTATATGGATGCATGTCAAAAGCTGTTCTTGCCTTTTAGTCACTGATGTTCTGGGTGGTAGATGGCAGAGGGAACAAGTTACTTTGCTGAGCGTGTGAGGAACATTTAACACCCAGGCAATGCTGAGCAAATCCGTGCTGCGGAGAAGTCATCTGACCCCACACCGGTGCATCCTTCCCAAGGCGGCGAGGAGCTGCCCTTGCAGGCTGTGCCAGTGCATGCAGCTTTGTGGGAGGAGGTGCAAGGACGTGCTGTGTCCCCAGGAGATCCAAGTCCCATGGGGGTTGGCAGCTCGGGGAGCTAAGGCAGCCAGGCAGGCTGCTGATAATGACATTGCCTTTGACACATACATTACTGATTGCTTCATCTGTCATAGAGCAGTGCCTCTACCATCTGCTGTCACTTAACACTTGGAGATGGGCTTCCCAGTGCCTTTCCCCCACTTCTGTTCATCTCCCTTTTTGCATTTTGGTCTTTGCAGAGAGTAGAAATGTGTGAAGAGCTGGAGGCTTATGGGAAGGGAATGCAGTTCTTCCCTGAATGGCAGCCAGCACCTCACAGCTGGCATCAGTGGTGCTCCTATCTGCAGCCTGTGCCCTGCCCTGCACCAGGGACCTGTGCTGACGTGCCCATGGGCTCATAACTGAAAGGGTGTGGGGGCAGAGATCTGAGAGGAACTTTCTCTGTGTACTGAGAAAATAGGTCTTTCTTCAGCTGCTCTTTTAGATGCTTGAGGGGCTGCGGCTTGTTGCAAGTATGGGCAGGCGTCCTTGCCACGTGGTGGTCTGTGCTTGTTTATTGACTCTCTGCTTGCAGGACCATTATGTTTTCTGTCCGTCAACACCTCTGTGAAAATAGGCTTTGTGAAATAGTCAGGAGGTAAAGGCACAGAATTTGCCTATTAACTATATTCTTGTTTTGTGCCAACAATTGCTTCCTCGGATTCAGTAGCAAAGATGTACAGGAGGTCTGAAGCAGCCGCAATTCAGCAGGGAGGGAAGAAGAGTGCCAAGCGCAGGGAGGCATGAAGTAGGCAGGCAGTCCCATTGCAGTGGGGATGCTCTGTAACTCTTGGTTGCCAGGCAAGAGGGAATGGCTTTAAAGAACATCTTTATTAGGGTACACTACTTAGCATCAAAGAAATGTCAGGGGTGCTCTGTTCTGAGTCCCTGCCTAAGGCACTAGCCTGTCATTCAGCAGTCTAAGTACAAACCAGAAGAACCACTGACACAGTCCTGGAAAGATTTACTTTTCCACATTTAATTGCCCTTTTTGCTTTGTAAACATAAAGGTTGAAGCTTAAACTCTGACAGCTCCAGTAGCCTTTTTCTTATCTCCTTAGAAAAAAATGACATTCAGCTTGTTAGATTTTTCTTTTACTGCAGTCCAAAATCTCACAAAATCTGCACAACTTTTTTTTAAAGATCATTGAAGCATTTCAGTAGTCACTTTGGGAAAAACCCTTCAGCTCACAAAAAGACAAAAGCTGCAGCCTGAAGAGCCAAGACCGTTCCCCATAGCAGTGCAGGATAAAAATGCTTGGCCAGAAGAGGCAGAGCAAGCAATCAGCATTCCACCTTTTCACTGGGAGCAGATTAAAGCATGCTTATCTGCTCCTGTTACTGTTCCAGAAAGAAATGAAAGACCAAAGACAGGAGAAAAAGAAAAGCAAATGTTAAAAAGCAAAACTGGATATATCACAGCAGCCTGAAAACTTCCTGGGTTTAGTTCCTTCTCTGAAATGGGCTCCCTGCACCTGGAAGAAGGTCTTCCTTGGGGCGGTGGAGCTGCAGGCTGTGCTGCCCTGCAGACTGTGCATTTCCTCATCTGTGAGCACTGTGACTATGGGAGCACCTGGCTGGGGTCAGGGCTTTGAGCTGCTCCTATTCTGCAGTTATTCATGGTTAGAGATGCATGTCCTGGATTGTTTCAACTGCAGAGAAGTGGTTTTGGAGCTACAGCTCTTGAAGACAGTGCCTCAGTATTTGGGGAGGGTCTGCCTGTTGCCTCCATCTGACATGAAACGGGGCTGTCACCTCGCCACCGCCTTCTCTGTGGAGTGCCCTCCTGGCCTGGGCTCCACTTCCATCCACCTGCAGGAGATGGGGAGCGGGGACTGGACATGCCTCTGGCCCCCAGACTGGACCCCCTGCTCCTTGCACCACGCTGCGGCGCTGTGCACCAGTTCCATGTACCCAGCCTTGACTGCGCTCAGCTACCTTTGGCTTACTGAGTTGTTTCGATTAACGAGTGGCAGGGCGATCAATATTGTCTTGTATTTCAGACCCTAAGCACACATGCAGTCTGCAGGAACAGCAGCTCTAACAGGCTGTGGGTCTGGGCCAGATGAAGGGGGAGTTTTCCTGCCTGTCCTCCCTGGTACTCTTTCCCATTTGCTGTGGGTACGTGCAGGATGTTCTGTGATCCTGCAGTTAGCCTTTCATCTTAATCAAATACAACATGCTTTCTGTTTCTATAAGGACAGGCTGCTTCAGACTGTGCCTAAAAGTAGGTCTTAATCAAGACCAGTGCAGGAGATTCATGAGTTTTCTGGTAGGATGCTGTAGGTGTGATCCAGCACTGATTATTTTATGGCATCTGCGTTGCTGCACTTTGCTGTGTGCTGAAGACTACTGAAACAAGGCCATTTCAGAAACAATTCAAGCTTTTTACATACAGAACAGAAATGTAGAAAAATCCTTGAAACACATTTTGAGCAAATTCTTTGATTCAAACTGCAAGCTTGAAATGACAAATGACAGAGAGAAGCTTCAGGAGAGTCTATGTCTATCACAGATCCTTCATCTCCCCATTGTCATCAATAAGGAAGCAACAATGACTGGCAAACTCTAATTACCATTTACTCTGCAGAGCTAAGCACAGGCAGGGCTGTGCTTTGTGGTGCTTGAGGAACAGCTGTCACAGCTGTTACAGTGAATATGTCTCTGTTAAGGTTTTCACCTTCTTTATCTTCCAGTTTGCGCAAAATTAAATATTGGTGTTATTCAAGTGGGGCTTTCAACAAGGTGTTGAAACAGGACAGCTCTGCAGCAGGTCAATTTATCATTCCCCGTACCACAACATCCCTATCCATGGGTACTATAGTCATTAGGCCCCATGGTTTTTGTAATAATCACATAATTCTTCCTCTTCCTTTGTACATCCATGTTGGTGGGCTGGACTTGTTCCAAAATTCCTGCCTGGTCCCTCCTCTCATGGCCAATAGTGATGGCTTTCTGCAGCTCACAGGGAAAGTAGGTGGAGTGTTGCTGTTTCTGAAGATTTACTGTCTGACCCTGAGTGTGCTTTACTGAAGAATAAGTCTGGTGTTCTTTGCTTTCATTTTTTTTCAGACTGCTGGGTGGTTTGTCCATGCAAAATCCTTTGATGTTTCTTCTTATAGACAATTAATGGACTGCTGGTTTGGATACACAGAGCATGAATGGGTGTGTGCTCCCTGGTGACTGTTAATTGGCTGGAAATTCAGACAGGTTGGTGAGGAGAAGACTATCTCTCATTGCTGACTGATTTAAAATTTGGCATCTCCTTGGGTTCAAATGCATTTGCTGTGTTTATCTCCTTCCAGAGCCTTGTTATCCCAGGAGCATCTGTTCACCCACCAGCCAGTAGTGGTGTAGATGCTCCAGACATACTGGGGAACTGACCCCAGAACAATTCTCTGAGCGAAGATTTAACTCTGTAATGAATTTGTCACTTCCTTACTGGGCTAAATAGCGAATACCAAGCAACAATGCATTATTACTAGTTACTGTGACATCCTTCTTGGGGTCAAGCAGACCAGCAACCCAACATGAGCTGTCAGTGTCCTTTTTCACAGAACATCTTATGTACTTACCCATAGATTAAGCTTTTCTATCCGGTGCATATTTTAGTTCCTGTGCTTCATGGTTCACATGTAGTACTCAGCTCCTGTCTCTGTTGTAGGCTTTAGTTTTGTTCATGCAGATGTATTTGCTTACTGGCCTACATGTTTTCCCTGCTGTTTAATAGTGGATGTGAATTTAATCAGAGGCGTACAGGTGCAAGTAGAGGAACCTTGTGTAGCTGGTCCCTAGTTTTCATTGGACTACATGACTCCCCTCTTTAATTAGCCTTGTTTTAGCTGCCTGCTTTTGTTGTATTTCTCCCTCAGCCCATCAGATACTTCATTTCTCTCTTTCAAGATGCTCAGCTGATAAGCATCTTAGCTCTTCACCAGACAGCGTGTACGCTTGTTAGCTGCCAGCCAGCTGATTATGATTAGACTGTAGTTTTGATAGTTGTTTCCTGTCTTTCAAGCCTGAACAGATGGCATGCTACTCCCAGTGCAAGCTTTGACTTTCATAGTACTTCATGGCTTGGCCAAATGGCAGTTGTGTAGTCTGCACATGTGAAGCTTCTCAAGAGGATCCTTGCAAAGGGACAGGAGCAACTGCGTCCTCTAAGGACCTTGCAAAGTTAGTATCCACTTTGGAGGAGTGCTGGGATTGCTTTGTTTGTTGGGTGCAGTCCTCCGCACTACAGTTTCATTCCCCAGCTTATAAGTCTGTTGCTGATATGCTGTCAGTGTCATATTTAGGCTCTGTATTTCAGAGAACGAATAGTGTTATGTCTGGTAAGAGATGCTACTTTCGAGTTTTATGGTATAGGATCTACACACTATATGTTTGCAGAACGGATGACCACAAGACCTTTGTAAGAACCAGATAAGGAGATCTTTTTCTATCATGAACCGAAGAATCATTTCATGTCTGCCAACAAATGCTAGACTATGTTGGTGTCTGTCTGCATGGATTTAGCAAGGGACAAGACTTGGTTAGAGGTTGTGAGGAAAAGGGCAAAGGAATGGCGAGACTACAGAGGCCTGATAATGGATTTGCTCCCTGGATTTCCAGATCTCCTTTTTCCTGGGACAGTTTTCAGTTCTACCATATCAGGTTTTCATATCTATGTGTGTTGGACCCACAGCCCTAAGTGGATCTCTAGCTACTGTACAGGGTAGCTTGACTGGGCTCCTTCTGTCCCTGCCATATGTGAGGCTTGCATCAGCGACAGGAGCCCTCCGTGCCCTCCTGGCTGAGGATGCTGAGGAGGCAGGGGGGGCTGGTGGCAACAGAGCTGTCAGGAAGGGGCTCCCCCTCGACAGTTCAGCGGACTTGGGAAGCACCCTGGCTGCCTTGCAAAGGTCCTTGAAATGAATGATCATCAAATACAGCCACTATCTGCCAGAAAATAACATCTCTCCAGCACCTAGTCCTGTAAGAAAGCAGCTCCTTCTTATGAAATAATAAGCTTTCATCTCTTCGTTTATTGCGTTGTGTGAGAACAACAGGCAGCCTGCTCACATGAGCCAATTTATTAACTAAATCTCATTTGCTAACTGGGAACAAATTCTTTTTACTCGTAGCTGCCGAATACAAATGAGGTTGGGCTTCAGAGCTGCCCAGGTGCCAGGCAGTGTCTTTGGCCTATTTGTTCTTGTGTCAATGGCAGTGTCACTCTGCCAGTAATAAACCTCCTTTCTGATGGGACCTGCTAGACATGATCATGTCGCTGAGCCCAACCTAATGAATGCTTACACAAGAGGAAGACAGACTCACTAGGAGACCCATCTCTGTGTGCTGAGTTGGAAGCAGTCTGTTCCACCTTGGAGGAACACATTACTAGCACTGGCAATCATTTCTTCAAAACTGTGTGCCCTGCCCAAGTAGCAGAGAAAGAAGGGACAGCCCTGGAGTGGGCAACTTCCTAAGGGCAGCCATCAGCCATGTCCTGTGCCCAATCCTGACAGGTGTATCTATAATGACATAGCAACGGAAAAGAGCAATGCACTTCGAGCTGGGTGCTGGGTGCAGCAAGGATTGCCCCAATTACACATGCTTCTGATGAGGCCCATCCGCTTTACTGCTCCTGATCCAAGAAACAGCACTTCCACCCCTTTCTCAGGAGAGGTTTTTCACAGTTTTTGGCCACTTATTCCTCCTTCTGCAGCACTCACAGCTATGTCTTTCCCTGTGCTCCCCCAGCCCCTCTGGGAGCCCTTCCCTGGCACAGGGGTATCAGGAGGAAGCAGGATTCTTGCTGCGGTGCTGGGGTTGCGCTAGGTGTCCATCCTGGTGTCCAGGTCTGCCAGTGCCCAGGCTAGTGAAGCCAGCTGCCCACGCAGCCAGAGGAGGGCTGCTTGGGTCATTTGTAGCCAGAGCTGACTTGCCCTTGATGGGGCAGCCTGCTAAGTGCAGTGTGTAGGGGCTGGGAAAGAGCTGCCAGTGTCCCCTCTGACACCGGCTGCCCACTTGGAGCTGGGCGGTGAGTCCCGCAGCTCTGCTGGGCTCTGCCCTGGGCACCACCAAGCTGTGGCACAGCGACTGCTGCAGCAGCGGGGACAGATCCTGTCCTCAGGACAGACCGCAGGCCGGCCTGGACAGGCAGACCCCAGGTGGAAGCTGAGGGGGAAGGGGTGTCTATCGGCAGGTCTCCTACCTTGGCAGGTCTAGACAGGGTGCAAGACTGCTCGCTTTCCTGAAGCCTCTCTGCTAGCTCTCCTGTTGGTAATTTTCCCTGGGTAGCACCCTCTTAGCTCAGCATTTTCCTGCTGCTCCCCGGGGCAGCAGCTTGGACACCTGCTCCTCTGTTATGTCCTGTGCCTACGTACAATTCCCTGATGGTGGGGTAAAGCAACCTTTCTAAAACAGACCAGCGCTCGTTCCTCAAGAGAAAGTCCCTCGCTCTCTGCCAAGAGACAGTCACTGTGCAGAACATGGTGGTGCCTCTTGGCAAAAGCCTTGTCAGGAGACAAACAGGCATGTTTGGTCTTGAAATCTCCAGATCAGGCCAGTCTGCTCACAGTGTTTGCTTCCTCTTCATACCTGCCTCCAGGTTTAATGGTTTCTCCCAAGCAGGAAAAATAACAGTAAAGATAATTCTTTTAAAACTGATTATCTGAGAGTACAGATTGTCAAGCTTTATGCTGTTGGATAAATCAAGCTAACTGCTGAGAGTTAATTTGTCTGACCATAAAGTGGATTCAATAAGTGTAAAACAAAACTAATTGGTTCTCTTCCATACAAATTTAATCATACTATAAAATGTGATCAATGCAAATAAAAAGCATTGAGTAGGTTAAGCGTCAAGAATCTATAAAGGAAAAAATGGCTTATGTGCTTTCTTGCAGGAATTGAAAACTGGATGGGTTTCCATCTCTGTACTAATCATCTCACGATGCGGTCCCAGTCCGAAAGTACTGAGTGCTGGCATCTGTGCTGCGTGTGTCAGAAGTAACTTGTCCATCAGTCTTTGTAGTTTCTTTTTTTTCATGGGTTGAAGCTGTTGGTGGAATGATACGTGACTCTTGTGGATGCTATGCTTAGACACGCAAACCAGATGAAAAGCACCGAGCAAAATGCAGGCCAACAGGCCTTGCCCGTGCAGGCTCTCCTACAGCAAAGGGGCAACTGGCACCTCCAAGAGGCCCAAACACGGACCCTGTCCCAGAGCTGATGCCAGGCTTAGGGGTGCATGCTGAGCACCAGGACTCTGCTGCTTGCGCTCTGCTGCACCCCTGCACCCTTCCCTTCCCACCAGGGAGCGGTGGCACTGCTGGGACCCGGTATCCTCGCCCACATGAGCCCCCTCCTCTGGGCTCTCCATACCTTTCTGATCCCAGAACAGCCACCTGCTGATGATTTCTCCAGAAGAGCTGACTTCATGGCCCTGCCAGGCCTCCTCAGGGTGCTGAGGCACTGCCCAGAGCTCCCCGACTCCTTCCATACCGGCCAAAGGTTCAGCTGAAGATGGGAAGGAGCACTGTGCCATCTCCTGGGGCTCGCCTGGTGTGCACCCTATGTGTTCAGCCTCTTCAGTTGATGTGCAATTGCCACGGCAGCCATCTGGTGAAACGAGAAGAGGCTGCCAGGACAAGAGCTGCAGCTCTGCCACAGCATCCTGACAGTGGTTCAAGGCAAATTAGATGCAATCAGCCAAACTGAAACCTTTTAAATTAATCCGTTGAAAGACCTGCTGTGAGAGGCTGACATAGGCTGTAGTTATGGTGATGGCTGGCATGTGGCTGGGGTTGCTGCAGTTGCTGCTCATGCGGAGAGCTGCTAAATCCCTCAAATATGCAGGTTGCACAGAGCTGACATCTTTTCTAAGCGGCATATCTTCAGTTTCCCCATGTGGATGTCCAGCCTGGACAAGACATGGAGGAAGGTACCTACAGCTCAGCAGAGAGGAGAGATGGGGAGGGAGGGAAAGGAAAGGAGCAGCCTGAGACATCTGGGAAATTAAAGGACGCAGCTTCCAGCACGCAGAGTTCCTGCTGTGGAAGTTGTCAGAGCTGGGGTGGGAGACAGAAATACCGAAGCTGGAGGTGAGGAAGAGGAGCTCTTGCAGCACTTCTCCCAGCCCAGGCCTCTTCACTGGCCATCCTGGGGCTTCGGGGGCACACTCGGGAGGGCAGGGGTGGCTGCCACTGCACACAGCCTCCCTCCCCATTTTGGCTCCTGAGTCAGGCGTGTTGGAGTGCCCTCTGGGAACTCCGAACCGCAGTGGGGCCGGGGCGGCCGGGGTGGGCACGCGCTATCCCTGCGTGGGGCTGGAGGCAGCCCTGCTGTGGTAGGTTGACCCTGGCTGGGCGCCAGGTGCCCACCAAAGCTGCTCTATCACTTGCCCTCCTCAGCTAGACCGGGGAGAGAAAATATAACAAAAGGCTTGTGGGTCAAGATAAGGACAGTTTAATAAAGTGAAAGCAAAGGACGTGCGTGCAAAAGCAAAGGAAAACAAATGATGTTATTCTCTACTTCCCATCAGCAGGCGATGTCTGGCCGCTTCCCGGGAAGCAGGGCTTCAGTACGCGTAGTGGTTGCTTCAGAAGATGAGAAATGCTCCCCTTCCATCTTCCTTTTCTTGGCTTTTATAGCTGAGCTGACGTCATATGGTATGGAATATCTGTTTGGTTAGTTTGGGTCAGCTGTCCTGGCTGTGTCTCCTCCCAAGATCTTGCCCAGCCCCAGCCTGCTGTTGAGGGGGGTGAAAATGGAGAGACAGCCTTGGTGCTGTGCCAGCAGTGCTCAGCAGTAGCCAAACCACTGGTGTGTTCTCAGCACCTTTCTAGCTACCAACGCAGAGCACAGCACTACAAGGGCTGCTATGGGGAGAACTAACTCCATCTCAGCCAGACCCAATACACCTGCCCAGGGGGGTTTGGTGACCCAGGACCCCCTTCCCGCCCTGCAGCGGGGGCTGTGGGCAGGACCCTGCTCGGCTTGCAGTGAGCTTCGAGTTCACTGCTGCAATGCTCCTGTGGAGGCCTCTGAGATCCCAGGAGAGACGGGGGATGGCAGGGCCGGGGTCGCTGTGGGGATGACTCCCCCGGCCCTGAGCCAGGGACAGCCTCCCTCCCGCACAGGAGGGAGGAGCGGAGGAGCCCTGTGGAGTCACGTTCAGTGCCCTTAACCAGGGGTGGCAGTCGCGCTGGTTTGACTGCCGCTGCCCCACCACCAGCTGCTGCCCCTGAGTTTCTGGGAGAAGCACAGCTGCGAGCCTCTCGCTATGCCAGGCAACCTGGTGAGCCTGGTTCCCCTCACCTCCTTTCTCCGTCCCCGCAAAATTGTGAGGTTAAGTTCTAGTATCTCATAAAACATCATGTTCGTATAATTTCAGCCTGCAGAAAGCCCTTTCCGTGCAAGGGCCAGGATGCATACAAATTGCTGCTCTCAATCTCCAGCTACAATAAGGAAACTTGAGATGCTGACAGTTTACTTGATAAATACCTAATATAGCTTAAATAATTATTTAATGCAGACAAATGGAAAAAGAGAGCGTCCATATGCTGCGTTGTAATAAATTACAGCTTGCAACTTGCTGGGCAATAGCAGGAGCAGCTCTAATGAAGGGCTCCACCATGGCCTGGGAAGGAGGGCTCGGGCCGAGGATTTACTACAGGAAGGCCCTGCCAGGAGCTAATGGATGTTGAGCGGCAGACTAATGAGAGACAAGAACCCTCTGCAAGCCCAATTAATACAGTGCTGATGACCTTGGTGGACAGGCTGGTGTTGCCAGGAGCCAGCCGGGGTCTGTGGGCAGAGGGGCGCTTCCAGCAGCATCGCCCGGGCAGGAGCGGTGGGCAGCGGAGCGGGTGGTCTCCGCACAGGCTCTGCGCAGCACCTTTCCCCTCTCTGGCCGGCAGCCATGTCCCAGAGCTTCTGCGCCGCGTGGAAGCGCTGCTCAGGGCCTCTGCGTCCCCCCCAAAGCTGTGTGGGGCTTCCAGAGTGCACTGCGTGAGCTTGGGTTAACCAGGAGCCAGCAGTGAGCGTCTGTCCTCGTAGGCAGGCGCAGAAGTCGGGTTCTTGGTGTAGCCTGGAGGGAAGCGTAAAAGAGCGTTACTAGGCAAATGGCTCCCTGTAAACTGAACAAGCTCCCAATGCCGAGGGCGTTGCTTTGCCAGCAGCAAAGCGTGTTCCCTTCTGGAGCTGCTCATGCACCGCATTCCCAGGCTAATTTTGTGTTTTTCACGAGTGTAGCTCTCAGCCTTTGCCTCCTTTGAGCTCCATGGTCAATGATCGCTTATGGGTTTTTGCTTTGCTTTATATGCTCAGTGGTATTTCAGAAAGTGTGTGGATCTCCTCCCTGAGCGCTCTGACAGATTACAAGGGCTGCACTTGACTGAGCTCCTGGTGTTCTGCCGTGTCAGCCTTACAGCAACAGAGAGCTGCGGCTATGCGCCTTTGCATAGCAGAGGATAAACACGGCGGCAGAGATGGAAGATAAGTGGCAATAAAAAGTAAAATGTGGAGTGCCTGCCCTTTAAAATATATTAGGCAGTTTATAAATAAAGCTCTGTATTTTTAGAATGTATGTGGAATTGTTCAGCCTGTAGCCCTTAAGGAATCTGACCTTGAAGAGAATAAATACAGCTGTGAGCAGCTTTCTAAATGTTCTGGGAACGGACAGACGGGACAAGTGCTGTTGCTTATTATTTCGGCAGTAGGTGAGCCTTATTAGGCTGATGTGGTTTGGAGAAGCAATTCAAGTCCCAGCACTCCTCTCGCTATCAGATAACCTCAGTGTGCAGTCAGAGGCAGAGAACTTGGGGGTAAAAATACCAAGTGTCTGGTGAGATTTCCAGGGATCCTCAACTCCTGGCTGTCAGGACAGTCTCAGCTGGGCTGTTTCACGTGCTGGTCCCAGACAGACAAGCTCTGATGGTATGAAACTGAGCCAGACGGAAGCACGCAGCCGGGTTCCCACCACCTTGCTTGGCCCTCGTGTGCTGCAAAGCTCTCGCCTGGCAAGCTCCGCTGTGTGGGTGCGCAGTGCCAGCAAGGCTCCTTCCTTCGCCCCTCGTTCTGGTGGAGCGTCTTCGAGGATGGGGAGGGGCTGGGCTGGGCTTTACTTCCCCTCCAAGGGTACTTGAACATGTATTTTCCACCTCCTGTGTCAGTGCCCTGTCTGCAGTAGCAGCCTGTTTGGGGTGATACGGGCTTTATTCTGTTACTGGAGCTGTTGCACTTTGTGTAGGGTAGTCAGCTTTTTGGTGGGTAGAAGGAAAGAGCTCATGAGCAGGGGACGTGGTTGGGAGTGGGGAGAGGTGGGTTTTGGGTTTTGTTTTGGTGAATGCTGCGGGGTCAGATGCTTTCTCTGGACAGGCAGAAGTTGTGGCCCAAACTGGCAAAAGCAGCTGCTGATTTGGGATGCTTCTCTTTTCAGGCAGCCCAGGGTGAGATACAGGTCTTGCCTTCTGCTGGAATAGTTCAGGCTTTCTAAAGGATGAATGGCACCCTCCCAGCCTCTGTTTTCTGGACAATATAGAAAATAGTGGCCTTGCAGATTCCTGTAAGTGTACTGAGCGAGTGGAGACAGCTGTGATGTGAGCCTAGGGATCTGAGCCGTAGCCACCTCATTTTAAATTTGTTCTTGGAGAAAACACAGATGATTCCCTATGTGGGCGAATAACCAGTAAATCGATCTCTGCACGTGCTGATGCTGATAATCCATGTTGTTGATGCAGGGAGCCAGAATCTCCATGTGCTCTGGGCTCTGGCAGAGAAAATGTAAACAAACTCCAGTTTTATGTCGGACCAAGGAGATGTAAATCAAACATGTGTGTTGAAGCCTTTTAAATGTTTTGACATTCTCCAATCCATCAAGGCCTTTAATTGTATTTTGAGTGAGTTGTTCTATATATAAATACCAGTTAATGTTGAAATTGTTTATAGCCAAATTGTCTGTTTATGCAAATTGTGTTCCAAGATCACAGAGCTTCTACTGCAGAATAAAAACGTCTCTTTTATTTAATGTTAGAAATGTTTCCTTTGGCTGCTGTGGCTTTCACAGGCAGTGTGGCTCTTCTGTGCTGGTGGAGTGTGCCAGCCTTCACAGGAGGGCAGTTGCGGCAGCGGGCAGGGGAACAGCCAGGCTGGGGGTGTGACAGATACTCCAACTGCTCATGCTGCAGAGTTATCTCCCTGAAGCCAGTCCCCTGGGATTGTGTCAGTGCCTTGTTTCAGCCTGCCTTGTCCGCAGGCTCTGGTACCCTCCATGGACCTTGGGAAGCCTGATGGCTCACTCCACTCGGCTCCAGCAGGCGTATCAGTGGTGCCCAGCATGCTGCAAATGCCAGCCAGGCGTTCCTCTGCCTCCCTGCCCAGCTCGGGCTCAGGCAGAGCCTTGCACTGGCTCAGAGCAATGTTGTGCTCAGGTGAGGACCCGCCAGCTGGTGGATGGTGTTCTCTGGGATTCCTCTGTCTGTCTCATGCATTAATTCGAGATTCTGGTGCAGAAGGCAGCAGGCATTAAAAACGGTTCCTGCTGGGTGAAAAATGAAGAGAAATCAACATGCTGCTCTCGTTTGTGCTGTGCCTAAGCGGTAATCAAGATCATCACCTGGAGATAAATCTCTTCCTGCCATCACATGGAAGAAGAGGAGCAGTTACTATGGGCTTTGCCTCCAGGTTTTTAATCGTGGGGGAACACATGCAAATTAATGGCTCACCCATGATAAGAATCAATAGTGCTGGAGTGTTTGCAGGCTGCGACTCAGATCCTCAATATCTGTGATGCATAGCCAAGGGAGCAGAGTTCACATCAGATGCAAACGTGCCTATACAGCTGCGTGCAGAGGCTCTCATTGAATCCAGCCACCTCTAGAGCCGGCCTCTGTGCCCCAGGACCACACTCCCTTTCTCCTGGATTTTTCAGTCAAACAAACAGCACGGTTGATCTGGCTTTTGTGTTTGCCTGATGTCAGTGTTCCTTGGGGAATACTGTAGAGGAATAGCAAGCTGCACAGCTGAAGTTGGGCTCCCGTATTATTTCTTCGTTAATATTTGTTGTTCATAAATATATATTCACTCCTTTTTATCACGAGAACACCAATTACCAGCCATAAATTCTAACTGTGGGGAATATTTCAGTCCAGTTTTATTAAGAAGTGATTTTTAAAAATGTTGCTGAGGCTTTTAGCCAGTTATGTGCTACTAAATATTTAAATCTGTATGTCTTGCCGCATGCTGAATTACAGCAAGGGGATATTTAATGCTCCCATTTCTCCAGCATAAATCTGTGAAAGATTGACTGGAAGAAAAAGGCAGTCATGAGCAGCCCACATACATACATGCTGAGTGCTCGCTCACGCCATACACCCACTCGCACGTACCTGCTACAGGCTGCGATCCCGACTGGAGGGGGGTGAGTGCTCCCCCCCCGCCATTCGGGGGGTTGCCCTGCGCTGCTGTGCCAGCGGGAGCGGGGCCAGGGTGCTGCTGGGGCGGGCGACGTGGCAGAGCCGCTCTCAGGCTGCGCAAAGCAGCCGGCTGTCCTGGTCCGGCATGTGGCGTTGCTGCTGTCAGCCGTCAGAAGCTACGAGTGCCTGGAGGCCTGTTACCCACCAATTAAACTGTGAGTTTTATTGTTCGACCGTGAGCCTGGTTTACGATATGAAAAGCTTTCGACAGTTAAATAGTACTAATATTAACCACTCCCGCATGGGCTCTAACAGTCTCCCCCATTAAAAGTGTGATTAAGAAATTAATTCATCTGGAAGGGATTGGCATGCAGTGCTAAACAATGGAATAATGATTTTTTTCTTTTATTAAGGCTGAACCCCTGGCTGCATGGAGAGAAAAAGGAAGCCCTGTAGCTCTTGCATGATGGCTACGGCGGCAGCTAAATGTGGTGGGAGGACCGAGCCCCGGTATGGTGCCAGCTGCTGGTTCGCAGGGTGGGGAGGCGGCAGGTCAGGACAGCAGAGACATTCCAGAGGCTGGGGAGGAGGACGGGCCGCCCTGGCCGCTGCGGTGGTGCAGGGCTCCCTGTGGCTGGTCCGTGCTGAGCCGAGGACTATCTCTGCCCTCCGTGCTCTCCAGCTGCTGTGGAGACTCTGCCAGCCCTGCAGGGCTCAGGTCGCCAACAGGTCATCTCTCGGCTTTGTGGCCCCATATAATGCTTGTGACATCCAAAAAGGCTTGAAAAAAGTGGCACTTCAGGAGGCTGCAGAGCAGCGGTACAGTGTCTGCTCTCGGCAGGGGAGGAACACCTGGGGGCCCTCAGCAAATCTCCTGTGCAGCACTGCCACTGGGCACAGGATCAGGGCTGCCCAGGCTGTCCCCGCTATGTTCCAGGGCAGCTGCACCACCAGCGCAGCCTGGTGCCTCTCTGGCCCTGGAGGGCAAAAGGGCCAGCGGGTGCTGCGGCCGCTGATGTGGGGCTGCGGAGCCCAGTGAGTCCGGAGTGAGGCACTCCTGGCACTGCATTAACCCACTGGAGAGCTTAGCGTACTACAAATGGCAATTAAATTCTGACAGACATGGCAAGAGCTTTAAAGTCCATCAACATCTGCTGGCAGGTGGCTCTAAAAAGCTGTTATTTGCTCTGGAAAAGAAATCAGAGATTACCCTTAAACAGCCCATTTGGGAATGAGCAGGGTGCTGGGTCTGGCAGTTTCCCTCCTGGCATCCTCTCTTCCTGCTGCTCCTCTCCGCTGTTCTTTTGCTCCCATTTTCTGACCTGTGATGGTTCATGGTCTGTGATGGGTCTCACAAAAGCTGAACTGCCATGGGGAGCAGCCCCTCTCCTGCCCCTGCCATTCGTGTCCCAGGCTTGTCCCCAGCTCTTGCTCTGCAGCGGGGAGGCCCCGGGCGTTGCAGGTGAGTGAAGGGTGATGCTCTGTGTTGCTGTGGGAAGCACACGCTTCCAGACTAAGTTTCCTGGTTGAGAAAAGGAATCAGACAATTCCCCTTCACCCCTGGAAAATGCCAAAACCAGAACAAAAGGAAAAATGTCTTGTGAGACTGCCTCCATGGTGGAGCTGGGGTCTGTCGGGCAGGGGTTGGTACCCCCTCCGCATAGGGGCAGTGCTGGCCAGCAAGGGTGGACTGGCTCTGCCGGCCCGGGCTGCGGTAGCGCCTGCCTGGGGGGCTGCCAGGCAATGTGCTGTTTTCCCAGGACAGCACACGCCAGCAGGCTCTGCGGAAGCCTCTTCCTGGCTGCTTCCAACCATCTCCCGTCCTGGCAAAGAGCAAGCAAAGGGAGGGAGGGAGCAGTCTCCAAAGAGGAGCTGCAATGCTCCGAAGAGCTGTTGTTGTTGGAGACAATGGAGGGCAGGGAGGCTCCTCCATGCCTTGAAGGAGTCGCTGGTTTTGAGTGCCGGCAGGAGCTGCGTGCTGCGCTTGCATAGAGACACTGAGAATATTCATATTGTGATTTATCCCCTTCTTTTTCTCCATTGATTTTAATTAAGTTCATTCTCTCCTGCCAGGCGTGGGGAACATGAGCAAAAATTAAAAATAGTGAAAGTCAGCTTGCTTTGCACTGGAGTCTTCCCAGCCTTCCAGAGAACTGAGGGAAAGGGGGTCCACACCACCACGCAGGCATTTCCTGTGCTTTGCTAGTCCCCAAATAATAAACATAAAATTAAAGTCCTGTTAGGAGAATCACAAAAGCTATTATAGCTCAGCAGCTGATATTGACTCTGATCAAATCTTTTATGTGATTTCACAGCATTCTGGGCTACTCACCATGCACACCCTGATCATGTTAGCCGTGGCTTGGGTTTTTTTTTTTTCTCTCCCCCACTGAAACGGAGCAAAAAGAATGGAAAGAAAAACTAATCTAATCTTGGGATATAAGTTTGTGTCACACTTTTAAAATGAGCAGCAGAGTAGCTGGTGTTGCTGTATTACTTTTGCAGACAGGGTCCTCCTGGGAGCGGATGCTCACTCTTGCATTGAATGTGCTGGCCTCATCCTGCACACTGCATGAGCTGCTGGCTTGGGAAACCCCCATGGGGACACTGGCCAATAAGGATTTTATTTCATGGATCGTGTCCATCGCTCAGAGCGCATCTGTCATGCTACTGCTGTCCAAAGGGGGTAGCAGAGATGCTCTGTAGTGGCCCTTGCGTGAAGTAATGCATGATGTTGTACTGGTGCAACATACAACTTTTTAAACAATCTTGACTTTCGTCTGCCAACAGCTGGTGCCTGCGGCGAGGCAGGGATATCACTGGATTGCAGACAGGGGCCTGGGCTAACCCTGCTAGAGGCAGGGCAGGATGGGCCCAGCTCCGTGGAGCAGCATGTCGCTGGGGCAGGAGCTGGGCAGTACCCTTCCTCCACCTTTGATGGGCCTGCCCGGGGGCAGGTGGCAGTGGGATGCTGGCTCTCCGAGCTTGAGGGAGTTTCCTCGGTACCTTTGCTTAAAAGTATCTCGTCGTTTGCATTCTTACAGTAAATATTGTGATAGATGCTAAGAGTACCAGAAATGAGATGAAGGAATCCCAGACCTGCATCTCTGCGTATTTATATAGCCTCAGCTTGTGCAGCTACAAACAGAGAAAGCAAAAACATGGAAACTTTTTGCACATCTCTTTCAAGTATCGCAGGCAAGCAGTAGTCCCCAAAAGTAACCTGCCTTAAATCAGAAACTGGTTTAAAAAAACCTGTGTTATATAGGTGTCTGTCTTCATGCTATTTTTCAACAGGTAGACTAATTCTTCATATCAGATCGGGTGATAAGAGGATAAAGGTACCTCTTATTCAACTGTAATTTTAATTAATATGGTCATCAAATTGGATATGAAAAATTAGGAAACCTCAGCAAAAATTCCAAAGGGATAGAAAACAGGACAGTTCACTGTTTGCCGATCTGTACTCTTCTCTAGCCATAGGCAGTCATGGTGACTTAGTTTTTGATAGATGTCTGGAAATACCTGCAGCAATCTCTTTACAAAGTTTAATGACCTTGGGTCATTTAGTTTTTTAAATATTTCAACTATTAGGGAATAAAAATGGCAAGATTGTTACAATTACACTCCAGGAGGTCATCCCGATCTACCCTTGGCTACAGGTCTGAATTCCCTCAAAGCTACCACCATCCAGCAGAAGGTGAGCCCAGCTTGTTTAACCTGCTGCATGCCTTGCCCAGATGGATAATTGGTGAAACACCAGGGAGTGTATTATGTTTTGTGGTACTGGCCATTGGCTGTTGGGTATCAGCTTGCCCTGAGGGGACAGGAGCTGAGCACACTCCCATTTTCTCATGTCTGAATCCACTGGATAATTTATTATCCCACTCCACAGAGCAGGCGTTTAATGGCTCCCAAGGACAGGGTTAAGTACACAAGGAGAGTGGGGACGGGGGAAGCTCGGGTGGCCCCACAGCCAGAACGATTCACTCCATGTTAGTGGAAACTTCCAGAAGTCTCCTGCAGACTGTCCCCCCCACTCGTCCCTGCAGCTCCCCAGGGGCCAGTGCCCAGCTCTGTGCCCTATGCCTCTGCGCCCTGCCCCAGAGCAGCCGCTCAGGCTGTGATTTCACAGCCCAGCTGGGCTTCCTGGGAACTTCTTTTGGAGTTGGAAAGTGCTTTTTCTCTGCCTCTCCTTCTTTAGCAATATCCTTGTCTTGCTAGCGCTCCCAGGACGCAGCTGGGTGGTGGCACTAGGGAATACCAGGCATATGAACAGTGGTTTTGTAAGAGGTCTGGTTACTTCTGTCTTGGCTTGAGCAAGACAGAAAGTGGGTGTCCTTGTCCCTTCCCCATGGAAGTGCTGTTTTGACTGGTTGTATTTTTGGCAGTATGTTCCCAGCTCGAAATCCGAGGTTAGTCCCAGTTCCAAAGCCTTGGGAACTGCTCGCTCCTTATGACTATCTAACACGCCATACCTATGGCAAAAGAGAGCCAGTCCAGGTGCTGGAGCCTCTCGCACGTTTTGCGGGCGGAGGCGATCTCTGCAGTGCCCTCCTGATGCTGCAGCCAGAAAACACTGTGCCGCTGCAGTGCTGGCAGAGGGCTCCGCTGCCTACCGACCCTTCCCGAGCTGTGGCACCCGCCGGGCACGGTGACGTGTCCCAGGCGTGGGCAGAGGAGCTGACCAGCATCACAGAGATGGAGGGACTGGAAAGCAAGTGTCACTGGGTCCAGCGCTGACCTTTGTGCCCTGGCACACTTACTGCATGCACGTTGGAGGGCCCAGCTGTGCCAGGGACCGGCTCCTGCTGCTCACACCGTACCCCCTGCTAACGCAGGGGTGAGCACATGGCGGGCCGCTGCTGCGCTCCTGCTCGTGACGCTGGGGGACAGCCACAGCTGGGGGAGCAGGCTCATGGCAGGCCTGAAATGGCAGGCTGGGGACACTCTTCCGCTCTGGCAGAAAACCAGGAAGAAAGAGAAGCCCACAGAAACAGGCTCGGAGTGGAGCCATGGGCAGGGTCACAGGGGCGCGTGGCAAGGGGCTCTTCTCCCCTGCCTATGTGTCACCCACGGTCAGAGCTGGCCCCGTGGGCTGTGACACCCTGGTTCACCACTGCAGGAATTGGACAAAGCTGCTAGAGAAAAGCTGCCCGGGGCAGCTACCGTGGCAGAGCTCAGGGACACCAAAGGTGCCGGCACCCACAGGAAAGTAGGAGAAAAATTGTGGATGCTGAAGGCAGCCCTGTCTGTCCTCGGCAGGCTGAGGAGTCTCCAGACTCCCTGGGACAGAGCAGATGCAGGCAAAGAGCAGGGTCTGGATAACAGCCAGATGCTTTTCATGTACGAGCTTGGCATTGGCGGGAGTGAAGTGTGGATTTGAGACTGCTTGCATTTTCTCCTGGATGTGACTTCCCAAAGTGCCTGCCATGTGGCTTGGCACAGAGAGCTGGGACAAGGTGGGAGAAGTGAGGGGCACTGGCAGCCCCTGGCTGGCAGTGCTGGCGGGCGCAGGCTGGGCTGGCTGGTGCCGAGCAGCTGAGCCTGCTCGAGGCAGAGGAGAGGGGGCACAGTGAGATGGTGCTAATGGTCCCAGACGGGAGTTTTGGTGGGGTCAGTGGGGACAGACACACTGGGGACAGGCACCAGGGCAGGTGATACGCTCCCCACTTAGATGAGCGTGTCCTGCACAGCTCTTACTACATAAAAAAAATCAACTTTGGCATAAGTGTCAGCTGATTCAGAGCTGGTGTTACACAAACAGGCTTCTCAGTGACAGAAAGAGTCTTCATTAAGCACATTTCTGGAGTCCTCTGGCTGGCTTTTGTGCAATGTCCACGATGATCATTGCAGACAGACAATTTGGGGCCCTTTGGATTAACCGGTGAAAATCAAATAATTAATCTTCACTTAAGCCCAGCCCTTATATCATGTATCAATTACGTTATTCAAAAAGGGTATGACAACATAATCTCAAATCAGTCACTTCGGGAGGGAGGGAGGTAATCTGGCTCCTCCCGGCTGAGGGAGATGCTGTCAGAGCGAGCCCCTGTCCCTCATCACCATGAACCCACGCCGCTCTCCAACCGGTCTCCTCTCTGGATGTAGGGGCTGGTAAGTGCTGCTCCAGATGAGAGGGCTTGGTCCGCCTCCCTCAGACCACAGGATTCTGCACTGGGAAGCATTGATGGGGGCCACTTCCATCACCCAGCAGCCAGGCAGGAGGAAACCTCTTCCAGGGGCGCATGGACTCCAGAGGAGGCAGCAGTGCCAGTGTGCGAGTCCTTGAGAGGAGCCAGAAAGGCCAGGCTGGGGGATTTGTGCAGGAGCTGTGTTACAACGAGGCAACAAGGGTTCCGAGTCTTTCAGGTGAGTGTTTGCTAAATGCAAATGCACGTGTGAAATGCAGGTGAGTGTGTCTTAAACTTATCCTAGCCCTCTCGGCAGTGTGGAGTGCCTGGAGCCCATTTGCTTTGCTGCAGCTCCTTTACTTGCTAACTGTTGAGCTCTGCTAATCTCAGAGGTAGCTGTTGTGGGGACAGTCAGCCCCTCTAATAACAAGGGTGACTGACTTAATGGGAACCTCTTAGAGCTGCCAGGAAAGGGAATGTGTGCTGAGGTTTGCTATGTTTGATCCTTTTCCCTCTGTGGTGATGGTCTGCTGAGGGATTGTTATGGGTTTGTGTGGCGCGGTTTTCCTTGGTGGCAGGGGAGGGAGGCTGCAGAGGCGGCCCCTTTAAGAAGTTGCTGGAAGAATTCGCCGCCCCAAAATGTCGGATAAAGATAAAGAATTCGCCGCCCCAAAATGTCGGACGTGCGCGCCAAAATGTCGGACCCGCCTCTAGGCGGGGAGTGACGGTGGTA